>JAOTQK010000022.1:17484462-17495991 GCA_025642025.1 Rhododendron ferrugineum
TGCGTATCTATGGGGTTAAAATCAAGTGCCAGTCCTCAAGTCCAATACCCAAAAACTTGATGCCCAGACAGTAATGCAGCATGAATCTGGGACAAAATGATCCTAAAAACAATACACTATTATTTTGGTAAAGCAAGCTAAGTTCAAGTACAGTATAATTTAACTTTTAGAGAAGTAAAACCCTGGCCAGCACGTAACGCAGACTGCATTTTAGTACTTGTTTTTTTTTTTTTTTTTTTCCTTTGAACCACAACTGCAGCTATTCGGGGTAGTCCTTTCAGATTAACATTTGTCCACCTTTTCAACCAACAATCACAAATTCAGTTCAATATTAATTAATTCAATCGCTGCTCTCCCGACACTTTTTTCTTCCCCGGAACTAAGGACATGGGTTTGGCTTGTTGTCGATCGATCTACTGGCGAAAACTCGAAGCACATGCATGTACTTGTTGAATGGCATAAATTAATTACCACCTAGTTTACAGCTCCTTTGGCCAGTACCCTTTACTACTCATCATGCACTTGACAGAAAAATGCTTATCATCTCAAACTCGTATGACAAGTTGAAGCCCTAAAATAAACATAGGGCATGCAGCACATATCGATCACATGACACTTAAGGAAACTACTCGATCGAGTATATCTTATGCACATAAAGCCTTTACGAAACTGAATATATTTCAAACTTCTTATTAGGAATAGGAAGGAAACCCAATACTAAATTTTGTCCGGTACTGAGCAGGAAAAAAAGATAGGGTTTAAACAATAGAGGAAAGAACGCAAGAACAGTATGCACGTACATGAACATACTCATGAAAATGTTCATAAATCATTTGAAAAACAATTCAACTAGTATGGTGTTATACATACAGTAGTGTATATATATATATATATATATATATATATATATATATTGGGCATGAATAAGTAAGGCCAATAAAAAGTTTCATAGGGCCGGGCATCATATCAAGTAGTACGTACCCAGGAGACAGCAACGAAGAGAAACCCTAAACTTATGCTCTTTTGCAAGTAAAAACCATGAAAAATGATTCGAGGCTATTCAATCAATTAAAAAGATTTTTGAAAAATCAAACATACGTTACATACATACATATATATATATATATATATATGAAACTGTGGTCTCTCAAAATTGGATGTCATAGGCACTAATCTTAATAGCCTAGTGCTCGGGCCTCCCCTGTCTCACTTCCCCAACAACTTGTTCAAAACACTTTTTGGACACTTTGGGACAAAATTATGAAAGTATTTTTATTGGGAGATAAGATAATAAGAACCACAACTTTGGGATAAAATTATAAAAAATTAAGTAGGTTAAAATTATAAGAACCACAATGCGTTTTAAGTGCAGTTAATATTGACTATGGTAGTTCAACTCTCTCTCTCTCTCCCTCTCTTTTTATCTCCTCTCCTATTGTCTCTCTTTCATTCTCTTATTTCAACGAGAATATTTGTAGAAAATGTGAAATGTTTTTGTGACACGCTTTAGTGATGAAACCTGAAATGTGGAACACTGTATTAGTAAAAATGCAGAGCTATCTTGTGATAAAATTAAACTTGTATCGATAAATAAGTCTTACTAAAATCTCTATATTTCATGAATATTACATACGTACAAAACTAACATGTTCCCTGCATATCGTGTCCTCCATTTTTTTTTTCCCGAAATTTACTTGCTAGCGTATCATTGTTGTACCTATATGAGTCACGTGTCTGTATCGGTGCTCCATAAGCATTCAGACGGGTTTTCCGCGGTGCAAGTGTTGCTGGAACTTAAATCTAATGGAGGGTAACAACACTAGATGGGAGCTTGGTCCAGGTTATCCAGGACCAGTTTAAAAGTGTCATTATGGAACTTCTTTTTTTTTTTAATCCGCGTCATTGTGGAACTAGGTCAGAGGATTTAATAGAGAAGGAAGACCGCAATGAATCCTGTAGTGAGAGACAAAGAAAAATTAACTAAAGGAGGCACCTAATCAACTACTCCATAACCTTGTTTTCTTACAATGCCACAATGACATTCATTGCAAACCACAAAAGTTTATCAAAATTATGTATGTTCACAATTGACCCCCAAGATAGTACATAATGTTTCCATCCACGGTGTTTCCAAACTTCCTGTCCAGTAACAAAACGTTTTCACACACAATCCTGCATAGTTCAAGTTGGTTTAAACAACAGAATTACCTTGTCTCCAACAATTGTTGATTAAGAAGTATAAACACAGATAAAATAAACGATAAACCACAGGCAATTGGAAGCTGCTACAAGCTATTACATGCAAATATTATCACAGGTCTACTGTTTCTGAACTCATAATGATCAAACCATATGCCATGTCATGCCCACGTTGGAGTCGTCTGCTCCAACCACCTAGCGAAGCTTTCGTTCTGGTTACATAATTCAATTCTTTTGACGCTCCGTTACCTCCTCTGACGGTCAAGCTGAGAAATCCTTTAACGCAAAGGCACACCCCCACCTGAATACTCAACTTCCTGAAAAAAAGTAAAGAAAGCCATCAAATATTTGGATAAGTAAAAGAACACGGAAGAAGGTCTTGAATGCGAAAGGAATACTATAAAGCAGCAACTTTAACTAAATGAGGTAATATGTGTCTCATACATCACCTGGAAATACACAAGTTTCTGATCCTCACATATTTACATTCAAGATCTTCAGATACATAACTTTGTGTTGGCGCAAGTGTATACATAAGTTTGTGTTGTCTCACGCGGGGGTTGTGTGTGTGTGTGTGGGGATACATTCAAGATCTTCAGATACAACCCAGTGTGGAGTGGGCGGCTGGGTTTCAACCCGACCACGTGAACAGACTCATACAAGTCCCAAACCACTTGGGACCATGACAGTGACAGTGACAGACAGAGAAAGAGAGAGAGAGAGAGAGAGATTACTTAGAGAAGTAAACATCAGTATTTAGCACTTCTCTAGATGGTAACATTGGTCATGACTGCTTACTAGAAAAATCATTTGGACCCTTTTCCTGTCATTGTTTCTATTGATTCTATCCCAAAATCTCACTCAAGGGGGTGCTGAGTTGGAACCAAAAACCAATGAGTAGTGCAATAGATGCTCCAGAGAAAAAATCTACCTACCCACGTGGTGATAGATTTCCTAAGAGAACTGGAGTCGGCATCATTGGATAAGGTATTGTTGTACGAGGAGAAACTAGGAAGTTATGCTAGAAACATGTCTTCAAGGTCTAGAAATCTCAAGTACATTAAGGGGCAACTCCAAACAGCCATCCAAATATCATTCAGAAGAAAACAAACTATAGAAACCACAACTCATGCCCTGGAATGAGCATCAACCTACAGCCATAGGACTAACAGTTGGTGCCAATATACCAAAAGAGTCAACTGAATCAGGGGATCTGTGTACACTAGAGTACTAAATCTATAACCTTCATTGATTGACTGGAAGTATCCGCAAGGAGTGGATAAAAGGTAAATACCAGATACTCAAGAAGCACCACATCTCCACATAGAATAGCCCTCCAAAAGTTCAACATGCATTGGAGGTCAGTGTTTGCTACATTGATTTGGTGGCTGATGGCTATCACAACAACACACAATCGATCTACCTAGCATCAATCAGCTGGCATAAGGCTAAGGCATCATGGACTTAAATACTCCCCGGGAATAGTAGAATTCATGCCAGGACCATAAGACTCCAAAGTTATACCCAACCATGTGGAGTAACTTATGGTATGTCTACATGCAACTTAGACAAATAGATCTACAATTATGAAATTATATAGAGGAAACAACTCATGCCTTGGAATTAGTGTCAAGAACTCTTCCAACTTAGGCGCTAAGAATCAAGAAGGTGAAAATAAGAATCAAGAAGGTGAAAACAAATAAGGAGGTCTGTTTATAACAGGATCTGAATCGATGAACTTCACCGAGTGAAATTTGGAATAACTCATGCAAGGAGTTGATTTGAGCTTAATAGCAGATAGACAAGATGCACCATGCCAAACACCTAGAGAATGGCCATTACGGAATCAATTTACATTGGAGGGCTAGAGCAGCCACATTAAGTTGGTGCTATCATTAAAATGTGTAAGAGGAGTCACAACCTCTGCTACTAGGGACAGATGTTTCTCCCAATAAATTGAGTTAGAAAGACTTAATTATAAGTATTTATTTGGACTAAAGCAAGTTAGCATATTGGGTGTTACCTCTTCTTTATTTAGTCTCTAATTCCTAATTTAGCTTAGCATAGTTACACTAAAGTCTTGTAGATACAAACTCAATCACCGGTTAATCAAATTAAGAATTTAGAAATGATAATGAGAAGACAGTAAATTGCTTAGGAAGGCATAACAAGCCCATAGCTGCAATCCTTCTAATTGCATGAATCTCATTATCTCAGGTATCAAAGATTCAGAGTACATCTCAAGACGGAAATAACATATGAAAGTACCCGCATTCAACTTAAAACAGAGCCTCCCCAGCTGGACCATTAATTCACAAGTTCCCTTCTACTTTTAAATAATTTTTTCACCTCAAAATACGAACACCATTGGTAAGAAACCATGAAATCTGTTTCTGAATTACAGCTTCTTCTGGCTCAACTCTATGTAACAGGATTTCTAATTTTTGGGTCACCAGAAACCAATTTCTCAAACAGTTTATTACTACTTTCCCGCGCATAACCGATTCATAATGTGCACAATTGAGGTCGGTAGAACTTGGTTTATGGTGTATACTGAGTACTAGTGCCCTGAATTTCCATGGAAACTCAAAAAGTGCAGAATAACAATTCGACCAACTTGAACAAAGGGGAAAATATATATAGTATTTTTTTTATCCAGGCAACATTTTTTAGAAGACCAAGAAATGAGCACTTCAACTTTGAATCATTATAGAATATACAAATCCACCTTCAAAAGTTTGCTTCATGCACTTTCTTATAGAAGATATAACACATAATCTTTTGACTATGCTGCTACTGTTTTGACAAAAGATGGAACTAGATTTCAAAGAAGTTTGGGTTATGGAAACAAATCACTCATCATACAAATTTGTTGGGCGGGAAAAAAATAGAATGAAGAAAAGCAAGAGATACCAGATTGACCTGGCACAAAATACTAATTTTGTCGCAAAATTAAAGTTGTGACACCATTTGAGCATCCGTAGTGGAATAATCAAAACGAAAAGGTTGTTAAGGTTAGCAATATTTATTTGCTCAAAAAAGTACTCACATTGGAATAATCAAACTTAGCAACTCATCAAATTTTGGCCTTTGAATAATCAAAACTAGCAAACTTTTGCCAATAACCAAATTTAATGATCCCCACATTTTTTCAATCAAGTACACCCATCATTACACAAAATATCTCTCTCTCTCAACAATGTTTCTAAAAAAATATTTTAAAAAATAGTTTTTTATTTTTTTGCAAAAACTGGTTTTTTTCATTAAAAAAGTTTTTTTTCCCAAGAACTGTTTTTATTTATTTTTTCAAAATCTTTTTTAAAAAACAGTTTTTTTTCGCAAAAACTTTATTTTTTTTAAACTGTTCTTTTTTTCAAAAATTGTTTTGATTTTAAAACTTTTTCCGAAAACTTTTTTTTTAAAAAATCCAAAAAACTATTTTCATTTCTATTAACTTATTTTTATTAGTTTGAAAACTATTTTTAAAAAAATGTTTTCTATGTTCACAATTTTTAGATTTTTATAGTTTGAAAAGGTGATGTGGCAAGTTTTGGTTATTCAATTCTGATTATGCTAATGTTTTCTATGAATAACCAAAAGATGATGTGGCAACTTTTGATTATCCACTTTTGGTTATTCCACTACGGATGCTCTAAAGGTCTCGTGAAGTAATTGTATTTGCAATACAGAATTCAACAAAAAGGGGGACATAAAGGAGATTGCAAACATCCTTTAATCACTAGTCATGTCAAATCTTTTTAAATCCACTAATTAAGATGAGTAGAAAATACACCAAAAGCATTCATATTCTTTTTCTAAAATTAGGACATAGTGCATGCCAGTGGGTTCAAGGATTGAACCTGAGCAGGAGGTAAGGATGAAACCCAGTCTGACGCATGGGTTGGAAGAAGACCCAGCGTATTAAGCTGTCAATTACAAACCGGTTTGATTAAGTGACAAACACCATTAAGATGATTTAAAAAATTTCTCTCCTATGCTAAAAATAGAAAATGCATCTTACCTTCCATACACCAAGTGCTAAGCCCCCCAAATTAAGGGCGATGAACAGTAGCTTGGGCGCTAGAAGGTCTACTTTACTGTCCTTGTAAGGTGCGAAAACTGCAGGGAAAAAACTCATGGTCAACAGACATAGTTTACAAAACAAGGATAGCTGTTGCAAGGTGAAGGATAACTGATGCAAATGGGAGATAGAACTCGGATTATGCTTGGCGACGAAACATTGTGTTTGGATAGGGGATATCTGTCTATGCATCAATTTACTTTGGAAAGGAAGGAGAACAGGAACAGTTCTAATCAATGTCTCTATAATTCAATACATACAGACCAAAACACTTTACTACGTATGGCTATACATATAAAGGCAAACCAAACCACTCTAATCCAATAAGGAAATGAAAAAATAATCCTAACAAATCTAAACATCCTAATTGAACTAGAACTCAAAAACCAAATTACAGATTTCCCATATCTGAACACAATCTTTCACTACCAAGCATAATCCTCAATTATATCTTACCCTTCTACATCAATAGCACATAGATTAGTTATGTCTAAGCACAGGCAAGTCAGCTTCCTTAACCTCGTAATTTCTGGCAACTAATACAGACCAGGTATATCTTTTAGGTGCAAAACGAAGACAGGAGTGTAGTAGACATATAGAATGCATGGAAATCACATTGTTTTATGCAGACTAGATACGTATGGGAGAACGAGCAATTCACTACTGAAAAACCATACAGTTTCATCAACTTTCTGGATATAAACCACGAAAAACTTCTAGAATGCACTCTTTTGGAATACACTCACTTCATTATTGTGGGCAAGTACACTGTACACTCCACAATCCCCAACCAAAAGAACAAAAAAAAAACGTGGGACCAAAAGTTTGTTTCCACTTCTTCCTTGCAAGCACCACCTGCCATTCTACTATCATCCATTAATCATAACCCTCTTGTACCCTGCCTCAGCAATAATGCAGCAACTTGCCCACTGGATCAGCACCTTAAATTTTTCCGCATACACTTTCATGTTTTTTTCTCTTACTTCACATGGTTGGTACCGACAAGAAGTCCATACTCATATCAAGAAGAAAACAAATTGAGGTTTTCAGTCATGGGGAACAAGGGCCTCAACAGGTGGCCTTAAGTTCTCTAATATACCCACATGAACCACCCCCATCCCAACCCCATTGACAATAATAGACCTGTGTTGTCAAACACATAACGAAATGGAAGAACTATGGAAGTTATAGATAGATAATCTCGTAGCTTACCTTTCCCTACTCCTTGAAGAGCACTTAAAGGTTGCCAAAGAGCTGAAAATGTGATACCAATGCTGAACAAATGCACTGTACTTCCAGCCATCCACATCATGAAACCCATCATTAGCAAATTCTTGAAAGGGGCTTGCGCCACTTCCCAGGCTTTCTGCTCAAATAGAAACAAATATTAAGTTAATAATTCAAAGGAACATCTGCCAGGACTCAGTTGTAAATCCGGATTGTGGTACCAAAAAGTAATTGTTAGAAGAAAACAATTCCATGGGAAACAAATAAGCCTGTGGATTGAGTGCAATTAGACAAAAATGTTGTCCCTCAGGCCTCAATTAAACCATATCAGCACTTCAATTGGATTGCTCTCCACTAACCTACACCTAATGCAATGATAAATAGAAATGAAACAAGAAAACATTGAGAGACCCCGTCACTTAGATTATCATCAACATGGCAGATTGCCTTTCTGGCTGCTAACAGCATTCTTCACCTAACGAAAGTAATAGTAGCAATTCTCTGTTCAATGTTTTTCCTACGGGAAAGTTCCACTCCCTGATAATAACTCCAGTCCAAAAATCTTTCTGAAATTAGTTTCACAGAACAACACAGAACGAAAGAGGGCAATTTGTTTCACTGTTGAAGAAACCAACTACTAGGGGAGAAAAAAGAGAGGAAAGAAATTTAAAAAAAAAAAACTCTATATATAATCTCAAGTTTAATGAAAACTGGAACGCCCCATGAAGACAACTAGCCCAATACCTTGATTTTGATCCACAAGCCACACCACATGGCCCAAAATGTAAGCCCAAGGTACTCGTAGTAGCCCACAAGGTTTGTTATATACCCAAGATCATCCATGTAGACTTCCAATGCGGGACGGGGTGTTCCAATCTCCCCACCTTTATAGCCTTGAGCCCTCGCAAGGGTGTTCCAATCTCCCCACCTTTATAGCCTTGAGCCCTCGCAAGGGATTGAGCACTAAAATCACCAAACCAAACCGAATCAAATTATCAAACCAAATCCAAAGTCCAAGGCCCACATGGTCGTGTACACGGATTGGTCTGATACCACCTGTAACGACCCTTGTCAGCTGACCTGCTAACCCTTAGCCTAACCACGTGGCTCAAAAGGTTAATCTCAGGTTATGCACCGGTCAGGATTCGTTATATATCAAATCAATTTTCCTTTCATCATCCCCGTTGCATTGACCCATCAACCTTCCCCTAGTAGTCATGGTGTCTCACTTAGCTCTTTGTACAACACATCATCAGGCTTGTACCAGATCCTAGAGGTGGCCCCCACCATGTAGATTGCTCTGATACAAACTATAATGACCCGCGCCAGCTGACCTGCTAACCCTTAGCCTAACCACGTGGCTTAAAAGGTTAACCTTAGGTTATACAGTAGCTACTCACGATTCGTTATATACCACTTGACTTTCCCATGAGACTTCAATCATGCAACTACAACATTGGATCGTAACTTCTTCAAGTATTCCAACAAGGACACGGCACCATCAAATGAATGTTTGTGCTTCGTAGCAGAATGCTCTCTACATTATCTTGGATAACCTGACTGAAGGCAATACTTATGATTCACCAATTCCTACGTTTTCCTATGGGAAATATTCTCTCTTAGATTCTTAAGATGACTCCAGACACCTTTGAGTAAATAGTAGTTCTTCATATAAAAACAAAGAACTAAAAGAGAATTAGAGAATGTTGCTGAACTACAGGCTACTGAAGAAGCAACAAGGACAGAACGAGATAGTACTCTAAGTACTGCTTGTTAGAGATCCAACCAAACATACACACACAATACCATGAAGAAGAATCAAGCAATCACAACACGAAAGGACTACACAAGGACTTAGGCGGTTCGGCAAGAAATGCTATGTCCATGGCTCCCACGAGATTTCACTGTGTTCTTATGCAAAGAGGTAGACAAAAACCATAGTACGAGGCAGCAAGGGTTAAATTCATTATACACTGCCAGAGTTATCCACACAACCAAAAACAAAATACCATTAGTACTCTTACAACAATTTGGGACGGGAACAAAGCCCTTGAACCCCACCTTCAAGCACGAGGCTAGTCCCCCAAAACCCTTTGCGAACCCACCATTGAGTTGTATCACCGAAGTCATGGGCCCTAGGGCCTAGTCCAGTAGAACCAATACTAATCGGGTATCACAAAACTCAACACTACCTTAGCAAGCTTTACAAAATTGGCATGTCTCCTTCATGTATCATAGATTCATACATGTTACCAATTCACATCCATTCTTCATGCAACACCAGCCCTACCTACCATTGTCCACTTACTGTGAATATTAAAGAAATAAATAAGTTATATTTATTAAAATCAGGCTTAGATCTCTAAAATGTAAAACTACACTAATTATAAGGTGTCCCCAGCGTGTCCTATCTGTTTGCTAGTTTTCTACATATACCATATTGTCATACACGTATTGAGCATTCACGCCCCTGCTTCCTAGGTTTTATTGCATATAGGATTCATCTAATTCTGCGTTGCCCAGTAGAAATTTCATTGTTTGCATTTTTTAGATGAAAGTAGGACAAAAGGAAGCTAAAAAGCTCAAGCAAATTGTAGGATATTTGAGAAATCCTGCAATTTAACTTATTTGTTGCTTTAAAGTCAAAAAGACTGGCTTAAAAGTAATTGCGAATACAAACTTATAATTGATTATAGTAAGGTAGGACTAGTGAATCTTGTTTTATTTCCATTTGAGCAAGCGAAGAACACCATATCCCACAAATGACGTTTTTTTTTTTTTTTTTGCACCTAGGATTCATCGATGTATTTTTTTATTTTATTTTTTTGCATCAAGGATTCATCTATGTTCGCATTGCCCTATATCAATGGCCTTACGGACCTATGGTACAAATTGTTTAGGTTGGTGGACATTGACTGGGTAATTTTGGCTTTGCACGCGCAATTGTTTAAAAGTTTATCACGGAGGATTCTTATTACATACAAGACTAGAGAACTTTCAAGCTGTTCATTTTGTGCAAACTATTGGTATGTTGCTGAAACACTACAGCTTTTACGAAAGTGTCAACAAGATTAAAGCGTTGTGGGACTGTCGAGTCGTTTGATACCCTAAAAGCTGAAGCTTTCAGAGCAAATGACCACTTCCAGATATATTAGAGCATGCCTAGCCAAGTGAGCACACTGCCGGGGGCAGGGGGTTTGAAGCGAAACAAAATCTGATGGGCACGAAAGTAGTGTGATATCAGCATGAAAGCACCCTTAAGAGCTAGCTTTTAGGGTTGAGTTCTGTCCAAAACCGAAACAAAGTCCAAGTGCCAATGGATAGAGTGTATGTCCCTAGCCTACAAACATCAGGTGATGTAAAGTGAACACATTACCTAAGGCAGGGTGTGGAGTGAAGTCTCCCATAACCTAAACATAGAAGTAATGCACAGCAGACAACAATGTTCTAAAAGGCGGAATTAATCACCGATTAATCGGTGATTAATTGGAAATTTGCCCTCTCCGATAAGATTAATGCCTAGGCGGTTGGATTTGGCGCTCGGGAGATTAATCGGCTTTAGTCGGCGATTAATCGCCGATTAATCGGTCGGTGTCTAATCGGCGATAAGTCGATTAATCGGTTAAAAGACGATTAAAAGGGGAAAAATCAGTATTTTTGGAAAATGAAGGGGGTTGACTGTTATATCTCATACCAATTTAAAAGGCCAGATTTAGGGCTTTGTTGGTACAGTTACCCAGTCCTGCAGTCGACGAAGTCTTGTGGTCGATCAATCGACTTGGAGTGAAGACGTGAAGTCACGCCGCCTGTGAAGTCGCCGACTCGCCGTCGCCTGCCATCGCCGACTCGCCGCCGCCTGCCATCGCCGCCGCCGTCTGACATCGCCGCCGCTCTGCTAGTCTGCTGTAATTTCTCTCTCTCGATCCCTCTCTCTCTCTCGTATGATCTCTCTCTCTCAGTCTCTCTCGTATGATCTATTGATCTCTTTTCAAAATTTGTTTTTATTTTGATTCTTTGAAAGT
>JAOTQK010000022.1:17528328-17538843 GCA_025642025.1 Rhododendron ferrugineum
CACTCCACCGTTTCAAAACCGAAATCCCCACTCATCAGTCGTAGTGAAACAAACATCCTTTCACCTTCCTTCTTCTCCAAGAATCTCACAAAACTCCCATAAATCTCGCAACTTTTTTATTACACCGTTGTAATCTCTCTCTCTCTCTCTCAAATTCAAACAATGGGACAGCAAGTGAACCCCAAAGACGCCCTATCCAAACCCTCCTCAATCGGCTCCTCCGTGATCCCTATCATCAACAAGCTCCAAGACATCTTCGCCCCAATCAATGGCGGTGGCGAACTTCACTCGAGGGTCCAGTTGCCTCAGGTGGCGGTCGTCGGGAGCCAGAGCAGCGGCAAGTCCAGTGTGCTCGAGGCGCTCGTCGGCCGCGACTTCCTCCCCCGCGGCTGCGACATATGCACGCGCAGGCCGCTGGTTTTGCAGCTGGAGAACCGGCCGGCCGAGGAGAGGGAGTGGGGCGAGTTCCGGCACTTGCCTGGGAAGCGGTTCTTCGACTTCTCGCAGATTCGAAGAGAAATTCAGGTATCTTTTGAAAGTGATTTAGCTTTCTTCTTCTTTTTTTTTTTTTTTTAAATTAGCGAAAGTTAATGTTATTGGAATAGTTAAATTAACAGTTTAGAGAGGAGTGGAAACTCCTAGCACTTTAATTTAGCATTTTGTTTGTTATTTTTTGATAACCGTTGTCCGGGCTAGCTCTCGTGCATCTTGACTAATTATGGGGACCAATTCCACCGCCCACTTGCGTTGGTCCTAATTAAAGCTAGAGCAAAGCTCTGCATGGACTGGCCCCAAAGAGTTGATAGCATCTAAAAAGTTTCGCACCTGACAGCTTAGTGATTTAGGATTTGTTAGTTTGTGTTGAGCTTAAATTATTAATTCTGAGTAAAACCACTCTAAACTCACTTCAGTCTTGACAGAAAGTCATATCAGATTCAAAGAGAAATTCAGGTAATTATTGAAAGTAAATAGCTTCTAATTTTGATCGGCGAAAGTTAGTATGGTTAGAATAGTTTGATTAGCTAAGAGCATCTCCGACCGTTAACTCTTTTAACCGACGCAAAACCAAATTCTGAGCTAAACCACTATAAAGTCATTGTAGGCTTTGACTGAAAGTCATATCAGATTGATCTTTACTCAATTTTTTCACCAAATCAAGGGAACCTTAAATTTTTACTCAAACTTTTGATAGCTTGTTTTGGATAATTTACAACTATGCCTTTTACTCAAATTTGTGCTTACATTTGGGTTTAGCTATTGGAACACTTCATCCCAAATGAAGCTTTTGCTCAATTTTTTTTAATTCAAATTTGAGCGAGGGCCGGAGATGCTCTTACCTGTTTAAATTAAGTTTGTCGAATTTGGTGGTGGTTTCCTTTATAGTTTTCTGGAAGTCTTCCGAAATACATATTATGTTGACCTTGTTTTGATATGTAGTTTTTGGAGATTTTTTCAGAGAACATGTTTTTTGTGATTTCAAGTTCTGTGAATCATTTTGGTGAAATGATAGATAAAGTATCATCAAAACAAAAAAAATTCTGAGATAGTTTTCTGAGAACGATTTTCGGAAAGAAAAGTAACCAAACAAGGATTAAATTAAGTACTCAATGTTTCAGATAAACAATTGATTAGGCTATCGTATTATCTTGCCAATGTGAGGCTGGAATCCTAAAATTCTGAAGCAACAAATGCAAGTGAACGTTAATGACAACTGCAATTGAGTTTCAAAATTCAAGGTAAATGACTTACGTGAGGCAGACTGTTCGACCAGGGTTATAAAATGGCCTAGTCCAACAACTCTTTGGTCTGGAGTGAGCAACTACCGGGATTTATAGGAATGATAACCCATGAAGCATTGGGTAGGGGTATTGGATACAGATGCATTATAACAAGGATACGGCATACCAAAAACTCTAAAAACAATGCGATACGAGCGGCTTGGATTCATCTTAAAGAATATATAATATGCGCTATTGGTACTGCATCACAAACACACAAGAATGGTGAGAAATCATTTTCTACTGCAAAACATCAAACTTTAGAACCTAGGAATCAGTTTAGAAGCCTTCTTCATTTTTCTAAGTTGGACAAATATTTCTTTTATCAAGCTTAGACGGCTTGTATTGACTGATGATCTATGAATAAGGCGTATGATACTTTTCAATACCCAAGCTTAGAAGGCTTATACTGATTGATGATCAATTGACAGGGATATGATACGCACCTATACAGTAGGAAAACGCATGAATTCTCGAACTTTTGAAAAATGATGATACTTCATTAATCTTATGGTATTTTTCTTCTCTAAGAAAGTGGTGAAATATTAAAAATCTTAATGTTTCAAACGGTCATACTCCAGTGGTACATAATAAATGCTACATTTTGTTTATTAAGCATAAGGAGTATCATATGACATCAGGAGGGGCTGAGCCTTGTAGTCGTACACAATAAGTACAATGGTAGTGATTTTCGCACTCCCTTTTTTGGTAAATGCACTCCATTTTTTGTCGTTTAGTGAACTTTTAATGTTTAATTTTTTCACTAAAAACAAGAAGTGGAGTGCATTTATCAAATAAGGGAGTGTGAACATTATTTTCCTAAATACAAATGAAGAAAAATGCAGTAAGAAGACTTATGCCAGGACGTATGTGTTTCGTGTATGTGAAAGTAGACAGGCTCGGCTCATTGTCTCCCAAGTGTGCAACATAAGCCTAGTTATATAACTAAAAAAAAAGAAGTGAAAGTGTACCTGCTTATGAGAAGATGTAAAAAAGGGGACATTTTTTGTGCAACACTTGTTGGGGCATAGCGGACAACTGTTGTTTATTTCAGTGTACCATTTGGATGTGCCCTTATGGATATATTAACTTTTGCTTTAGAAATTTACTTGCATAGGAAATGTAGGAGCTCAGGCCGGAGATCAATTTCTTCGTGGCATTGTCCAAACTTTCAACTTAATTGTGAATCTATACTGATCTATCTTACGCAAACCCAAATGATCAGAAATTCAGTACGCAAGCAGAAAGCAAAAGATTCATGT
The DNA here is from genome assembly GCA_025642025.1 of Rhododendron ferrugineum. NCBI lineage: Eukaryota > Viridiplantae > Streptophyta > Magnoliopsida > Ericales > Ericaceae > Rhododendron > Rhododendron ferrugineum. The sequence goes on from JAOTQK010000022.1 coordinate 17,531,369, forward strand.
AGAGAAAGCTCAAATTGGTAATTTTGCTTTGAAAAAAGAAGGTCTTGTAGAGTAAGTGTATGATTCATCGAAGAATGGCGATGAGGAGTGGGAGCAAACAGCTTTACTTGGCTGGATTTTTCAGAGCAAGCGGAGACAATTCTGTTTATGTTGCGGCCATTTTTGTCTACTCTTCCAAGAGCTAGGATATCATTTTTCTTTGTTTTGTGCTGCAGGACAGTCGGGAACAAGATAGAAAAAGTAACCTAGGCATCCCCAGGCATAAGGACCTCTAGACATCCCCGTGCCTAATGAAGTGATTTCGTACCCCTACCCATACCATACTCCATATCGTACTCATTTTATTTATCCCATTGAAACACTGTGTCCAGAGTAGTCTTTTAAAATGGCTCCAACAGATAGGGATAACCTACAATAAAGATCAGTCTTAATAAAATACAAAGCAAATCTTAATAACATACAAGAGAGATTCTAAAAAGTAAGTGAAACTAATTGATCTGATCCTCATGCAATCCTTCTTGTACGCCATCATTTTGGGTGTATACATTGATTTATTATCGGAGATTTGACCAAGCACCGCGTGATTGTGTTATGGTCTTATGAATATGATGGCTAGGGAACTGGGTAGAAGAAAAGAAAAGAATTTTAGGCATGAAGTAACTATTCAATTAGCCAAAAGACATAGTTTTACCGTCTTCTGTAATGGATGAAAGACAAAAAAGATCAAAACAATCGAAAATCAGCCAGTAAGCCTGGAATGTCACCGGAATGGAATTGAGCTCTGAGTGTTCCATTTTGTTGTCCGTACATACTGATCAGCCGCTATGACATGAGATTGACAACTCTGTGCAGGATTGTATTTATTGCCTACATGAATCATGAGCCCCTTCATATATTTCCTTATTGCAAATTAACACCATTATGCATTACAGAATTCTATGTATCTTTTTTAACATGCTCGTGCTTTATTGTATTAATCCATTGTTCTTTAATTTTTGTATGCGGTGTGGGTAATTGAACTGCTAAACTGGTACTTGCATGAATCATTTATTTCTTGTTATTAGTATTATTTTCTGGTAGAAAGGAATATTTTGTGAGCCTACTTCTTTTCCCTGTCCCCTGCAGGCTGAGACTGAAAGAGAAGTTGGATACAACAAAGGAGTTTCAGACAAACAAATTCGCCTAAAGATTTCATCTTCAAAGGTTCTTAATATCACTCTTGTGGATCTACCTGGGATAACTAAGGTTCCTGTGGGAGATCAACCCAGTGATATAGAAGCGAGGATTAGGAAGATGATAATGGCTTATATAAAGCAAGAAGCCTGTATCATATTAGCAGTTAGTCCTGCAAATTCTGATCTGGCAACATCTGATGCACTGCAGATGGCTAAAGAGGCAGATCCAACTGGTAGGTTTTCCTGGTAGGTTTTCAATATTGCGTCTTTAATGAAAGGATTTGGAATGGGTTCGATCATTTTTTTTCTCTCTTTGAAATTAGGCAAAACAGATATTTTCATGTTATAGTTTTCGATCTTTATCTGTGCTGGTTCATTGACTTTAACAGGTTCCCGGACAATTGGAGTAATTACGAAGGTTAGAATTCTAGTAACTCTGTTTTGCCTCTTTTCAGCTCTTACGAATTAGTTGCATCGAGTTATATGATATAGTGACTTTACAAATAATGTAGCTGGATATAATGGACCGGGGAACGAACGCGCGCAACTTTCTGCTTGGAAACGTTGTTCCACTTCGCCTAGGTTATGTTGGTGTTGTAAATCGCAGTCAGGAGGTAAACTGTTAAGTTTATTTCTGGAATATCAATCCTCCTATGGGGTGCATTTGCGTTTCTCTGTTTGCCGCATCCACTCTTCTTTGACGAGCAAGATACACTCACTTGAACCTACCACTCTAAATTGGGGATGACATGAGATGCCACTCAAGCTAATAACTGGTGGCTAGATCAAGATGAATGTTGAACTGGTACCAGATAGTCGCCACATTGTTCACCAGAATTTACCATATTTATCACTAGAATATTATTGGTGTTCATTTTTCTACAGCCACTTACTTGGTATTGACACCATTACTACCGTAGTCTGTAACTGTCAAGTTAAATCTATGAAGAATTTTTCAGGATGGGTTTCGTTAATTCATAGCACGTTCAATATGGGCTTTCCATCCTGGAGTTTGTGCAATGGAATACATGAGAAAGCATTTTGCCCTCTCAAGTTGGCAGCTTCACCTATTTGTCTAACATTAAAAAGTCAATTTAAATGAAGGGTACTTTATCATCTGATTGGCAGTGAGTCAGTGACATTAAAAGAGGTTTTGAACTGATCAGACTGTTTTGAACTGTAGAATTGGAGGGCTGGATTGTTTAAAATTGAGCTTATTGTTTAGAAAACAATGTTCGAAAGGAATTTAAAATACCAGCGGATTTTGAATCTGAGATCAGTAATAAGATGGAATACATGTCATGTTTTGGAATTTATTGCAGGGAAGCATCATAGGGAGTGTAACCTTTTTAGTCTCTTTTGTGAAGTTATGTATATCAAGTAATTTGTTTCTCTCAATGTTGTTGTCATTGAGTTGCAGATGTTTTCCTGTATTTTGTTCAGAAACAATTTCTTTATTTGGTCCATTTGTTAGTTTCTACAGATCTAGACTATCTTGGTGAAAAGAACACTGAGACTAAAATGTTTGGGTCTATTTCATTCATTTGTGCGCCAATTCTCTGAGATATGGTTTTCTCAAACAGCAAAAGATGTCAGAACATGGCTGTTTAATATTTAGTCTTCTGGGTATACAAACTAGAGAACATAAAATATCAGTATTATTGTTTGAAAAGACACATGTTCTTTTCGGTCAGGTAGAAGGAATTCTTATGACTTAAGTACATTTTTAAGTACCCCACAAATGAACTACATTTTCTCAAGTCAGCTGAATAGCCTTAATCCCATTCTGATCACCATTAACTTCCTTCAGCTTATGCTAATGTTAGTATTCTGGTTTTGGCCTTTTTCACATTAAGGCCACATTCTGTAGCTTTTAGTTAGTTGGTATTTCATTCACAGAATAAATTGCTTTTATGTCTTTTGTACCTGAAGTACTATCCTCATCTATTCTGTCTCAGTCCTAACCTATGTAGAACCAGCAGTAGAATAGAAAAGGCACACTTCTGCATTATTTGATCCTGGCCTTTGTAGAGGGCGTAACAAATCGAAAAAGGTATAAGAATTAAGAGGCAAAATGAATGCTAGATACTTGTATTTGGAAGTATACTTGTTATGCAAGTGTATCACAAAACACGATGCCCTAGAAGAACTCAATAGAGACAACACATTCATGTAGCTGAACCCAATTGATTGGACTTAAGGCTTGGTTTGGTTTTAGTATATCGTTTGATTCGATGTACAATGCAATAGACTAGTATGATGCATACGATGTATTTGTTTCATAATCATCTTGTTTCCAATAGTGTTTCTTGGTGCCATAATGTAACCTCAGAGTCAGATGTAGGTTGATTCGTAAATTTTTATACTAATGAACGATAACCAATCCAGTAAGTATCAAAGGAAGAAGTAGTGAAGAAAAACACGGAGATAGAGAGGTGATACCAGATTTATGTGTTTCATCCATCATGGCTTGCATCAACTTGAGGGGATCGGCCCAATGAATACATAATTCAACCTAGTTTATAGACTCGTTCTAATCCCTAGCGATCGGGATGGTTGTTAGGATTATCTCTTATGCATATAGAATCGCCTGTTGATTAAGTTATTGCTAGTTTATCTCGAACACTCCATTCAACATGAGCATGGTTTATTGGAAAGTCCCCATCTTCATGAATGGTTTTTCCAACCATTTCTGTCTCCTTCTCCTCATGTTTTGCATCCGAAGGAAAAAAAAAACAAATACTAAATTGAGAAACCAATGTTGTCTATTAAACTTGCAAATGTAATTACAAAACCAGAAAAAAATCTCACTAAGTCCAAAGCACTGAGAAACTATTTGCCAACTTGCCAAAGTGGATTGCTATCTTTGGGCGTGCAACGAAAAAAGTTTGCGAGAGTTCAAAACATGGATGAAGCAATAAAATACTATAAGAGTGAGAGGGACTAGGTTGGATCTATCTGCTCTGATAATATTGAAGACAAACAAATGAACAAAACAAAATATTGAAAGTAAGAACAATATCTAGTTATTCTAACAATACTGACTTTCGCTGATAAAAAAGAGAGGAACATCACAGAGAGATATAGAGACAGTGAACACTTGGTTTATGTGGTTCAGCCATGATGGCTTGTCTCCACAGAATGGAGCTCAACCCAGGTAATACATAACCACAACTCACTTTATTGAGCCGTTCTACTCTAAAGATTGGGTTGAAGTTTTATATCTGAAGCATATGTAATCAACGATATCAATTTACAAGATGTTGCTAATTAATATCTTGTGTAAATGATGTTGTTCTTTAGGGTTTAACGAATACTAGGTTATGAATTATCTTAGTGACGTTGCATTTGAAGTGAAAGAAGTTTGATCTAGTTAGGCTAATATCATCCTTATGCCTTTGTTACAGGACATAAATAAGAACCGTAGCATTGCAGAAGCACTTGCATATGAGGAGCAGTTCTTCCGTGATAATCCTGTACTTTTCACTCCTTCAGATTATTGTACTGTGCTGATTCACTAGGTAATTTTGCATTGGTTTTGAAACATTTCACGTTTGTTGGCTGACAATTTCTTGAAGATATATAATGGTCTTGCTGATCGTTGTGGCATCCCCCAGCTAGCAAAAAAGTTGAATCAGGTAAGATGTTATTTTGCGACCCACCTTCCCCCTCCTTAATGTAAGAAATCCCTAATCAAAGCTATTTTTCCCCTTGTGAATATTTGGAATTTGTGCTGTGACAGCAGTTTTATTATGAAAAAAGGATACTGCTTGTGCAATAAAGGTCTTCCAAACATAAGATATTATGAGATAGGTTCCTTTCTTATCCATAATATCAACTTTTATTTTAAATCAGATTTCAATTATCTATAGTTTGTCTGTTAAAATTAAACTTTAATAGTTTAACCATTTCTATATTCCCACTTTATCATGCAGTTTTTTTTTTTTGGAAGAGTAATTTGCCATTTAGTGAATTCAGGAGTGTCATGGACATTTTCTAAGAAGTTGCGTTTTAATTGGATCTGCTATAATTTTACATATATTCTCGTCTGCTTATGTGTATCTTTTGCCACTTGCCAGAAGATAATCACAGAATCTGAGTTCTGTTGTTATTTCTTTCTTCCTTCTGTATTCATTGTTCGGTTAGTTGTTTTCTCTTGTGTGCTAGTGTCCCTATCTTCTAAGATCACCAGTCGCATTACAATAAAGTAAAAAGTGAAGGGGCCAACTTTGAAACTCAGAAAACAGAGAAGGGATGAATCCTAAATTGGAAGAACTTTATGATGTCTTTAAATTGAAAGGAGTTATTGAGATTTGTTGCAGGGAGGTTTTCTAAGGGTGTCTATTTCAGTCGCTTAGTGTAAAACCTTCTCAGTAGGAGCTGTACAATTGCACAATTGTTATAGACATCCCACGTACCAACAGAACTGAATTTTTCTTTCAGAAGATTGATTGTTAAGCACTTCCGCTAGAAAAGGGTGCAACAGAGCCTTCTGATATCATAAACCAATACAAAGGATAAGATTATTGGTGTGGATAATAGACTGATGATGATGTGGCAAATTGTTCTTTGGTTCCACACACATATATTTCAAATGTTGATTTTGACCCCATAATCCATAATTCCCTTTTGAATCTCACTCCCACGTCTCTCTCATCCTTCTCTTTCTCGAATTCCCTTACCTCTCATTTTTTCTTTCTATGTTCCTCTCATCTCTCATCCTTTCCTTCTCTTTTTCTCTTATCTTCATCCTTTTCTCTTCTTTTCTGTTTCTCTCTAGACTTTTTCACTTTCCCTCAATTCTCTTTTCCCTTATCTAACTCTTCTCTCTCTCTTAGCCTTTTCACTTTCCCTCAATTCTCTCTCTCTCTCGTTTTTCTTTTCTGCATCTATACGTTCAGATTGCTAGATAAAGGGTAAATTATATTGATCTGCCATGAAGCTTGTGGCTAATATTTTTTTGTAATTACATCCCTTCCTAAGATCTATTATTGCATTATAGAATCCCCGCCTCTCTTGTTAGTCCACTATTCAAATAACTAATTGAAGTAGCCATGTCACCAGTAATCTTTGAAATTACATCGTGACGGGGATAGATCATTGCAATTGTTGGTCTTCAACGAGGAATTCCTATTAAGCGCAAGTCATCGGCTCTCATTAACTACGCATGTGCCATTTGTACACACCGCCGGTTACGCCTACCAATTGAATGGTTCGGTGAAATGGGGGATCGCGATGAAGTGGGTGGTTCGCTCCTTTTGATGTTGCTAGAAGTCCAATGAACCTTATCATTTAGAAAAAGGAGAATTAGTGACAAGGTTTCTGGCGGTGAACCTGCAGAAGGATCAGTGTCGAAACCTGCCAAGCTGTAAAGTTGTCTATACTCTCAGGGAGGTGCGGGTTGGCCTAGTTGTCACCTTCTAGTTACATGAAAGATGCAAACGCCAACACCACCCACAAAAAGGTAGGGGGGGTTGCTATGTTCAATTTTTCTTGGCGCTTTTTGTGCCGGGGTTCCTTGTTTGACAAGTACATGAACTCATTGCCCAGAAGGTCCGCCCATGACTCATAGAATATGCCACCATAGAAGTAAAAGTAAACGGTTACCAAATACTTTTTTCATCTCTAGTCTCTACCACAGATGGGCACCATCACTATTTGCCATGCCACAACCATTGTTGTACGGCACCCTTTCTTTCCCATATAACCTCCCTCTCTTTTTCCATCCGATTGAACCTCCCTCCCTCTCCCCGTCAGCTTACCACCCCACCTCGTCTCTCCTTCTGTGACCACCATATCCCCCTCACCCTTTGCTGCCATGCCCCTCCACTCTATCTCAACCCCTCCCTCTGTCTTTGGTCAGTGGACGTTGATGGAGAATCGCCTTAGGCAGCCAGTTGATGATGATGTAGTATTACTTGCCATGAACACTGAGACTTATATCGTGGTAATTGAGGTTTCCCCTAGTTTTGACAATAATAGTAGTTGTGGTGGCACATCTTCTGATATCAAGACGACCTCCTGCCAACAAACCATACAACTTGGTTTTCCCTAGGAGTGTGTTGGCTTCCAATGAGGTATGCGCACACACACTCATGCACAAATTACATGTATACATGGTATGATTTTTTAATTGGTTTGGTGTCAACCATGGGTTCAAATTCGTTTATGATACGTTGTTCGGGATGTTTGGGGTTGTCGCTTAGCTCTTTTTTTTTTTTCTTTTTTTTTTTTCCTTGTTCGGGATGGTTCCTACAGTCTAGTGGTTTTGGTGGTGTCCATGTTGTGGTGTGAATGTGT
>JAOTQK010000022.1:17538943-17550034 GCA_025642025.1 Rhododendron ferrugineum
TTTTTTTTTTTCCTTGTTCGGGATGGTTCCTACAGTCTAGTGGTTTTGGTGGTGTCCATGTTGTGGTGTGAATGTGTTGAAATAGTCATGGAGAAACATGAAAGGGAATAAGTTGGTGAATGGAGTACAATGCTCTTTTTCCTCTATGTTCTCTGACATAGAGAGGGAGAGTGGGATGAAAAGAACCACAATGAAGGTGGTGGGATATCTCATTGACCATGAGTAGCTTTGTTGAGGAGAAGACTTTCCATTTTGTCTGGGGTACATTGAACATCAACGTTACTTGATGGATAGGTCTCTGAACTTTCCTTTTGCCCTTGGTGTGAGTCTGAACGAATGAAATCATCAGCTGTAGACGTAAAAGAAATATATGACCCATGGCAGTTCACAATGAACCAAGAATTCCTTACGGCACTGATTTTGTGGAATATTGTTAGTAGGGTTTATACCAGAAGATATTAAACAAATGCTTATTAAATAAAAGCTCAGGTTCGCGTTAGGGAAGGAATTGCTATTCCCACTTTTTTGAGAAACTAAAGTAATAAATAGAGAAAAGATACTGTAGTGCTTAATGATTATTTGTTTTTGCATTTGTGTATAGCACTTCTTTTCATTTTACCTGTTTCCCTTGCTGGCAATGTTCTGTTTCAGATTCTGGAGCAGCATATTAAGACTGTTTTGCCTGGGTTGAAGGCTGAGCTTAATTCTCATTTGCTCATTGTTGTCAAAGAGCTTCGTACTTATGGCGAGGCTATGGAATCAAAAGTAAGGCATCAACTTGAGTTATGGAATTAGTATACTGTGACACCTAAAGTCACAAATGATAATATTCAACTTCCTCCTTTACTCACGAGTCGTTTCTTATTTATATGCGTCAGATTCGTCAATGCTAGTCGATAAAACCAAATGACAATATCAACAATAGTACCAAACACGGGGACATAAAGTAAATAAATTGCCAGTCCACCATTTAACTGACTACTAAAAAGTAGGAAGAGCTAAAAGCAATGGCTGAACAAATTACTACTCAGATTAAGCCTTAGACTTACTGGGTTTATACTAGTTGCATCTACAGCATAGTGTACTCTGTTCAACAGTTACAGTAACAGTAGATTTGTGTACTTAGGCATTACAATAACATTACCTGGTTTAGTATCAGAGGTGATTCAAAACCAGTGCTGTATTTTCACTCTGCCTGCGACTATGTGTCTTGGCACAGTTTTTTGTAAAACAAATTATTGTGATATTATGGCCTCCTACAACTCTGCTCTTTATTGATGTCTTTACCGTGGCACTGTATAAAATGAATCTTGTTGATGTAGACTTAAATAACATTTACTTCTGCATGTGGAAGGCTGCTACTTGCTTTGGTGGCTACTATAACTTTTAATGCTTTACTTTCTTCGCTGAATATGGTTGCTTGGCTTTAACTAGGCTGAACAAGGAGCTGTTCTACTGAATATTCTGACAAAGTATTGTGAAGGTGAGTTATCTTTGTTACCAATACCATTTCTGTTCTGGAGTTTTACATTCCCACGTGTCTAATAAAGTTGTTGCAATGTTTTAAAATCTTTATGATGTTCACTGTATTAGTACGTTATTATCTGCATTTGACAGTTGCTTGATTTTGGAAAATAATTTCCTAGAAAAGGTTGTTTGGGCTGCTGCTCCTCTGTCCTCAGTACTACTTGAGTTGGCAGGAGTCCTTTTAGTAGGCTTTTTGGAGCAAAGATGTTTGAAGGGCTGCAAACGAGCCGAAACAAGCCGAGCTTAAGAATGTTTAGGTTTGTTCGTTAAGTTTTTAAGCGAACTCGGCTCGAGCTCAGCTCTTGCCTAGGTTTGAGTTGAACTCGAACTTGTTCACGAGCCTTAACGAGTCAAAAATATTAGCTATTTATGCTCTCATATAGGTCTAGAACTGCAAATAATTTTTTTAAATAAGTTCATATTGATATGTAGTAGTACAAAAACATATTAAAATTTACGTGTATAGTACTTTTAAAGGTTTATATGTGTACAAGTTATAAAATTTTCATTTGTCCATGTAAAAGTTTATGCACATTCAAGGTTATATGTGAAATTCTTATGATATACATACATACACACACACACACACACTCCAGGTTCGCGAGCCTTAATGAGCTGAATACTGTTAGGTTCAGGTTCGGCTCATTTATTTAACAAGCCTAAAATTGAGGCTCTGGTTCGGTTTGTTTAGTACCTGAATTGAATTCGAACGAGTATTTACCGAGTCGAGCCTCGAATAATTCACAAAAGGCTTGGTTCATTTGCAGCCCTACTTTGAGGGACTGTTGTGATGGATCAAATGACTTCTGGTTCTTGATTTAGGACTGTGACCATTCTCTTATGTCCAGGCTTTAACCACCTGGTTGTGGATCTTGTTGAAGAGGCACAAAGGCACAGTTAAACAGGTGCTACTGCTACAAGTTACATAGGACAATCGATGAGCATGTGTTTTCACCATTTGGGCAGGTGGATCTCTTATCTAATTGACATTTGTCATCCCAGTGCTTCTATCTGGTTGAGCACCGACGTTTAACACAGCACTTGGTGCCTCTTCATGTGAACTATGAGGAGACGCTAATGTAACCTTTTCAGGAGGTTCTGCTTAAACAGTGAGCAAGCTCGCAATAACTTGGTTTCTTGATCTAGGTTAGAGCCATGGCCATAGGATGTCCACTTCTCAAACGATGGTGGATACAAATATTTGTATTCACGTGTTTAGTTGTCTCTCTTTTGCATTCCCTCCTTCCCCTCCTTTTCGGGCCTTTTGAAGCTTTTTCTTTCTCATCAATAAGCATTTCTGGAATTCCCTTAATTTGCTTTTGCTATCTGTGTCATTGATTTACAGCTTTTTCTGCAATGGTGGATGGGAAAAGTCAAGAAATGTCAACCAAAGAGTTGTTTGGGGGAGCTAGAATCCACTACATCTTTCAATCAATTTTTGTAAAGAGCTTGGAGGTGCAACTTAGTTCTCATAAGTCTTTAGCTTGTTCAATTGCGTGCTCCTGTAGTGCTGAAATATGTAAATTTGAAGTTTGTTAACCTGGAATGGTCCACTTATCTTCTGCTCTGGACCGCCATCTTAATCAATGTATCTGTCCTATTTGTGTATGAATCGTCTAAATGTCATTCAAGCTTTTCTTCATTGTCTGCAGAAAACATGGCGATGGCTATGATAACATCTAAGTGCTACATAGCTCATAATTGCCTTATTTGTTTTGCAGGAAGTGGATCCTTGTGACGATTTGACTAATGAGGACATTAGAACGGCTATCCAAAATGCTACTGGTCCTAGAAATGCTTTATTTGTGCCTGAGGTCAATGTTAATACCAGATGACTCTACTTTGCATGTTTATTGTTGATCTGAGGTTTTGCAAACGCGTTCATAATTATTTATCCTTGTATACGCCTTTCAGGTGCCATTTGAAGTTTTGGTTAGAAGACAAATTGCTCGGCTGTTGGATCCTAGTCTTCAATGTTTACGACTTGTCTATGATGAACTAATTAAGGTAAAGAAATTACACTCTGGCATGTAATATTCTGCTCGCTGATCTCTCTCTCTCTCTCTCTGTTTGCGTGTGCGCGCGCGCTAGTGCAAGACAAATGCGATATCTGATCCAACCAATTTCCATGCAGATAACCCGTACTTGTGAGGCAATGGAGATTCATAGATTTCCATTACTACGAAGGCGTTTGGACGAAGTCATGGGGAAGTTCTTGCGTGATGGTGTGAAACCAGCTGAAAGAATGATTGGAAACATTATTGAGATGGAGGTTACCTGATCTTTCCCTGGTCTTTTCTTTAGGCTCTGTTAATGTGCAAAATTGGGATAAGGTTTAAATGGATACATAAACCAAATGGAAAGGCATGGGGCATTGATTTTCTAAACCCTTTTGTGTGGATATGAGTTAACTTCTACATAAAGTAAGACCCCAGAACATTGAATTTTATGTGGAAAACTAGGGACAGGGTGTAAATCTAATAACTTTATTCAAGAGTTGGCATTCGAAAAGTGAGAATTGCTCGGAACCCATAAACAGAAAGACTCCTTACTATTATTTGAGATAGCAAGCGTGCTTGCTTGTTTTATCGGTAGGTTCTTCCTTATTGAGCTTTCCGACCGTAAGGATAAGTATGGGTTGGCGATCTTCCTCATTTGGTAGTCCTCTTCAAGCTCATCATCGTCATCAGGAATGCTCCACTTGCCCCAAAATGACCTGAACCAAGAGGGAAATCCCAATTCATTGGGCCTTTCAATCCAATCAAATAGAAAGCTCCAAGGTTGCCGTATTCTAGGAGCCAAACCTATGTGATTGGCTAACTCCTCTTTCCCTTCAAAGGACTTCCCCGCCCTCTGATTTGTAGCTTTCATGGACAAATCCGTGATCAAGGATAGAACAAAATCCGTTTAACATCATATCGAAGGGGTGCATTTCCCCTATGTTGTTGTAAGGCTGGCGAGGTCACGAGTCCTCTTCCTATTGATCTTGAGTAGTTCCAGCTTAGTTTTGTTGAGAGTTCTCTTTCTGGACCGGACCCATTTTAAGATCATCTCCTTAACCACTTATCCTGCATGTGCTCTCGGGGCCCCCAACTCATTCAATCACTTGCTATTAATAGACTCTTCTCTCTCTCTCTCTGACAGAAAAAGCATAATCCGAGAAAGCTATATCCTTGAGTTACGGATGCTTGGTTGTTTATATTTATTTTTTTCTTTTCTTTTACTACATTTTTTTAATTTATGTTCTTGAGGCAATGCTGAGCTATTGCATTTTTCACTAATCATCGCAAGGTCTAGCAATTAGCTTGGTTTGAAATTTAACGTTAACTTCTGTTACCCTGTCTTTGAATGAAGGAAGCATGGTAATTTGCACAAAAAGTTGATTTGGTTCTCTAGGCTTGCCCTCTCTGATGCCTTTCGGCTTTGATTTGGGGTATGGTTCTGTAGCAAAACGTCCCTTTAGCTTCTCGGTTCTTGGAGGTTTAGGGGGACCACCGTTTAAGTGGTATTTTGAGAGCAGCCACTTTGTGCATATATTGCCAAAGGTTAGGTTTGTGTCCAATCCTCCCCTGCCCATACCCCCAATGATTGGGGACCAGATGGGTTCTGTTATTGTTGTTTGTGTTTTGTTGCCATGTCTTTCTGTGGTGGCTGTGAGTCGTACAGTCTATTAGTAATTTGTGGTCAGTGCTTAATCAGATGCTCTGGTTACGAAGGTCAATATCCATAATAAAGAAGGGGATCATTACAGTGCCAATAGATAATTTTCAAGGACTCTTCAGGGTGTATCACATTGTCCGGAACTTCCCTCCTCATGTATACTTATTGGGTCTTCCTGCAACCGTTATAATGGCATTTGTACTCCTTGTACATCTGTTAAATGAAATATTCTGGAATAGCATGATGTCCGATTGGCTTCATCACGTAACATAAAAGCTGCGTTTGCTTTACAGTTGAGATTAGGGACAACTTGCCTGGAGGTATCAAGTCTTGGGATTTTTTCCTACTTCAATCCTGTCGTATAAGCTACGTTTGTTTTACAGTTGAGATTAGGGAAAACTTTTTTTTGAACTGCAGATTAGGGACTTGCCCGGAGGTATCAAGTCCTGGGATTTTTTCCTACTTCAATCCTGTCGTATCTGTTGTTTGGTTGGGATAGGATAAGGAATGGTATGAAGCCCGCCCATGCATTTATTCCCGTTGGATCTTTTGCTAGTGTTATCCCACCATCCATTCTCTATTGAGATAGTTAATCGTCAGTCTGATTATTTAAGCCTTTATAAATGGGAAAAGTTGACCCAACGGCTTGATTAGTCCATACCCGTTTTGGAAACAAACCATGGGAGTTCTGGGCCTAAGAATTTATTCGTTCCTACCAATTCACCTCATAGACACTCACAGATCTGGAGGGTTGACTGTTCTAAAAGAGTTTTTTTTTTTAACTAGTCCTAGAAGAGATTAATGTTCATTTTGGCTATGGGCAGCAGCCTATTTTCCTGCCACTTGCAGACACAGTATCGAGTGAATTACTAGATCCTGAACAATGATTTGATAACATTGCTTATTGCTAGCAGTGTAATTCATCCCTACCTGAATGTCTATAGCAATTCTTTGATAAGTGAGCTTGATATTTAATGCTTACTATACTAGTATCTGTTTTTTAAGCCTTGATACCTCTTTTTTTTCTTCTTGATTTGTTAATTTCTCCATAGTCTCACACTTTGTTAACTTCCTGCACACACACGCACAAGCACACATATATATATATATGCATATCACAATCATGCATCTTCTACAAACAAAGTGCGATGCTTTTGTTTGTTTTCATACTGCCTCAACATGCTTTCTTTATTGCCGTGTAGTGATTTAACTGGAACTTGTTGCCTCTTCAGTTCTTATAACGTAACTGACTGTCTCACTTGACTGACTTGTTTTTTGTCTCCTATTTTTTGCTACCTTAAACTCTCTCTAATTGCTACATTTGGTTTAAGCTCACTAAACTGAAACGATGGGTAGTGGAATCAAATTCATAACTTTTGGGATTTAGTTTCTTTGTATTGTTGATGTAGGACATGTGGGTGAGAAAACCCCTAAATGTTTTTCTTTCACATATGTGAAATGTTTTACATCTTTTTTGTCTATGTATATAAGGGCTCTGCTATATGTTTAAACAGGCATTCCTGGATGAGAAAATTGCTGATTAATTTATTTTGTTTCTTCCTTTTTTGCCTTCTAGTGGGGTTTGGTTTTAGCCCTTTAGCTTTCGAGCTTCATTTGCTGGATATAGCAAAATTTAACACTTAGCTTTGATTTTGCATTGTTCTGACCTTTGTTCGAGTTTTGGTTGGTTCTGCCTTTGGTAGTGTATTTGTCGGACTTTCCAACCATTAACATCAGTTTCTGTTATCAGTGCTGAGAAACTAATATCATTACTCCCATTCCTATTTTTCTTCAATATGGTGACTTAATGGAATGGTTACAAGGAGATTCCTTTCTGTGCAGAACAGATTAAAAAAATTGAACAATTGTTGTTGGACTAAAGAATCCAATTGCTGATCTATGGGAAGAAACAACCATCATTTTAAGATGGGGAAACGTGTTCTCCAGGAATGGAAGTCATGGTGCTTAGTCTTGGAGAGTATGAGCGGAGCTGCAAATTTGCTCTATGGAAAACACATTATGTCAAACAAGTTCTACAAGTAGGAAGAAAAGAAAAAATAAGAATCACTATTCATTGATTATTAGGGTGATTTTGGATAAAGAAGTTAAGTAACTTGTTTTTTTTTTTTTGTCTTTATTCAAATTTTTTTCCGCATTTGTTTGTTTTGCGTTAAACTTTTGTGACTTATTCATTCGTCTCAACGAGAGAATCTAAAAAATAATGATCAAAACTCATAATTTTTTGAATAAAGACAAAAATAAGTCAAAAGATTGTCTTTTGACTTATTTTTGTCTTTATTCAAAAATTATGAATTTTGATCAATTTTTTTCTACTTTTCTGATTTCTCTCAATGAGACGAATCAATAAGTCGCAAAGTTTGATGCAAAATTCAGAAATGCAATTTTTTTTGAATAACAACAAAAAAATACTCCCTCCGTCCCATAATGTTTGGCCAGTCCGCAAAACGAGAACGTAAAAATAATACAATTTTTGTAAGAAAAATTCAATTTTTTTCAACAATTCACTAGATATTGATGAGTTCTTTTAATTTATGAAAAAAGTTTGAATTTTTTCTTGAAAAAAGTGCATTATTTTTGAGTTCTCGTTTTACGTACCGGACAAACATTTTGGGACGGAGGTAGTAAGTCATTTTGACTTATTAATGCTGTGTTTGGATGAGTTTTTAGAAATTTTGTAGGGTTATGAGTGGAGAGAGAAATGATAGTAATGATTGGAGAGAGAAATGAGAATAATGATTGGAGATAGGGGTGGGTAATGATTGGAAGTAGGGGTAATGTGTGTTTTTTGAGTTGAGAATTTTTTTTCAAAAAACAATCCAAACAAAGCATAAGCCAAAATGGCCATTAGTTTGTTACGCTGTTCAAACATAGATTGAATCATTAGTCGATAATCACCAAGTCTAATAATTCCACTAGAAGCATAAAGGAATGTGCCACTCAGATTGCATATGAGTAATAAAAAACCCGTCCCGGTTATCTTGCCACATAATGCGCACGTACATCTATTAATTAGATCCATGACATTCAGCCAAGATAGATTTAATTAATCCATTTAGAATCATGGAGTTCATAATGACATAATATTCGAGGAGGACAAATGTGGAATATAGGAAATACTCTATCCAAAGAGAGCAGGGGCGGAGCTATGTTGAGGCCGGGCCCGGTTCCCCGAGCTCTCGAGTTTAAATTTTTTATTTCATATATACCTGATTTTGAATATTATTGATAATTATTCGTGTATAGCTACTTATAATCTTAATAATTTTGGTTTGATTTGATAAAAAAACCTCGGTTATTTTACATTCTTATTTCTCAATTCCTTCTATACATAAAAAATAAGCACTTGACAGTTGGAGTAGCCTAAAGAAAAAAAAAATGATT
The DNA here is from genome assembly GCA_025642025.1 of Rhododendron ferrugineum. Taxonomy (NCBI): domain Eukaryota; kingdom Viridiplantae; phylum Streptophyta; class Magnoliopsida; order Ericales; family Ericaceae; genus Rhododendron; species Rhododendron ferrugineum. The sequence goes on from JAOTQK010000022.1 coordinate 17,547,533, forward strand.
GGTATACTTTTAACTGTATTAGGCTATAATCATTTCAATGTACAAATGCAATGTATTGGAAAACAAAAACTTTATGATATAATAAGTATACGTTCCGATAAAAATCTTTGTCTATTAAGCCGGCCCCTCCGGTTTAAAATCCTGGCTCCGCCAATGAAAGAGAGCGTATTGTGTACACCCGCTTACCTCAAATCAAGACCGTATCCATTTGATACGTAGAACACAAGGCCAAGAACAACGTAGCGAAAATAAATCTTGAAAAGTCACATGATTGCACCGTTTTTTCACCAAAATTTCTCCACCGATTCCTTCTAGTCAATCTACCAGATTTTTGCTTTCTTATGCTTTCTGAGTAACCTCCGAGGCTAACTTTAATAGACTTACCTATCGCTAGATTTCCACGTAGTATTTCTTATTTGGTAGACAACCGAGACACCCCATCCCACAACGAAAGTCTACATACATGAGTGATCTTTGGTATATATGGAACCACGTAAACTACTTCTAGGAACTTGGGCTTAAACATTTTGGGCCATGTTAGGCGCCAACAAGTTATTGGGCTAGTGGTCTACCAGATGTATTACAAAATCTATTTTATCTCCCTCCCTCCCTCTCTGTGTGTATATAATTATATATGCATGTATGTACCTGTGTGTGTATTTATATTAATACATATAAATATATATTATATATATATATATGTAGATATCATGCATCTCTTCTATGCCACTAACTCTCCCTGTATGTATGTAACCAACCAAATAACACACTTCACATGACACCCACATATTATTGTTTTTATTTTACAGCTAGATTTGAACTCCTCCTACCCTCTCTTATTCTTTCACCACACATTGATTCTGCATATGCACTAGAAGGCAGCATGATATGTGCTTATACATTAGCAGCGGGCAGATGAATAACCTTTTGAAGTTGTGAACATAAAAAGCAGTCCTCTTTTTCCCATCTATTTGAATCTTCCATGTCATTCCCGTATTGATTCTCCCCTACCACTTGTGAAATTAGATGGACTACTCTAACATACATGTTATGCAAAACATCCAAGGTTATTATGGAATATTCAAACTGAGATGTTATTCGTGTCGTTAACAAAAATCATTTCATACTTCTGCTGCTATGAGATGATATCTTCTATTATGTCACCTCACTGAACTATGAAGTGCTATGCAAGACTTCTTCCTCTTCTGTTTTACACGGAAATTTAAGTGTCATTTTATGTTTTTGTCTCTTATTTAAGTGATTATTGGTTTTTGTCTGAAGTGAGAAAACAGGAAGACTTCTTTGGAAACTCTCAAGGAGAAAGCACTTCGATTCTAGTAACTTTCCATTCAATACCAATATTCCTAAGAGTACATAATGCTACATCTTTTTCCTTATGAGAGGTTTACAACAAAAAGGAAAGATAAGATTTTTTAACTCTCAATCTTGCGTACTTGAACCGCTGGAAAAGGCAAAAGGGACTTTATTTAGGTTTGATTCTCCTCTTTTTTAAGAATATCCCAAGACTAAATATTGTATAAAGAACCATATGTAGGTATTATGTGCAAGCACTAATTTGTCCCTGCCAAAATTGTAGACCGTATATTTCACTCCATTTGTACTTTATTATTTTCCTTCCGAGGACAATTTTGTTGAGATATATTTGTTCACACCATCTTAGAACTATTTGTAGCATGCTTTGGAACTGATTAAAGGGTTCTTAGCGTTTTTCTCAGTTTTAGTTGAATAAAAGGGGCTTGACTATCTCTTTATCCGTTCTCCTCGTAATTCGACTTCTAAAAATGAATTCTCCTTGCTTACGTACTGTAAATTCGAAGTCAAGTCTGGTATTGGGCTAAAATATCACAACCCAAAATTAATTGTGAGTTTAGCTTGTGCGAGGTCTTCGGAAACCCTTGCACCTTCACTCTGGAGATTCTTAGTATGATCCATCGGAAAGGGTAACTTAAGCTGAGTTAGGATTATATTATTGATATCTGAGAGCATATTTTCTTTTCCACTACGTTATTCTTCCATCAATTACTTATTAGCTATAAATGACTTTAATGTGGTTGAGACTTATATGGCTGTGTGATTATTCCTGTCACGTCCTCCATTTTTAACATAAACTATAAAGGAATTTCTTAAGCAAATACCTCACAGTAATCAGTACGATACCCAAAAGATCATTAATTTCCCATAAATCATACTCCAAGTCCAAAGAGTTCAAAATATTACATCTTTGGCTCAACGGCCCCAAATCAGAATAAACACCAATTGTCAAGAGAGTGTAGAGTTTACAAATGTCCCGTAATCAAAGAAATCATTACATAAGTTACAAATACATCTTCAAAAGAAATTTACAAGATGCCTAAGTAACTCTACAGTGTTAGCTTTCAAAAGGTGTGTCCAAAGTCCAAGCACTCCAGCCATGCTCGCTACTGACCTGAGTTAGTACCTGAAATGAAATAAGGCTTGAGCTACACTAGCCCAGTAGAAATT
>JAOTQK010000022.1:17579611-17590228 GCA_025642025.1 Rhododendron ferrugineum
AATTTTCTTTTTTCTTTCTTTCTTTTTCCTAAATTCCAAACAGAAAATATTTGAGGAACGATAGGAGAGCTCAACGAAATTGCCATGGCCCCCAACACTTCTTGAGTGTCCCTCAGGCCGCCAGGTAGACGGGAACGTGTCAGCCCTCAGCGATCCCGCTTTCTTCATTCCCCAGCAAAACTCATTGCCGCTCTCTCTCTCTCTTGAGCATTCCATCGAACACTTGCTCTGCGTCGACGCCAGGTGAGTCAGAACCAAATGCAGCCTCGCAAGCCGCATTCGACGTGTTGTTCATGAAGCTTGAAGCCCTTCGTCTCTCCAAATCTCTCCCCATGAGGAATGTCCTCTCCGGTGTCAAACGGCTCGGTTCTGCGGTTCTTGCTAGAGGTACTCTTCTTCGTAAAATGTTTTGGATTTGGAAGGTATTATATATATAGATAAAACTCCTAAATTCTATTCGCGTTTGTCTTCTATGAATGAATTCGTTTGGATTTCTAGGTTAATGCCTGTCTTTACATGTTTTGTCCTGTAATTTAATGATTAGCTGTGTCAGTGCTGTCTTGTCATGTTCTGTCTGCTCTGTTCTATGTAGATTATAACTTCCTTTAGGGCTTTTCTTGCAGCTTCACAAGATGACAGTGCAGTTGAGACCACTCTGCGGAGATGTTTAGCAGTGAGGGGCCCAATAAGTACAGAAATCGGAAGATGGAAAAATGATAGATTTATTCCATTATACTTGTTGCACAGATCGTAAGTGAATGGTTATGGAGATTGCTGCTTTCTCCGGTTATACTTTGGAAACGTAACAAGCACCATCTGCATTCGTACTTTGAATATGGATTTCTTCTGGCAAATTTGTTTAAAAGAGCAATATTGTCCTTTGAATTCAGTGAACTCCTTGTACATATCCTTTCATGGTTTTTGCTTTAACTTAAATTCTGCTTTTGGTTAAGGATTTCTACGGGCTTCACAAGCGTACATGGTGAACGGCCATCTGCGGAGTATGCTAAGTTGAGAAAGGAATCTCTAGAAAGTGAATTTGGTCATGCACTTGGAACTTACAGCTCCAAAAATGTTTCCATGTTCTTACGATTTGGTCCATTCTTGGCTTTTTATAGAGCTGCAATTATTTCGTTCCATGTGTTGAAGCTAGCTGTTTGGCAATTTTTTGTTCATGACATGAAAAAGCGGTCAGTTAAGGTAATCTATACACAATTTTCTTTGTTGCTTTTTTCTTTCCTCTTTCATCTCTATCTCCGTCTCTCTTTTGCGTTTTTTTGCTCCGTTGGTCCTTTCGTGCTCCATACTTATATATCTTGATTCTTAGTTTTTAGAAGAATCAGTTAACCAGTTCGTAGACCGGCATAATTATCCAGGGAACTTCAGAATGCATTCATGGAACATTTCTTGGAGCACAAGTACAAAGTTACCGTTTTTGTATAACTTGCATAAACTTGGAAAACAAAGATGTTCAACTTGTTTGTGTCATTGGCTCAACATCTTATTATCTGACAGGGAAAACTCATGTTTGTAAACATTTCAGCTTCAGCAAGGTCGTGGCTCAATTATTTCTCTTTGATTATGCTCTAAGAAGCACGGATACGGGATACGGGATACGGATACGGATACGCGGATACATGATTTCTCCAAAAAGAAGGATACGATACGTTGGGGGATACGTTGAATATAAAAGTAAATAAAAAATATATTATATATAATTTTCGAGGCGGTTCCGCAGACAACCAATTAAACACCTAAAAAAACACCCCAAATCTCAATCTCATAGTTCTCGATCAAATTTTTATGATCCGAACCGTTCAATGTGTGCAGAATGTGATTTTAAGGGTGCCCGCAAGAAATTAGTAAAAAATATGATCGGGAAATGCTTGTTTTGAGCAGTTTTTAATTGAACCGTTCATCAAATCTAAGCTAAAAACTGCTCAGATCAAGCCCTTCCGGGTCCATTTTTTTGCTGATTTCTCGCGACTACCCTTAAAATCACGTTCTGATCACATTGAGTGGCTCTGATCATTAAAATTTGATCGGAAACTATGAGTTGTTTTTTTAGGTGTCTAATTAGTTGTCCCCGGAACCGCCCCGATTAATTTTTAATTCCTAAAATTTCATTAATAAGTTTTCCATTACACAAGTTCACCATTTCACATGCCGATAGAGATATATTCACGTATAGTTATATATAATATATATATAACTGTATCTATATAGTTACTATATATATATATATATTTACATACACACAACGAGAGAGAGAGACGAGAGACTTACAAGGTTGTCGAGGGAGAGGATATCGTGTGTTTATGGTGTCGATTGGTGGAGGAAAAAAGAAAAAAATAGTCATACTTGTAATTTTAACCCATATATTTTAAGTAATAACATATTTACCCTCGCGCGTATCCGAAACATATCCGAACGTATCCAACACGTATCCACCCGTATCAGATACTTATCCGGAGTGTATCCGTGCGTATCCGAAACGTATCGGGATACCCAAAAATAATTCTAAAAGCAGGATACATTAAAAAGCTTATCGGATACGTATCCGGAGAGTATCCGAGAGTATCGGTATCCGATACGGATATGCTACGTGATACGGAGGCCAAAATAGAGTATCCGTGCTTCATTGATTATGCTGATATGTCTCTAGAATGTAGGTATTGTTCCTCCTCTTCAAGGCCTTAATCCTCCTTCATTTAACATGCTCAAAAGGGATGTAGTCTTAGACTCTTATGTTGCATTTGGTTGGATGGAATGGAATGTAGATTGAGATGGAACTAAGAATGGAATGGAATTGGAGGAATTGAGTATGGAATAATCATTCACATTCCCATGTTTGGTTGTGGCTAGGAATCAATAGCAAGAATGGAATTCACATTCCAATTCCGGTGTTTGGTATGGTAGAATCACATCTCAATGGAATGGAATTTGGAGTGGCAATAGTAATATTGGGAGTGGAAATAGTAAAATTTGGAGTGGTAATAAGTAAAAATCTGGAGTGATGTGACATTAACAATCTAAATAGGGATGGTGGAATGGAATTGTAATTCTGTACTTATCAAATGGAAAAGCTATTCCTTTATTCGAATGAATAGTAATTCCATGTGGAATGACTATTCCTTCAATTTTTAGTGAACCAAACATCGGAATAGACATTCCACAGGAATAACCATTCCATTCCGCTTCCCATTCTATCAAACCAAACATAACCTTAGTCATTAGAAGGTTGATATTGTGAAAAGTGAAAACCATACCTTTGGAGGGAAAAGCTGTTGGTGCCCCATTGGGGTGGGGATGGTGTGTGATTGCCTATCCCCATATTGACCCTAACCTACCCAGGATTTAGACAAACCTTGCTCCTATTAGAATAGACAACCAATGTCGTATTCCTGCGGGGGCCAATTGATAAGGTTGTCTCTCATGTGGGCCATTGGGGTGGGGATGGTGTGTGATTGCCTATCCCCATATTGACCCTAACCTACCCAGGATTTAGACAAACCTTGCTCCTATTAGAATAGACAACCACTGTCGTATTCCTGCGGGGGCCAATTGATAAGGTTGTCTCTCATGTGCTTTGATGGTCAGGGTGACATTGGTTGGAAACTCATCCGTATTATGAGTTATGACCACTGGCCTCTTACCACTATTCTGTAGGGGCTGGGCCAGGATATGACTCAAGCCGAGTTTGAGAGAGTGCCTCTGGATTTCCTGTGTTCCCTGATGTGGCTCCTTAGCAGGTAAGGGCTACTATGGTCACTTCCAGGTAGGGTTTTCTGTTGCTTGTCGCCCCCTCCTTCCCTTTTGTGCAGAGAAAAGAGTAGCATGTTTTTGGGTTCCTAGCTAGCGTACCCTACTGTGATCCCCATTTTTTTAATGTAATGCACTGCCTTGTCTACATTTGAGCAGCAACCCTCACAATTCCTTTCTTGCATCAGGGGATGTGTGTACATTCATTTTGAATGGCCAATTTTATAAGCATGGAAAATTGGGCTCCGCACATATTTAAATGCCATTGAAATTGAATGTAACTTGAATATTGGAGACCCATTATGCAGGAGCTTCAAGGTGAAACCTAGTGAAAACCCTCCTTGTGCAGGTGAATTGGAATCTGGCGAAAGATTTTGGTAGTAGATATCGGAATATAGACGAATAACTAAGAAATACTATTTTCATCTGCTTACATTTGTACACTTGAATTTATTGATCTGAAATTGTTATTTAGGTCAATTTATCCTTATCCATGTATTTATTGCATACTTGTTTGAAAATACAATTTGATTGTGCATGGATATTTTAGTTGTGATTGAGCGATTGATTTACTTATTATTATTATTATTATTTTAAAGTTTGAAACTTTTAGTTGCTTAGTTCGTGGCTGTCTTGTATGTTAGCAATTTGCCTTAGATAAGCCCCTCGTTGCAATTGGCATCTCACATACCAAATTCCTTTTGATTCATGTCACACAGAAGCTATCATGGAGCATATTTGGTTCGGTACCAAGCCATCCTTCACGTGCAAGATTACAAGATGCAATTAGGGTGTGACACCGAAGCATCACATCAACTTACTAGAGTGAGCCTGAAAGGCTCACATGATTGGTGACCACCCAAATCCAGTGGACTTAGGTTAATATTTTTTGGAGTTGACTCAGGTTGATATAATTAGTTATCTTTTGACAACCTAACACCTCACCTAATCTTGCACATAAGTAAGACTAAGTGATTGCCATGGATGCAAGATGACTTAAGTACATTGGTTATTGAGGGAAACATAAAAATAAGAGGTGAGCTGGGAAATGATAAAAGGATCAACTTAAATGGAATTTTGACTTTGTCCAGTTCACACTTTCACTGCGGTTATGATTTAGGGAAATTGATATAAAGGTTGAAATAAACTAGATAACAGCTGGTAGCTAGTTGCTTGGTTATCATAATATAGATTCTAAAATATGTCTTCTTTATGGTTGTTACTTGATATCTTCGAATGTATATCCTGGGGATGTTTAGAAGTTTCTAGATCTAAGTTTGTTGGTGATAATTTCTGTGTGATAATTGGTACAAGTGATAATTTCATTAGTGTCTTAACTCCTAGTCCATATGCAAAAGTAGGTTTTGATGGCCAATTTGTGGAGCATTGTTTGTTGGATGGAGCTTGAGATTGGGTGGTCAGTCATACTATTTGTAAAGCTAACATCTTCTAGGCCCACTGATGTTTGGGGCTATGCCCGTCTGGTGTGTTTGGGCTTGTCCCAATTGGCTGTATTGTCCAACTTTTTGTTGGATTCCCCTCCCCTTTTCCCCTTAATAAAATGTTACTTTTGCCAATAAAAAAAAAGAAGCTAACATCTTCTTTCGAGGAATTGACACTTTTTTTTCTTCTAATTTCACAGAAAAGTTTTCTGTAATTCTAATATACGTCCTCTTGGATATTTAACCATACAAATGAAACTGCGATCCAATGGTTCGTATTGTTTGTGGAATGCTGGAGGGGTATATTACTTTGAAGGAATAGTAAGATGGAGTTTTATTTTGGGATCTGGAAAAGGATAAATGGTCTTTGAGATGTGCCTTTTATAGTTCAGTTGCAATATTAGATTGTATTGTGCATGTGTATTGTTTGAAGCCATCATAGTTATGCTGCCTATGACTATTTCTTTATTGTTTTTCTAGTAGAGTAGTAAACATGTGTTATGTAATCTTATGATAACTCTGTGCAACCCATTGCAGTTTCGAGAGACTTTAATCCGTTTGGGGCCTTTTTATATTAAGGTAAGTTGATACTCTCTGAAATGTTGCTTTTTGTTATTCAGTCTGCAAATTTATCATTTTTTGTTCCCGGATGTCCTTTCACAGATTTGCAACCATATGTTATATTCGTTATCGTCTCATCCTTACACTGCAGACTGTTTATAGTCACATATGCATGTTTTGTCTTCTGGATAACTTCTTTATCTAACATTTGTTGTAAATTATGCCGGAGTTATAGAGTTGAATCCTCTGTTGCATCGACGTGAAGTACAGATACATGCTAGTTATGTGATTTTCTCTCTGCTCCTCTCTGGATATTTAGGCCTGTTGTAGTAACATGTCATGTCTACATTCCTTTAAGAGAAGGATAGTGGTTGTGGAAATGCTGTTGAGTTCAGGTGTTAGACTTTTAGGTGGTGGGGTTCTGGGGATGATGGGCGGATGTTCGTAGTCATTTAAGTTTTTGCATTAATGCTGGGCTTGGAAAGTTTGGCATGTGATGGGTGGTATGTGTGTGTATCTCTGATGCAGAATGTGAAGCACTGAAGGTCTACGTTTGATGCATCGATAAAAATTTGTCTAACAAGGACAAGAACAAAGAGAACAAAAACTCTCTTCTCTCTCTCTCTCTGTTGGGGGGGGGGGGGGGGGGGGGGGGGGGGGCTCCGCCTCTCCCCTGGGCAATTTTCCTTCTTTATTCTCAAAACCTATAGGCGAGTAACGAGGTTGATGGCAGCGGTGCTGGAAGTTGCAGCTGGAGTTATTGGTTTCGACATCCAACCTTCTCCAAATCGTTTATGGGGGTCGAATCGACTATTTCTCTGCAATCATCGGTGGGGTGGTTCAGATGGCGACGAGATCGGCCTCGGTAAGATTCTTGGTTCTTCTGTCTCTCTCCCTCCCCCTCCTTTTTTCTGACCCTTCTTCCTCTGTATGCGGTTCGTTTTCTGATCTTTCTTCTTCTCGTCGCTTTCCTCTTCTCGGCCGTGTTCCTGGTCCGATGGATCTTCCGGCCAGGTTGTTCTTGGGCTTCCTGTGCTTTTGCTTAGCGGCGAGGCAGATCCGGTGGACTGGAGCTTGGCCGGCGTAGCATCCTGCAGGTATCTTCTGTTGGGTGGTCCAATCTTTCGCCTAACAACGAAAGTTGAGTGCTTGCGGCTGTTGTTTTGGGTTCCCACCAGTCGGGCCTTTTTGTTCAGTGGTGATGGCGTATGGTGCTTGGTGGTCGGCTGGATGGGGTGGTCGGCAGTGTGGTGGTGGTCAGTCAGAGGTGGTGGCAGCGTGGCTGAAGGCTTGTTGCGAAAATGTACTGTGTTTAGGGTTAGGGTTTTGGGTTTTCTTTGGGCTGGGCTACGATGTATAATCTGGGCTTTTTGGCCTCTTGTTTTCAAGGGCTTTGTCCCTTTTGGGGTGTGTTTGGGCCTCACTGTTGTATTTGGGCGTTTTAGCCTTTGGGTGTTATGGGCTTTGTTCCCATTTGCCTATATTCCAACTTTTGGTTGGATTCCCCTTCCCCTTTCCCTTAAAAAAATGTTAGTATCAAAAAAAAAAAAAAATTGTCTAACAAATATATGTTGTATGATACCCAATATTTAGTAAGATACGATCTTGATAGATATTTAGTTATGATATTTTTTGATAGGAGTGAGCTTCCCACAGCAAATAAGATTCTAGTTTTATCGTGTCCAAGGATTTTAGGTCTATACATTGGAGCTTCTTTGATGAATCATTCAGATTTGACTAATGAACTTGAGATTATGGCTAGGGCCTTATGTGAGGGCTTCCCTTTTGTTCTACCCTTCTTCCCCCGTTTCATCCCTCCAAGTGCTGCATCAATGTTGGTATGAGAGCTTAGGCTCAAATTCCATCCCTCTTTCACTGCTTTCTGCTGTTCGAGTTTGTCTTCTTTATATGGTCTCACTCAATGTAACACGGACATGGACACGGACATGGTGGTGGACACAGACACGGTTACCGGACACGTCAATGCTCAAAAAATGTGGACATGAACACGGACATGGTAGGGGCACGACAATATTTTTTTTGTTATGCAAAAACACACATTGTAACCACTAAATATTTAGGTTAGAACTCCTATGGAATGTATTATGGACGGATGGTGTAAGCCCATACACATACACGTGTTTCGTATTACACTTTTGGCTCAATACTTTTGAAGCTATAGATATTTTACCCCCGAACAAGCTTTTAAAATTACAAAATTACCCTCGCACAATTGATGGCTTATAGGGATTGTGGTCCCTTTGATGGGCTTATTTATTGTGTTGGTTGAGTTGTTGGGCTTGGTTATTTCGTGGACTCTCACACAATTGATGCAGTGTCCAGTGGTTTGTACCTTGTAATTCGTACATGATGTAATAATCTCTCCTATAGATTGACAAAAAAAAAAAAAAAATCAACAACATAGGAAGGTTATAAGGATACTGGACATATCTGCATTTGAGATTTATCATGGATGTGATCTATAGTTTTACATATTTCTCTATAGTCTATCCCATTTGTGGAAAGATGCTTTGATGGGAATGAAAATAGTTAGTTACCTTCTCCCATTGATCATAAAATTATGTCTATTCAACATAGAGGGCATGTTAGCCCCTCATAGCATATATTCTTGCCGTATGGTAATGGTGTACTACCATTCTTCCGAGTGAAAATATCTGCCGGTGTTCGTTTTTGGAGGTTTGATAACAATCGCAGCCTTATAATTTCTATAAATCTTGCTTGGAGGACTCTGCCAGGGTTACCAACTTCTAGATCTAAATCCATGTTGTCTTGCTAAATTTGGTCTTCTATATTGATAGAAGTTGTAATTGATAGATATGAGATGGCCAATTAACTGATCAGTGGTACAAAAATTGAATTGCTAGTTTACTGTTTGAGTTGCACTCGGAAGAAGTTCAGTTGTTTAATGTAACATTTTCTTACAGCTTGGACAAGCTCTGAGCACAAGACCAGATATACTACCTACTGTGTATTGTCAAGAACTAGCTAAGTTGCAGGTATGCTAGCTTTCCTTATGTTTAGTACTTTATGTGCAGTACTTTGACAATTGACATCAACTAGGAGTTATTCTGGTCCCCTTTTGTGTTTTCATTTTTATGCGTATTCTGTCTTTGCCAGGATCAAATACCCCCATTTCCAACTCGTGTTGCCATTAAATCTATTGAATCCCAATTGGGTGTTCCTGTTTCCAAATTATTTGCGGACATCAGCCCCGAGCCAATTGCTGCGGCATCCTTAGGACAGGTGTATAAAGGTTAGAATTTTGGTTTTTTTGGTTTTTTTGGTTTTTTTTTTTTTTTTGTGGATGGTAGATTTTATATTTTGTGCTGGTTTAGTCATCTATTTGACTCCTTCTATTTAGATATATGATATATGATATATCTAGTAGATTCCCATGATTGATGATTGAATGAGGCATCAATATATGTGATGTACACTCGAGCTAAATGTTTCCTTTTGTGCTTCAAGTTTTCAGCTCACCTGCATTCAGGAGAGCTAGTGGCTGTTAAAGTACAGAGGCCGGGCATGGCACTCTCATTGACGCTGGATGCCTTGTTATTCCATATGATAGGAGGCCAATTAAAGCGATTTGCTGAAGCCCGAAAGGACCTGCTAGTGGCTGTGAATGAGATGGTAGGCCTTCTGTATTGTAGCTTCTGAATATCATGGCAATTTTTGTAATTGTAAACATGTTGTTGTGCTCCGTCTATTATCATTTAGGCTACTGGAGTTTTAACCCGGTCATGAATCATTATCTCATAGTTCATATATGAGGACAAACCAAATCACTCACTACTCTTGGATATTTTTGCCTGAAATGAGTTTAATGGAGGGGCTGACACAGCATGATTTTTACATCTAGTTTGCTTCCATATCAAATTGGTTCAGACGCCTTTAAGAAAAGTGAAACTACTCATTTGTTTACTGACATTGCTTGAGTTGGATCCGACAACATTATATCCTAGTCTTTCCTTCCCTACTTAAGTCATCAATAGCCAAGCAACCAATTGCCAAAAGCTTAAGCTGTTAAGGAATAAGCCCAACTATCCTGCTCCCTGTGAACTCCCCGTCTTGCACGTGGAGATACGATGATCCATGCATAGAGTGATGATCCCACAAAAGGGAAAGCAAATGCAAATTGGAAACAAATGCAAACAGAGAGGGGTGAACCTAAACATGGTCCAAAAATCAAGTACCATATAAAAGGATATAACTCACTGAAAATTGATCCATGTGGAGAAGTAGTAAATCAGGAGAAAAGAGAAAATAAGATATTTAGTTGTGGAACCCGAAAGGTTGTACCTGTAACCTGGTTTGCTTGCTGAAAAAATAAGCTGGATGGGTATTCGGGATTTGTCCAATCTGATCGTCAAGGTTATGTCAACATCCAAGGCATATTTGGGAAACATTTAAGCTACTTTTTAAAGCAGTTTTAAGAAAATTGATCCATGTGGAGAAGTAGTAAATCAGGAGAAAAGAGAAAAGAAGATATTTAGTTGTGGAACCCGAAAGGTTGTACCTGTAACTTGGTTTGCTTGCTGAAAAAATAAGCTGGATGGGTATTCGGGATTTGTCCAATCTGATCGTTAAGGTTATGTCAACATCCAAGGCATATTTGGGAAACATTTAAGCTACATTTTTAAGAAGTTTTAATAGATTCCTATCAGCATACAGGTAAAGATGAGATCATGTTTCAATAGACTTCACCAACCTTAGTAATTCTCCCATCCGAACATCAGGCTGTCATCATCCAAGTTATATTTGGTTAATATATGAGCCACTTCGTTAGTTATCTTTTTCTTTCTATACTCCTACCAACAGAGAGGAAAAC
>JAOTQK010000022.1:17673876-17687859 GCA_025642025.1 Rhododendron ferrugineum
CAATATACATGAACCTAGGATGTAGCATTTTCTTGTTACTTTTTAGGACTTCTTCTGTGACGTTAATGGCTGGTCTGACACCCCATATGACGTGATGAAGCTAGTTGCGTGGTATTTATTGTTTTCCTGCATATGATTTGTTTACAAGGCTGTTTTTTAATGCCCTAGGTATGGCTGGGAAAAGGCTCTATTGTGTCATTTATGTTGGGAAGATCCCTGGCATTAAAACCAGACATGGACAGATTGTGGCCAACAGGTACATGGATACTCTGGTGCTGTGTATCTAAAGTATCACTCAATAGAAAAAAACGATACTTCGAGGGGATATGTCAGTCCAAGGTTCAATTGAGTGGTCAACATGAAACTGTCACTTATTACCCACCTCTTGCAAACGGAGAACAAATGCAAACAAAGAGACTTGAACCCAAGACCTCTTGCAACCTGAGCTCTGATACCATATCCAGTCCCAAAAGCTCAAACTATTAGGAAATGGGCCCAACAATGTATATCAAGCTATCTAACAGGCTATTTTAATTTCATGGGGTTTTCAAAGCGGGAACTCCGGGTTTAATGGTTTTGTTTTCAAGGTCGACGTTATTTTTTCTTCGATGGACTTCATGTTTATTATATGCATTAAATGAGATGTTGGTTGTGCTCCCATAGGTAAAATCAGTTCCGCATTTGGTGACAAAGTCAGTTTTGGACATGAGCGGAGCAAGGAAAATTTTCGATTTGGGGGTTTGTCAGGACACCATCATCTCAACAAATTAAGCAAAATGTTACCAATCCTTGAGACCAAAAAGATTAAGGCAGCTTGGACATGTCTATCATCTGTCATTCTGCGCAATAATTAGGCGGAGTGATATAGTTACAGTAGATGGTAGCACTAAGGGGAGGGGTAGACCAAAATAAACTTAACTACTAATCCTTAATCTTAGTCTGGAGCAAAACAAGATGGGGTATTACCTTAACTACTAATCCCAACACCATACCATTCCCTCCTACCTCGGCATCCCTTGAAACAGTAAACCGGCTCAAACAAGGCCCAAGTCTCTTTTTCACCCCTTCCTACAGTATAAACATTAGCAAACGAAAATGGGACCTATTCTTGCATAGACTATAGCATATGAGGCTCTAGGTCTTACCATGTATGTTCAACTTATTTCCGAGTTCAGGCTCTAACAATCACCTTCTGCTCCTCTAAACATAACAAACAGTGATCTAAGTGCACCAGCCACCTCCAAAACAATAGCCATTAGAAAACTCCTTTCTTTATCCTTTTTGGTGTTTTTTCGCCAGGTTCTGAGTTTTCTTAGTAGCTACAGGTATCAGTGAGCTAAGGTATAAGTTGAAAAGAACCACAAACACATACTCCTATTAGATTTGCTCCCATCGACTAAAATATAGCTAAACTACCTCAAATACCGAAGCCAAGCTTGAGTTGCGTATACAACAATGGCTGATACTTGATACATCATCCTCTACGCAGAAAAACAAGTTCAGGAACAAGAGAAACAACCAATTTTCGAACACCAGTGGACTAAATGCAGTATAAACGGCACCATAGTCATGGTAACATCGTCAATAATGCACAAATAGAACTCAACCAAACACTGCCTACGCTGCTTGGTGTTGAAAAAGGTATGTTAAACACTCTCCAATAGTTCTATCATTGAGCATAGAGGCTATTGCCAAAGAACGTCTTTTATGTCTGCTTACACATATGCTCCTGATGACCAACAATATTGTGAAGGTTATTTCTCCTACCTCTAGGCATAACTCATAAAAGCTTGTTAACAATGTAAGTTCAAACCGGGGGGCCTTTGGAGATAGGCCTTAGTGCCTTACGCTGCTAGGCCAGCAGGATGACAATAGGATTAGAATGACAACTTGAAATTTCGGAAGGCATACCTTCACTAAAACCTTCGATTTCCCCATAACTTTGACCACCTCACCAACGTATGAGCCGGCCTCTTGAAGCAGCTGCAGCTCTTCTTTAAGCATCCTCACTGTGCATTTATAAAACAAGGTTAGGTACAAGAAATTGCATAAAAACCACCAAAAACAACAGGGCTACTGCATCAGAATAATGCAAAACTTAGTGCATTACATCTTGTCAAGATTTGTCTAATCCAACATCACCAAATACCGACTGTTTGACTGGTAATGGAAATGCCCATCGAAATCAACCATACAGCCAATAACATTCACTTCCCTATAACTATAATCAACTGACTGCTGATGGCATTGCTTTCACGCAGCAAGAGTCATCAACCAAACAACACCCCGTCCTAAAATTTACAGAAAAAACATAGAACTGTTCCCCTGTTTGGTTTTCAAACAAATGCACATAAGAGAGTAAAAAAAAAAACCCTTATTTTCGACTGTAGATTTTATATCAGGTCAAACCCTGAGAAAACAATTAAGACAACACATTGGGTGTTTCTGGCTGCTGCGTTTATGGTAATTTGGCAAAGGCTGATTACTGAACAAGCAGAACCAAAAAGCACGAAAATGAAACAGCTAAAAAATCAGCTTTTTCTTCTACCTATTTACAACTACTCTGGCCCATGAACCAAAAGCTTCGAGATGGAAAAAAAAACTCCAAGCTATACTTCAAATCGCTAAACTAATTACGCTAACAAAAGTTGGGGTTTGTTTTGGTGATTCTCGTGAACACAAATAAGCAGAAATAAGACAGACTACAGTGACCGCAAAAGCCTTAAAACAACAAATAAGCCAAATAAAAGAACAGGTAAGACAACTAACATCGAATTCCATCTCCAGTTTAGCTAACAAAACCAAGGGTTTGTTCTGGCTATTCATGTAGACACACAAAAGATGTTGATTTTACGCAGAAAAAAACTATCGGAATTAGCAAAACCAAGACACGATACAGCAACCCAAAAGCCTTAGAACAACTAAGCGAAATTAGAGAACACGTAAGACAACTAACATCGAATTCTATGGCCAGTTAAGCTAACGAAACCTAGGGTTACAACTAACATCGAATTCTATGGCCAGTTAAGCTAACGAAACCTAGGGTTTGTTCTGGCTATTCATGTAGACACACAAAAGATATCGATTTTACGCGGAAAAAAACAAGCGGAATAAGCAAAACCAAGACACGATACAGTGACCCAAAAGCCTTACAACAACAACAACAACTAAGAGAAATTAGAGAACACAGAAGAAAACTAACATCGAATTGCATAGCCAGTTAAGCCAACAAAAAGCTAGGGTTTGTATTGGCGATTCATGTAGACACTCAAAATATGCGACAACAGGCGAAATAAACAAAACTAAGACAGACTACAGTATCCCTTTAGAATCGCACAGCCTAAGCTTAAAAAGACCTAGGGTTTGTTTTTGCGGTATAAGAAGTAAATGCGAAAATCGTACGGATGTATGTACCTTTGGAATTGAGATCGTTGCGCTCAGCTTCGAGGCGACTGAGATTGTGAGACTTCTGGCGAACCTCGAGCTGAAGATCGTGGATGTGCTGGAGGTAGTACTGCCTCAAACCCTCGCCTTGCTTTGCTCTGGTGGAGCTGCACGCCTCCATGGACGATGCTGGGGCTGGTGGTTGTCTGGTTTCGATCGCTGCTGTCGCCATTGCTGGTACGAAACCCTAGAATTTGGGGGAATTGGTGAAGACAGAAGACTTGAAGGATGGGATTTGGGATTTCACGAGTATGTATGCATCTATCTCTATATATAGATGTTTCCTTGCCTTTGCACACACTCAACACTCATTTATTTTTTATTTTATGAGCGAAAAAAAAAAAGAGCCCTTTTATTTTAGTATTTTATTTTTTTATCACTCTCGTTTTATTTTCTTGGTGGTTCAAATTTTGAGCTTTCAAGTTCTAATAATTCCCAAAAATTATTCAATGTCCCTGGGCAGTCTAAGGCTGTCCATCGGTCAGATTTGGTCGGATTCAGGTCGACCCGACTATAGTCGGATTGGAGAAATTAATACATTCAGACCCTACCTGACTCAGTTAGTAGTAACTAGTAAATGAGGGCAATTCGTTATGTTCATGGGTCGCGGTTGTGTTTAGCGGCTTTTTTTTTTTTAAAGGTTATTCAGTTGTAACAATGATTTTAAGGAAAACGCATGACTACCACAAGTTCATATGTCTCATTCCCGATCGAAAATAGGCAGACTCGAAATTCAGAAAAGGATCTAGTAGATGGTCAGCGTATAGAAGATACATTTTTTTTTTCTATGATGCGAATTGCCGATTGTTGCACGTTTTTTAAATGAGGTTAAATTATTTACACCGTCAGTGTAACCATTTGTTTTTTCCAAAACAATTACGTTTCATCACGTCATCAAAACAGAGGTCCCAATTAATAGAACATGGCGGCGTGTTGCAATATATAATTGATTTGGAGGAAACAAATATTTACATTGATGGTGTAAATAATTTAACCTCGTTAAGAAAACGTGCAACAATCGGCAATTCGCATCATAGAAAAAAAATGTATCGTCTATACACTGACCATCTACATTTTTTCATGAAATATGTACTCCGACCGTGTAATTAACTGTGTCCGATCAATCTACAAGTGAACTCAGATATCCATTTTTGTTTTGCTTTGGGTTTTGTAAATGGACAGAGTTCAAGTCCAGTTCGGTTCCATCTAGTCCAGTCCCGTCTGGTTTTTTGTTTTTTGGGGGCCCACCCTGTATCCTTTTTTATAGAAATTCTACGATATGACCGCGTATCCTACGATTTATACGCGTATTTCAATTCGGTACGTATCCTACGATTTCTTATTAGGAAAAAGTCGAACCTTATTTCTGGAAGCGGAATCCAAAATGCATTAATCTAAGCCATTTGATCTAATTATGGCATCTTTCAAACCATTTGATAAAATTCAACCTCAATGTAGGGCTTGTATAGAAGAAAGAACTGTACTTCGATTGTGTTTTGTTGCCTGACTTTTCTTTCCCTGGCAAAGGGAACATGAAGCCTTAATGTAGTAGGGTCCAGTTGAGAGACTTGAAATTTTGCTTCTTAAGTAAACATAGTTTGTTGGTGTTATTAGGTGTATCAACTTTTTAATTGTATTTTCATATTAATTATGATTAACGTTGTTGAAGAATAAAATAAATTTAGTTTTTTGGCACAAGTCCAAACAAGTCCAATTAACAAAATCCAAAGATGAAAGATATTATTGAAGAAAATATAAATATCTGGTCTTTAGGAACACTAAAATATCTATCTCTAGAAGATCTAGAATATCCTTGCGAAATATCTAGAGTTTTTTGTGAGAATTAGTTATATGTGTAATTCTAGAATTATCTCAAAGTTTATCTTGTATGAAAATTTCTTTATACTAGAGCCTTCTATGGAGTAGTATAAATAGGGAGAGGTCGCTATTTTCTACCAAGCCAAAAAAAAAAAACAATTCGAGTTCCAGTGTAATACAAATAGTCTCATTCCCCACTCTTGTGTTTTGCTCTTCCATCCAACTAAACAATAGAAACTCACGTATTACACGATACGTATCCCGATACGATGTATACAATTGAAAAAACCGTACAAGATACGTATCCCGATTTGAAAACATTGCAAGTAATCACTGATTTGATCTGTTGTTGATTTTTTTTTTTTGGATTTCTGTCTGATCATGCCTTTCATTTGTGTAATATCGTATCTCCGATTGAAAGTCAATGTATCACTAGCTATAATAGGTATGTCTTCCTGAGGAACTCATTTTCAAGACAATATCATATTTGCCCCCCAAAACCAGAAAGATTTGCTGGCAGTTTCTCACTCTTAACGTCAGAGAATTGTGTCCAACCATCCACCGAGAGTTCGGTGGGCGTGGAATCTTCCCACTGACGTGCTTCTGGATGATTTCCTAATCTTAATGAATGATGTCGAAAGAGTATTCGGCAGGCATTAAAAAAAATAACGGACGATGAGCCTGAGAATCAAAGATACTGAAAGATGCCTTCTCCCAATTGCAAGGAGGCCAAAGAGGCCGCCTATCTCGTTAGATCGTTCTCGAAACACGCCGATGCACTTCAAAAACTCGGATTAAACGGTAAGAATATTGTATAGTTTTTTGGGCGATTCTTATAATTTTTTTGGTCTTTATATAGAGTTGTTTAGCATGACAAAAGAATCTGTCAAGTTTCCTTCAATCCAAATCCAGCCCCTGGCTCCAAGCAGCAGCAGCTCGAGCACAGACGATGAATGGTTAAATTGGGTTTGTGATGGAACTCATGGAACTCGCTCGAGCTCGGACGATGAATGCCTAAATTCGGTTTGTGATGGAACTCATGGAACTCGCTTGAGCTCGGACTATGAATGGCTAAAGTGGATATTTGATGGAACTCCATCTGCGGGTTCTGAGGTACTGTTTGCAAGTTCCAGATTATTGTTTGTTTAGTTTGGAACTTTTGTCTCATCTTTTTCCTGTGATTCTTGACTTCAGTTATTTATTTTGTTCTCACCACTTGGCTTTAAATTATTTTCCGCATTTCATTAGATTGATGAGTCAGAATATACAAATGCACTTGGCGAAAGCTACTCTTCTGGGTTGTTTGACTCTGGTAGCAGGTCTTCTTTTTGCTAAGCTTTGTGACACATTTTTACTCCTCGAATCGCTCCCATTGCTTAGACCTTTGCATCTTTTTGCTTCAATAACAGAAAGGCAAGATTTTTGTCTGAGAGAGAATATTCTTAATGCTTGTGAGGATTTGTATTTGTCTTAGGGTTATGAGGTACAATTTGCAGGTGTCTCTTGACTTTTGTTATTTGTTTTGTTTTTTCTTTGCTCACCATATAGTTGTTTAAATTATTTTTCGTCGTCAATTCCCCAGGTGGGGTCTGAAAAAGTAAGTACGCCTAGTTCAGTTGAGGCGTTTAGCGGGTAGGGTTCTGATGATTCAGAGTGCAGCAAAACTTCTGGTGTTGGTAGAAGGTATTGGTTTTAGATGCTAAGTTGAGAAAGGTTATGTCAAGGAAAGACTTAAAATAGATTTTTTCATACAATGTGATTTCAATGGAACAGCTAATCAACGTTTTAATGGGTAAATGTGAGGTTAGAAAGTTTATTCTAGTTCGTGATCGTCTATCCTATCCAACTGTTTTGAGGTTTTCATTATTCTAGGGTTGACTAGTTCCAATTTACTTCGGTCTTGTCCATTCTTTTAGCATAGAACACCCTAACACAATTTTGTAAAACTAAATAAGTAGTAGCTTGTTGTTGATTCGCCAAATCTTAGCTTTTAATTGAATTTTTTATTATTTGTTGTAAAATTTTAGGAAGTCTCAATGTTCTGGTCTCGTTTTATCCTTCGCAACAATTCTCATCATGGTCCAGCCATGTGGGGCAATCACATGTCATTCGACAACATGGCTTTCTGGCAGAGGCGAGAACATGCTGGTACGAAATGATTTAGTTTGGCCACGCATGGATCTGGTCCTACCACATGGCGCGGTCGTGCAACGTACGACAACATTCTAATTAATGAGAGTAGGATCTGGCCACTTGGCACCAATCTTGTCTCGCCATAGAGCGCGGTCATACAACGTACAACAGCATAGTACTCATCAAGCTTATTGTCCGGCCATGTGGCACCAATCACGGTCCAGCCACATGGCATGTCGCCTATACAACATAGTACCTGAGGATTATCATGCGCGGTGTCTGGCCAGGGAGCGGCTGGCAGTGGCATCACCACATAATAGGCTGACATGTGTAATCTTGACTTCCAAGGCAAGGCACTCGTATGAATATGACAGTGATAAATCCTACTAGCAAGGTTATGCCTTCTTCTCCTAAACTAAGTTTTCTGTTTTCTTTCTCTCAAGCTTAGCACTAGGCTTTAGAGGGCCTTTCGGCCACCTTCGGCGGGCTAGACACTAACTGGTTGCTCCTTTTGCAAAGCCAAGTTGAAAAGGTTTAGTTCAACTCATCCAAGTTCTAAGAGATCTGAAGGAGAATGATCCATCCAGACTAGAGCAAACACTAGTCCCAAAAAACAAACCTAGTTTACAAAAAGTAGTAAGAACTTACAGAGGATTGTACAAATCCAATATAACAGGTGACTAAGAAATTTTACAACAAAATACACTCTAAGAGTGAGTAATAACAATAAGCTCTCAATATCTCACAAAATGATGATACGATGTAACTTAGGGATGATATCAGTTCGGTTCGGTCAATTTTTGGCCAGTTTTTCCACCGACCCGAACCAATCGGTTTTTGAAAGTCAGGAATCGACACCGACTGTTGGAGGCGTAAAACGTTCGGTTCGGTTGTGATTAAAGTCAGTTCGGTCTGGTCGGTTCCGTGTATGAAAGTGTGGTGTGGAAAATATACAAAAGGTGATCAACACATCAATTTCCACAAGATCCATGTGTCTGCCCAAGACACTGTGCCTACTGAGATTGGGTCAAAATATCTCAGATTCTAGCACCAACAATGCCATAATTAGCAAAATTGCGCGCACGACAAAATATGGCAACAAACATTGATCATAGTATGCATACAAAATTCTCGAGAATATGATCAACCAAAATATCACCATTAACACAGTAGCAGCTGATTACAATATACGAAACTCCCACTAAGCAAAAACAACAGAAGAGTCAACTAATCCCATATGAGTCGCATGCTCTTGAAACACTTTAGGAGCCAAACCTTTAGTTAGTGGGTCAGCCAACATTTGCTCTGTGGAAATGCGTTCAACATTTATGAAAGATGACATAATTTTCTCTTGAACAAACAAGTACTTAATGTCAATATGTTTGGAGCGTGAAGAGCTCCTAGTGTTCCGAGAAAAAGAAACTGCGGCAGAGTTATCACAAAATATCTTTAGTGGTCTGGAAATGGAATCGACGATTCCTAACCCAGAAACAAAATTGCGCAGCCATAAAGCATGACATGTAGCTTCATAACAAGCTATGTATTCTGCCTCCATAGTCGAGGTAGCTGTAAGTGTCTGTTTGACACTTTTCCAAGATACAGCTCCATCCGCCATCATAAACACATAACCAGAGGAGGATTTTCTGTCATCTTCGCAACCAACGAAATCAGCATCTGTGTATCCAACCACATTCAGAACATTGGAGTGTCAGTAAGTAAGCACAAAATCTTTGGTACCCTGCAAATATCTCAACACTTTCTTTGCTGCTTTCCAGTGATCCAAACCCGGATCACTCAAGTATCTTCCAAGTACACCAACAACATATGCTATATCAGGCCGTGTACATACTTGAGCATACATAAGACTACCCACCAGTGAGGCATATGGGATAGTTTGCATGTGAGCCCTCTCATCATCATTTTGAGGGCATTGAGACCTTGAAAATTTGTCACCTTTCACAATAGGTGCTTTTCCAGGAGAACAAGACTGCATGTTAAACCTACTTAAAATTCTATCAATGTAGGTTTTCTGAGACAAGCCTAAAATACCATTTGCTCGATCACGAAGGATTTGGATACCCAATACATAAGATGCCTCACCAAAATCCTTCATATCAAAATGCATAAAGAGTAACTGCTTCGTCTTAGTCAAAAGTGCAGTATCATTAGCAGCAGCAAGTAGAATATCATCCACATAAATACAAGAAAAATATAACTACTCCCACTGACCTTCAGTTAGATACACTGATCTGCAACGTTCTCTTTAAAACCACAAGAGGTGACAATCTCATCAAACTTTAAGTACCATTGTCTCGAAGCTTGTTTAAACCCATAAATGGACTTCTTGAGTTTGCATACCATGTGCTCTTTACCATTTGCCACAAAACCATCGGGTTGCACCATATACACATCTTCAGATAGATTTCCATTCAAGAAGGCTGTCTTCACATCCATCTGATGTAGCTCTAAATCAAAATGAGCTACTAAAGCCATGACTATCCGAAAAGAGTCTTTGGTGGAGACCGGTGAAAAAGTCTCCTTATAGTCAATGCCTTCTTTTTGGCTAAAACCTTTAGCCACAAGTCTTGCCTTGTACCTCTCTACATGGCTTTTAGCATCCCGTTTGGTTTTAAAAAAACAATTTACAACCAATTGGTTTGCAACCATTTGGCAACTCAACCAAATCCCATACTTCATTGCGGGACATTGACGCCAATTCATCATGCATAGCATCCATCCAATATTGAGAATTAGAGCTACTAATGGCATCATCAAAAGTGAGAGGATCAGAGGACATGCCGACATCATATTCATGCTCTTGCAAGTAAACAATATAGTCATTCGGGATTGCGGACCTGCATGCCCTTTCTGATCTTCTCAATAGGATGTCTGAAGTACCCTCATCAACAATAGGTTCCACGGTAACATTAGATTCCTGAAGAGCAGCACCATCTTGCTCAATTGGTAGAGAGACAGTTACAGGTGAAGGAACAAGAGGCACTGGAACGATCACACGCTCTTCCCTCAACACAATCTCCCATGGTGTGGAACTACCAACACCAACCTCATCCTCAAGAAAAACAGCACGATCAGATTCAACAATTCTAGTAGTGTGAGAAGGACAATAAAATCTAGATACTCTTGAGCCAATGCAATAGCCAACAAAATATCCACTAATAGTTTTGGCGTCAAGTTTTTTTAATTGCGGATTATATGGCCTAACCTCTGCTTTGTAACCCCACACACGAAAATGGCTCAATCTAGGTTTCTTGACAGCCCAAAGTTCATATGGAGTTTTAAGAACAGATTTGCTAGGCACTTGATTCAAAATATATGCAGTGGTTTTCAGTGCTTCACCCCATAAAAATTCTGGCAAAGAAGAATTGCAAAGCATACAACGCACCATATCCATTAGAGTACGGTTCCTCCTTTCTGCAACTCCATTCTGTTCGGGTGTCCCAGGCATTGTATATTGAGCCTCAATACCACATTCTTGAAGAAACTTGGCAAAAGGTCCAGGGTTACGTCCCGTTTCATCATATCTCCCATAATATTCACCGCCCCTGTCTGACCTTACTGCCACAATCTTCTTACCCTTCTGAAGCTCAACGGCAGCCTTAAAAATTTTAAAAGCATCCAAAGAGTCAGACTTCTCATGAATAAGCTCAATTTGTCCATAACGGGAATAATCATCAATGAAGGTTATAAAATATTTATAGCCTCCAAGCGCAGCAGGAGTGAAAGGCCCACATATATCAGTGTGAATAAGCTCAAGAACCTTTTGACTTCTAGTAACTTCTCCTTTATAGTTTTAGCAGTAAGCTTTCCCTTAATGCATTCAATACAAGTGCCAAAATCAGAAAAGTCTAAATCATGCAAAATGCCATCCTTAATGAGTCTCTGAATTCTCTCATTAGAAATGTGACCCAAACGTTTATGCCATAACATAGAGGATTTCTCATTCAGCCTAGCACACTTAGAACCAACACTTAGAACCAACAACAACATTAGCATTGGCAACTTGAGATGATGAACCACCAAAATCAGAATGCAAAACAACCATATACAGACCATCAGATAAAGTGCCAGAACCAACAAGGAGTGAGTTACAATACAAATTGACATGTCCGTTTCCAAAATGGAAAGTGTATCCAAATCGGACCAAAACAGATACATATATTAGGTTTCTTCTAATAGATGGTACATAAGCTACATCCCTTAGTTCCAAGACATGTCCAGAGGATAATGGAAGTCTAACTACTCCAACATGCTCCACTTTAACTTTGACTCCATTTCCCATGTTTACCATCAACTCTCTTTCATTTGGCTTTCGGCTACTTCTGACTTCCCGCAAGGAATTAGTAATATGAATTGTTGCCCCCGTATCTAGCCACCATGTATCAGAGGGAATGTCTACTAAATTGGATTCAAAACACACCAGTGCTAAAGGATGGCAGACATGCAGAGACAAACCAGGATTGAAAGCTGTGAGAGATAATAACTACATTTTACTAAGCATGTAAAACGAAAGCATGCTTATCAAAAATTCATTTCTGCGCTAGCTACAAAAGTTCTACTAGAGTCTTAAATCACAAGACTAGAAAGACTCTTACGTAGGACAAAGCAGAACAATTAAATATAACGATTTAAAATGACCCACTACCGATAGGGTAAAATTGAGTCACCAAATACAAAATAGTTAATTGTTCTCTTTATCGTTCAAAACATCCTTCCAAACAATGATTTACCGATAGGATAAAGTCATAGCTGGACTATATGGACCTTTGTTAATCACAATAATATCGCCGTAATCAACGTAATCGGCGTTCGAAAGAACAAGTTTTGATAACAGTAAGGGTGAAAATAAATTACCCCATTCCAGTTTTGTCAAAGATTGGACAAGTGGAGCATTTAACTAAATCCACAATCTGAGACAAAACCCTTTGAAGAAAAGAAGAACAGTTGTCGGCAAATAAGGAGGAAAAGAAAAATGGGTCTCCTCCCCTTAAACTTCAATCGGCAGCCAGAAAAATGGGCAAAAGGAATCGGCAACTAAATCCCCAACGATCAACATAAATACGAACTAAGTTCGCAATCACAGCACATGAATCGAAAAGCAAGTAGCTCTGATACCAATTGTTAGAAAAAACACAATAACAAGTCCTAATTTCTTGCTCCAATCCGTGGCATGTGAATAAACTTTAAAACCCAAGTGCATACCTGTGAGAGATGAAGATCCCATCATCTCGAATGTAACGGCAGGTTGGTATGAAGCGATCGAGCGGATCTGGAGCCGAATACCACAGACAACGTTTTTTTCCCTTGGGAAAATGATGGCTAAGTACGTGTTTTGATAATTAATACCCGCTAAGGACATTTTCAGCATTAACAAATGTTCTCAGCATGTCCTTGGCGGGTATTAATTATCAAAATACGTCATGGGCCGTCATTTTCCCTTCCAAAATGACGGCTAAGGACGTGTTTAGATAATTAATACCCGCCAAAGACATTTTCAGCATTAACAAATGTTCTTAGTTTATCCTTGGCGGGTATTAATTATCAAAACACGTCCTGGACCGTCATTTTCCCAAATACATACTAATAAAATTGGTGCATCAAAATGACCCATTACAAAATAGTGATCACTAACTAAATGGGTCTAAACAAATACTCCGATATATTTGATAGTCGAACTAATCAGGAACTATTAACATAAATGAATATGCTTAGTCCACAAAAATATGAAATAAATTTAACAGAAACCCGAACCGACGGGCACCCCATAATCCATCGCGTACAGCCCATAGTTCTGCCATTAATTATGTTGGAATTGACATGAAGAGCTCTCGCATAGCCCAAAACAAACTCACCCATCCAATTACGGAATACACCACCCAAACCAGCATAACCAGGATTTTGAAAGGAAGAACCATCTACATTTAATTTTAAATAACCATAACATGTAGGAGACCAAGAGACCCGTATCAGGAATTAATGGAGGAGGACTAGAGCGGGGGCTGCTTGGTGCCTCTTCGAATGAAGCCGAGGCAAATGCAGAAGCTGCGCACACAACCTTTTGAGGGAGCACTGGTGCACGCGTTATTGAAAATTACATCATTGCGGCCTCGCCACATAAACCACACTAATGCAACCAATTTGAGATACGCATACGTTCATCCAACAAAGGCCACACCTTAGCTAAAGAAACTAGAATATGTTGGTTCAGATTCATGAGAGACAAATTTATACATCGCCGGATGCTACCCCAAGTTGGACATTCCCATACAATATGGTGCCAAGATTCTGTTGCGTCGTCGCACAATAAATACACACCTTGCCGAATTAAGAATGTGTCAGGAGATGCAAAAATTCGTTAGAAGTTAGAAGTTAGTTAACAATAGCGATCGGAACACTCATTTGTATGGACCCAGGGGTGCTTTAGTGCACTACCCGCACTACACGTGTAATCCGGCCAATCCGGCCGTCCATCTCGGCAAGACGGCTTGGATTTTCATCTGAACAATGGACGACTAGGATTTGCAGGAGCTCGGATTAAATTCAAGCCGTCCGAACCGAAATGTACGATCG
>JAOTQK010000022.1:17691254-17708730 GCA_025642025.1 Rhododendron ferrugineum
AGCAGAAATGTGATTATGAGAGCCCTATAAACAAAAATTAATTATGACCCTTTAGAATAATATGATAAGAATAACAAAATCTTTGCAGAGTGAAAATTTGAGCACTTAATACCGTTTATATATTAAAAATCTCATAATCACATTTCTGCTCCATAAGGTTCTAAATAAAGAACATATACTTAATATGAGAGCTCTAGAGATAAAAATGAATTACGACCCTTTAGAATAATATGATAAAAATAATAAGATTTTTGCACCGATTCAAACAGAGTGAAAATTTGAGAGACCGTTTATATATTAAAAAATATGGTTAAAAAATTAAGTACTCCAATTTTTAATCCGTTTGAACTGGTGTGAAGATTTTATTATTATAATCATATTATTCTATAGAGACATAATCAAATTTTGTCTCTAAAACTCTCATAATCACGTTTCTGCTCCATAGGATTGCAAATTGGGAGCAAAGATTTTTTTTTAAACCAAAACGGCAACGTTCTGGTGGTGTGGGTAGGGGCTGCTGTGGGCACCGGGCAGCAGAGCCCCCGGGTCCCAATAATGCACGGAAGAAAGCACGCCAAATTAACCCGACCCCCGGTCAATCGGGTCATCTCATATTCTCATTTCCCTCCTCCCCTTCTCTCTCTCTCTCTCTCTCTCTCTCTCTCTCTTTCTAGAAAACTGCCGGCTCCGTCTCCGTCTCGGCGTCGGCGTCCACCGAATCTTCGGGTAAGCCCTAATGCAACCACTCCTTCTTCTTCTTTTTGTTTTTTTCTTTTCTCTGGAGCGTTTTCTACGCATGGCCGTTACCACGTACATCCAAATTTTGCGTAATTGTAAAGATTTGTGATCTAGTTGAGCTGTTTGTGTGAAGTTACGATTGGTCTTTCCGTTCGTGTTTTGTCGGGCGAAAGTGTACAGATTAGGGTTTGTATCAGCGGTTTTTTGAGGCATTTGTCGTGGTTCATGGCTCTGACAATGTATCTATTCGGAAACTCATCTGGTTTCGAGTGTTGGGTTTTTGTGCGTAATTTAATTGGCCAGTGATGGTCGTGGACCCTTGTTGTTAACTGAGGCAATGTTGGTCACCTACACTGCCGCAATCAAAATGCTTTTTTGTATGTATCACAATATGCTTTCTTTATCAGTTGTGATTAAGCCCGAATTTGGGGGGAAACATCGTCGTTATGATAATATTTGTTTGCGAATGTTTCCAGATTCCAACCCCAAGGTTTTTTGATGGAAAATTAAACATATGACCTCTTTCGAGAAGCAATACTGGGCCAAGTTTTTAAGGTGGACAATTAGGTTTTTTGGATGTCATTTTGACCTGGTAATATGATTTGGCCGTGGTACATGGAGAGTGTTATTTGGGAGAAATCAAAAGTGATTAGGGTGTTAATTAATCCTGACATAAATATTATTATTGTTTGCTAGTGTGCGAGTACAAGATATACAAGGACTAAGTTACCCTCACTCACTAACACATAACTAATTATCTTCTAAATTGGCAATGAGTGAAGAGGTATTCCATGCTCATATACTAGTTTTGGAGGTTATAATTAACCGATATGGGAAAGCTTTAACACTCCCCGCATGAGAGACCTCTGACCCGCACGTGGAGAGGTGAATAAATATTCCATAACACATGGGATCACAATGAAACAAAGCGCGCTTAAGGCACAAACAACGAGAGTCCTGTCCAAAAGCCACTGAACCCTAGCTTTGATACCATGTTATTTGGGAGAGAGCGAAAGTGATTAGGGTATTAATTAACCCTAACACAAATATATATTATTATTTGTCAGGAGTCAGGTCCTTAATAAAGGCCTTTTATTTATTTTGATGGCGGCCTTTTGGTTCTCGCAACTACGTTCCTCATTATCGGAGTTATCTCCTCGATAACCTTACTGTTCATTGCCCTCTTTCATCTCTAGGGGTGGTTTACGTGGAGGCAAAGGTAACGGGTGGGTTTGATAGAAGGGCCATCGAGAGGAGGTAAAGGAGAGAGGAAAGGTGACACTGGCACTGGCACGCTCAAGGAGGGGGGAGAGTACCTTAGAAGGAACGGGGAGGAGTTGTTGGGTAGAGGCACTTGTTCCTGACAAGGTGAGAACTACCAAAGTGTGAGAGTAGTGTGAGTACAAGATATCCAAAGACTAAGTTACCCTCACTCACTAACAGATAACCAAGTATGTTCTAGTAGAGAGGATGAGCATACATTGTAATCAACATAGAGAGCAAAAGCGAAGTGGTGAACCTACTTTTTTTTTTGGCTAATTTGATGGGAAAATAAAACTCGTGTTTACTACAAAATGCGGAGTGGAAAACTTAAAGTGGATATTTTGGGAGGTCTTTGGTTTTTACCAAGGTTGATCTCTTGTCCTTGAAATGCTTGTGAATTCTTGGTATCTGGAAGACTATTTTACCGGTAAATATTGATATTGCATTTCACGTGCCTGGTACCTATCAAGCACCAGTACGGCAGTACGGGTTCAACATAGGGTACAGATGATGTGATACGGCAAATGGGCAAAGCATAAGGAAACATGTTACTGGTACAGTTGGGGTCCGTTGAATTTATGGTCATAGTTATTAAAAAAGGTTGATATCTCTCAAAACATGAAAATAAAAGTTTAGTGGCAAATTCAATAGTTCTTTATGTGGAACTAGTTAATGTCAAACCTCTTGTGTTTATCTACCTTCTTAAGCAGGGGTTGATGCATCCTCTGAAAAGTTTAAGCAATGTGCCTTAACTTATACTAAAATTGCTCTCCATGATAATTTGGTAGTTTGCTAATCACTTTTTTTTTAATCGTTATTTCCGTAATTCACACTCCTTTTTTCTTCTTCATTTATGGATGTCCCACCTCCACTTATTATACTTAAATTTTTCATACTAGATTTTCTTTTGTGGGTATTTGGCCTTTAGGTATAAGAAAGTATCGTAAAGACAAATAGATAACATATTGGAAGGAAAAAGAATTGTTATTTATATTACCAGTTAAGCATTTAGTACTAAAAAAAGCTGGCGTATCGGAGCCATACCCATCAAAGTACTCATCCCTTAGCCACGGCGTGCTGGCGCCATACCTGGATGCCCGAAAATACCTGATGTTTTTGGTGCATCGGTTACGTACTTTGCCGTACCGTACCATACCAGTAACCCAGTACCCATACGGCAATATTTACAGAGTACTCGTGCTTCATAGCCTGGTATAGAGTTGTTGTTTTATGTGCATTAGCTCCCCTAAGTTAGATTTTTCACATCTGTCCATGCCCATTGCATTGTCGAGAGATCGTGAATGTGTAATGATGACAATGCTATGCAATATGTCTGGTATCTTCTCTTCATTTTTCTTATGTGGGTTGTTATCTAATGGCCTGTTTGCATAATGAGATTCAAATTCAACTATCTAGCTCAGTGGACTCTTGCACTTCTATCTGGTACTAGGGCTCTTGTACTTTGTTTTCATGTAATGGCTTTCTTATAGGTTTGAGGTTTCAATGGAAAATATCTGGTAACTAAGTTCATGATGTCTAGTAAAATCTCTTGGATGCTGGCAGTTTGAACTTTGAAGAACGAGTTCATCGTTATTGCTTAGCTACATTGCCGAGAGGCCCACAACTATGGGTTTTGTTATTCAATAGCCCTTTTGTGTGCTGCAACTTGCGTCATATTGAATTGATGATGACAATAATTGATAATGCTAGGTAATATGTTTAGTGTCCGCCCCTATCATTTTGGTTGTTGTGTTGGGCAGCATAATAGCAAACGGCTTATTGGTGCAATTCGGTTAAACATTTAACTCATCTAGCTGAATGGATGCTTGTTACTTCCATTTGTGTACTGGGGCTCCTATATTTTAGTTTTCATGTAGTAACTTTGTTATTGGTTTCAATGCAAAACATGTAGTAATGGAACTTAAAAATATGTATTCTTTTGCTTGTTGATATCACAGCGTAGAGCTCTGGCTGTTCACTTCAATCTGAAGGATGGCAAATGACACACGATCTAGTCGGGGAAGTAAGGACGATGAGAATAATAGTTCAATAAAGAAACCTGTTAGCATTAAGGAATCATCTACTTCGGGCTCTGCAATGATGGATACCTCTGGTTTTAGAAAGTCAATTAGGGAGATGCCATTGCAGAAACAAATGAGCTCAAGCCCTTCAACGAGAAGTGGGTCTGAGCACCTTGACAGACCGACACCAACAACTTTTGCAGTTAAGAGGAAATCTGAGATTGTTGAGAAACTGAGGATGCCTAGTCCTTCGAGGAGGTCTGATAGGGATAAGGAACACGCATCATTGGGTTGTTCAGGTTCAATGAGATCTGAGAAGGGTTCTGGTTCACCAGATGATAGAAGGAAAAAGTTAAAGTCAGATGAGAGTGTGAAACAGTTGATGCGAGATTCTATGGAAACTAGCATAAGAGAGAAAATTTCTCCACATACTAATGGTCGTACTTATAAGAGCTTAATTAAGCTAAAGAGGAGAAGAGATACTGACCCAGGTAGCTATGTTTTTATTTTGTTTAGGATTCTCTTATATTTATATAGTTGTACAATCCCCGTCAAAAAAAAATAAAAAATTGTACAATGCATTCTCCGTTTTAATTAACATTCTCAGTTTTTTTTTTGTATCTTTGGTCTTTACTATGTTTTATTCTCATGTTACAGATTTCAATGAGGAGCTAAAAAGGCCAGAAGCAATCTCTAAGATTGATAGCAGTTATTGTGGAGGTAGTGTTTCCAAGCCAGTGGATGATAGAGAGGATGGGGGTGAGAATCGTACCTCTTGTGTGGACGCTGCCGCTCCACCATTGTCCAAGTGTAAAAGGGACAATATTGCTGGAACTCATGTCCCATGTTCCGAAAGGCTAAGGTATTTGTTGTTTTAGGTGTCTTTCTTTTTTTCCCAAGCCATGCAAGTCTGCCAATATTTTACAAAATGCTAGATTGGATTCCCATAGTTTCCTCATGTTTATAAGGGCATGCGGGTGTTAGATTATGGGATGATCTAGGAATTGTAGAAAATAAGTGCCATCCAAGACTAGTCGTCACAAAATTTTATTCATGTCTGAATTTCTCCCGCGCTATCATCCTTTTTTGGTGATTATGTAAAACTTGCCTAATGGTGCAACATCTGTAATCAGGTTGTATAGAAATTACCAAGAGAATAAGTCAACCTTTGCAACAAAAGTCAGCTCTCGTAGTCAAGAGCCAATGATGGAAGGAACAAATTAAGGACATCAATAATCTAGGAATCAGCATTTCAAACCCTCGCTATTATAGTGGTTCATGTTCCTCCAAATGAACCTCATTAAAGACCTGTACGTCATCATCCAAGCCCTCCCCATCCTTTTTGGAATAGCAGACACCTCCCAACACTTGTACTTATGGAGCAACGAATCTTTCATACAGCAAAAGTATACTCAGCAACTATATAAAACTGCAAGTCTTAAAGCCGTAGCCTATGCAAAGGAGAACTTCATCAGAAGGTCATACTTTCCGGTACTCTTAAAGGGAATGCCCGTTCTAGATAATAGGATGAGAAATCATAATTCAATGTCTCCTAGCCTTGTCTTTTCTTCTTAACTCATCCTCTGTTGGTAGAAAACTCCAGCCCATATGAAGCTCAAGAAAGTAATCACCGCCTCAACACTGTCCTGAAAATGGAACTCATGATGGTTGATCTTTTGACATAGAGGTTGTTTATAAGTGAACTTTTATTGCATTTTATGTAGCCAATTTGAATTTATTGAAACCTAGAAGAAGTTCAACCGGTAATACTTTTTTACTTCAGTTACTTTCCCCTTCTGCTTTTTGACCTGTAGTCTGGTACATCACATTATTCGGTAAAGAAAGCCATACTAATTTCCCGACATAGCAGGACAAGAGTTTCATGCATGTGCAAAGACATGTAAGAAGCACATGGAGTTATTGGCAATTGCTGATAGTCGTGTCACAGTGGGTTTGCCATATGGTAGACAACCTGTGGTCAGTGTGGTGTATATAAGCACCAGTTCTCAAATGAGTTAAATACAAAGTTACTGATTTCATTGTTCTGCGAATGCCTAATTTAAGATATGGATACATAATAGGGTGTTGTAGAAAATATCGAGTCTTTACTAGTTTAAAGGAAATGTGCAATCTTACCATTATGGAAAGTTTTAAATTACCGACTCTCTTTGTAATGTCCCAAGCAGACCACAGGCCTAGTAC
This sequence comes from Rhododendron ferrugineum, assembly GCA_025642025.1. Classification (NCBI taxonomy): domain Eukaryota; kingdom Viridiplantae; phylum Streptophyta; class Magnoliopsida; order Ericales; family Ericaceae; genus Rhododendron; species Rhododendron ferrugineum. The sequence continues at coordinate 17,697,479 of JAOTQK010000022.1, forward strand.
CTAGATTATAATTCACAAGCCACACCACATGGCCGAAAAGGCTTAAGCCTAAGGTACTAGTTGACAGTTGTAGCCCACAAGGTTTGTTATATGTCCAAGATCATCCATGTAGACTTCCGATGTGAGATGGGGTTGAGCACTAAAATCACCAAACCAAATCCAAAAACCAAGGCCCACATGGTCGTGTACATGGATTGCTTTGATACCACCTGTAATGCCTCAAGCAGACCACTGGCCTAGTACCTTGAATTTGATTCACAAGCCACACCACATGACCCCGAAGGCTTAAGCCCAAGGTAGTAGTAGTAGCCCACAAGGTTTGTTATATGCCCAAGATCATCCATGTAGACTACCGATGTGAGACGGGGTGTTACACTATTGACTTTCGTAGGAAAAAAAAAGGGAACAATGGTAGTAAACGCTAGTCTAAAATTAACATAGAATAGGCGTCACCTTTTCCTACGGGTTGATTGTATCAGGTTCTAGGTGGGCATGTATGAAGATGCAAACAGACTTTTGTTGGTGCTTGTTATATCACTTGTTTACTGATGAACGTGACTCAGCTGCTTTTACATTTAAGCATGACAATGAATCGCTTTTATCCCAAGACAGTGGCCAAAGATGCAGAAACAATCCAGAGGTTGGAAATCATGAACTTGGAAAGAAATGCGACAAGGTGGTGAACGATAGTGCTGATCCAGCCTCTTCAAGACCCAGACTAAGGGAAGGTCCTGGAGATGAGAGAGGTATGGAAGAAATGTATTCTATTTTTAGTTTACTGTTTTTTAGAAAAGAAAATAGCTGTATTGCTGTCGTGGTACCTATATATTAAGCTTTCTGGTGGCTTGTCTTAATACTGCAGGAGATTCTGGTGTGCCAGTCAATAAAGTTTCGCAACTTCTGCCTCGGTCAGACTCAACTGATTCTATTACCCGCACACTGCATACAAGCCATGCTTCTGCCTCTTCCTTTCCCTCCAAGGTTACCTCATCGTTACCTGAAGTTCACATGGTTGAGTCAGAGGAAGAAACAGGATTGTCTGATATGCAAAAAACATTTCATGTTCTTCTGAATCCTGAGATTCCCGAACTCTGTGAAATTCTACAGCTTTCGGTATGTATCTCGTGCTTCTTTTACATAGTTTTGTTTATACTATCACTTTCACCACTTAATGCTCTTTTCTCTTTCTCTCTACTCCTTCCTCTCTGTTTTTATTTTGGTGATAGTTTTGCTATAATGGAAAAATGAATTTATGAAATCCTCCTTAAGGTTTATCTCAGTGGGAAAAGCTGCTACGTTTTTTCATCAAACTCATCCCCTAATGCCTAGATAAATTACAAAACATGATTAATATTTAACTCTTCAGTATCATGTATATCTTTTCAAAAAAAAAAAAAAAGTATCATGTATATGATATCATGCTCCTTCTGAGCATGTCCATTGACAATGTTAAGATTCACAACAATTTAGCTCCAGTATATGTGCTGCAAATCTTCTATGGTAAAAAATTCCTGTTGAGGTCCAATTATAATAGAACTTTGCAACAATGATTGTCACCCTACCCTCGTAACTTTATTATTTGTCTTAACAAGTCAGTTTGTTGATTTAGTCTGCGTACTTTGATATGCGAACATATTACTGATCTCATAGCATAGTTGCAAGTCTAATGGACAAGTGGATAAAACCGGCCATCTACCAGGGACGGAGGGAAAGGGGGGCACATGCCCCCGCTCGAAATTAAAATAATTTTGTTATATTTTCGTATATTTTGCATAATTATGAAATTAAGTGTGCTACTACACATAAACACGTGCATATATCTTGAAAATATACATATAAAACTAGTTTTATGTTTCAATTTCGTCATATGGTGCATTTATACTTGTTGATTTTCGAACTATTTGTCTATTTGGATCGATTCTTTCTTAATTGTACTTATTTTTAACCGTCTAAGAGCAATATTTTAAAATAATATCATTAATAAAACTATATCGATCATTCTAAAACTTGTCGATGTTCATGTAAAACATACTCTCAAATTTTGTCTGAGATTTTTTGCTTATTTTTACATAATTTAAGTGAAAGTATGTGTTATTGATAAGCACCCAATATTGTATATATTTGGTGCGCCTAGTCCCGCTTTAGGATGTTTATTTTATGTTTATTTGTCGTTTTTAGTGATTTTGCGCGTAAGGTTTTTCATTGAGCGTTTCAGGTAATACACAATTAAGAGGGCTTGTTTTGATGTTTTGAACAACTCTTGAGGGTATCCGAGTGGCGAGGCCATATGGAGTGCAACTGTCGGGTGTCTAAACGGGGCACGAGGAACTTGATCTGCCAGCAAGCATCTCGGTATCGATACGGATCTCAGCGTATCGATACGGATCTTGTTGTATAGATACAATTTCAGAACAGAGAGCAGGGAAAAATCCAGCCTTCAGCGTATCGATACGGTTCCTTTTGTATCGATACGGTTCGTCTACGGGGAATCCTGGATTTCAGAGCAAGACAGCTTGGTATCGATACGGCTACGGAGTACCGATACGGGAGGCTTACCGACCTACTTTTTGACAGCTTTTAACTTTCTTTAAGTGACAACTTTCCACTTTTAGTGTTTTTTTGGATATTTTGGAGGAGAGAGGCAGTCTTTTTGTATAAATAGGACCACCTCTCTCCCTCCTTGGGGGCTAGCTCTTAATTAACTTAGTCTTTTTCTCCATTAAAGCTTGTAAGCTCTTTTCAAGTGTAATTCCTCAAGAACGCCTTAAGGTATTTACGTTACGTTAATTTTTCGAGTATTAAAGTTGTTCGTACTCTTTGGATCTCTATATAAATCAAGTTTATTTTCATCTTTATCGGTGAATCATGTTGGCCGTCTTAAACGCCAAGAACCTTACAAAAATCCTACAATCCGATTAAGCTATCTCTGATTCCCTGTGGTACGATCCCGGTCTTACGGTTTATTGCTACCGACAATTGAGCCCTACGCTTGGGGTTTCCGACCTTATTCCGAAGGCAAGGTTTTACGGTTAAGCAGTTATATAATTTTGTAGTTTGTAATGCATGCTTTAATTGTGTACGATCTTATTATGGTTAACTAGAAAAATAAATTTTTGCCACTATGATTAACAAGGTGCATGCCCCCACTAAACGACATTTCAGAATCCGTCTCCCTTCGCGGCGAAGGTGGGTGCAACACTTGTTAGACCCGAGCGGTTGATTGCAGAAGTGAAGGCTCGGATTGCGATCTGAGTGTGATAGGAGGCGTGAGTGCCTTGATCTGACTTCTAATTCAAGGTACGTGTGTGCTGCCTTTGGGTTAGACTTAGACCACAATTGGTTCTTCTGTTGCCCCAATGAGGTAGACTTCTAATTTCAACCGTTGTTGAAAAATGCAAAATAAGTTGAGTGGCTAAAAAGCAACTACGGAGTTGCCATTAAACCGGAAGAAACAACTTCATTGCTGTAGCAAGAACAAAGTTGAAACAGAAATGAAATGGAAATTACGTAAAAGTAACTAAGTGCTGAGTAGACTAGGCTTTCCTAGAAATGAAAACGCAATTAGATTGAGTACAAAATGAGGGAATCGTAAGACCGAGGTGCTGCACCAAATGAAAGATAACGAATGCTAGATTCTTGGCGTGGGAGCCCGAAACATGTCTTCAGAACTTGTATTTATAGGCACAAATTAAGCAGTGATTCGGGACTGAAAACAGGTTCTGAGCCTGCCTTATGTGTTGACACCAGCTCCATGATCTTCTTTGAATGTAGGCACTCCTCAATGATCCCAGATCGCGGGCTTTGGAAACTGGTTGACTGTCGCCTGAAAATGGATCTCCTCGATAGGGGCTTCAGCGAGTTCCTCTTGAGCAACAAAGGCCCACCAAGTGTCCCTTGTAACGGCCCATGCTATGTATTATTCAGGACCGGATCAACCACCTCCTGTTATTCATTCAGGGTATGCTTCCACTTTTGTAGTAAACACCAAATCTCTCCCCAACAAGCTCATCCATCTGATGAAATGATCCGCGTGGGGAATAATGCAGTGTACCGTGTCCTTATTGAACTTCAAACTTTGGAAGCTTGATCAGGCCTGCATTCGAACCTTCCTTTTGGAAATAATCTCTTCCACGTGGCAGCCCCTGGTTGGGTGTCATTTTTTGGTGGAAATATAGCCCCAAGACCTTGTTCCCTTTTCCTTTAAGATTAAGTTCTGAGTCTTCCAGATCTTGATCTCTCTTTTTCCTCTCTTTTATTTTCCAACCTTTCTATTCCTTTTCTTTTTATCACTTTTTTTTTTTTTTTTTTTGCAGTTATAGATAGCAAGTTGTATACCGCATATTGTATTTATCAACTCAAATGAATCGTATGCAAAGCCCATCCATGAACCTCAACAAAAGCTATTTTCTTTCCCTCCTAAACTCGATTTTTACTTTTGGTTTTCTTTTCATATGTCCTTTCTTTTTTTGGCGTCTGAAACGTGAGTAAGCGTTTTTCTCCTCTCTTGTATCTTTAGAAAGATAACAAACTATGGTAAATTCCTTAGGAAAGGGGAAAAAAATGCAGCAAAATATGGCATTTATATACACAAGTTAACAGAGACTCTAATCTGAGCAGAAGATGTTACATTGATTACAAAACTTTCCTAACACACATTTCCTTTTTTATACAGATGCAAACATTTACAGGAGATCATATCATGTTACATATTGTTCAAGGCATTCTCTCAACTTTTGAAACGTAACAGGTTTCGATACAAATGAGTCCATACCATTTGCGGAACACTCATCTGCACTCTCTGACAATGCGTTTGCGGTCATCTGCATTTATTTCCGACAAGTTTCATCAGTAGATACACTTGCACATGCATGCATACATGTTCACGTATTAGGAAAAGAAAGATCTACTTGTTTACTTGTTTTTTCAGATGTGCATTGACATGAAACAGAATATCAGAGGCAAAGGAGAGAAGAATAAAAGACTGTAAGAATCAAAAGCTTACAGCAATAATAGGGATCCTGTTTCGCGACGAGTTAAATTGTGGATGATTTGATGCTGAATTCTGTGGCACTTGGAGTTCAATTCCAGCTTCAACAGCAGCGTCCCAGTTTCCTGTTTCCTCGAAAGAACGAATGAGTCTTGTTGCTTGAAGGCCATCCATTACTGGCATGCATACATCCTGCACATGGAACAGAGTTCCAGCACGTTTAATCACTCTCAAAACCAAAACCAATCCGAGCCTTAAGTTCCAAATTTAATCATTACATGAAAAGATAAAAGCTAATACGACATTTTTTCTGCTCCTCACTTTCTTCCACACACACACACACACAGAGAATAAAAGAAAATATATTTAATCTTTTGTGTGCTTGTTTCTGGACTGTTTTGCACAATGAGCATGAAAGAATAATGTCAACCTAGCAAAACCTGGATCATCTGTGCGTTCACACACACTTTCACACTACATAGTTCAACGGGGAAAATGCAAGAGATGGCAAAGTGAACAACTGACTTAAAGGATTCCTTTCATTGCCTTAGCAGGTGGGGTTTTAGGCTGGTACTATGGCTCCAAGTCATGCTAGAGAGAACATGTTTCCATGCACCATGATAACAAATTTTCGATCAAATATCACCGAATGCAGAGAGAAAAACAAGTGAAACTGCAGTTCAGTGTACAAAATTGGAGACGGAGGGAAGTATGATCACGGGGGAGGTGGCAGATGGTGTTTTGAGGGCTGTTGTTACCTGTTGACAACGCAGATGTACTTGATCATACACCTCACTTACGGAAAAGAGCAAATAGACATATCAGTGCACATAAAACTGAGAACCTATGGATTCAAAGCATAACTCCCTCGGAATGTCCAAGAGAAGGGCCGTATATGATTTGCATATGATATAGTTTTCGTTGACAAAACAAGAGGGGTAAAATTAAAGCTAGAATGGAGGAGAGACACTTCAAAATCTATCTACTTTGGTTTAGTCGGGGCAAAGACAGATATTTTTTGTGTACTTCAGCTAAACTTGAAGTAGGGATGACGACAAAGGAAAAGTCGATAGGCAAGAGCAGAGTGTACAGGCCCAGAGGGTCAAGTGCACTCAACTTCTGAAAATTACTGTTGCAGCTACAATTTGCAAGATATCTTTCAACTTGATGTTTTTTATTTCGTATTTGTGCACCTAACTGTTTGAATTTATCCTTCCTCTCGTTTCAACAAACATCTTTCAGTTTACCCTTCAGAGTGTACTTTGCTATAATGTTCAATATACGTGTCACCTTCCACATAGACTATCTACAGATACAATCCTTTATACCCCTTCGATTAAAATCAGAAGAAATTTTATGTAGATACATACTAAAATTATGGGCACTTCCACCATATAATTGGTAAGAAGTTAGGTTAATGAGCTAAGTCTAAGTAGCTTGTAACTTTGCATGTTCTTGTTTTCAGTGCATAGCTTCACCATTATAAAATCCCACTCTAAATTCAATTCCTGACTCGACCACTGCAAAATCAATACATAATACCCATACTTTTCAACGATCTTGGGCCTGTTAATCCCGAAGAGGGAAATACTGAGGTTGATGTGGCCCATAGAATAAGAGCAAGATGGACGAAATGGAAGACTGCATTAGGATTCATCAGAATCCTAATAATTTACAGGCAAACACTTGTAGGACTACTGGAGGATGTGCGAATTGTGAGGTCATTTCTCTTAAGGAAAAACATTAGTAGAAAATGATTGTAGCTGAAATGAGATTGTTGAGATGGATAATCAGCATTACAAGAACGTTAAACAAGGAATTAATCTGGTAGGACAAGTTAGAAGTTGTTCCAATCGAAAACTAATTGGAGGGAAAATAGACAGATATGGTATGATGATACACATTGTACTAACAAGAACAGTAAAAATGCAAACAATACGATGATTCTACATAACTAGAGCCTACAATAATTTTACGATAAAGATAGCACATCGAGTCATGAAAATTGACGGCTAAATCATTTATAACAAACAGAAACAAGTTTTGCTCCAGTAAACTCACCATCAGAATGAGATCATAACTACGGGACTGAACTGCACGCACAGCTTCAACTCCGTTATTCACGACATCTATGTTGTGGCCAAATCGAGTCATCATTGACTGTGCCACCATCACATTAATCTTGTTATCTTCCACAAGAAGGATCTTAGGTTTCAACTTCGATCTGATAATTTCTTGACCTTTGCTAGAAGAGCACTGGGAACTTCTCTCAGATCTCTCCTGCATCTCTATTTCTTCTTGGGAGTCTTTTGGCCTTACTTTTTCACTCGCTTCTTCACTTTCCACCCTTGAGGAACAAGTGGAAACCATGAAAGGGTCCTGGAATTGACTGTTTTCTTTATGCTGAGACTGTATCTCACTACAATTTGTGACTTTGTAATTAGAATCTGAGCTTTGTCTAATTGAAGTTTCCTGTTGACATGGTGTCTCGGCACCATCAACAGCCATACATGCATCCTCTAATGATGTCACCTCTCTTGATGACATGCTACTACCGGGAAATGGATTGGGATCTTCTGAAAACCCATTAAGTTTGTGAGAGCCATTAAGTGCAACACAGTTCGGTAAGAAGTTTTGAGCTCTGCTAGAACTACTTGAAGAGAAAAGAGAACCTAAAGTGCGTGGTCCAAATATGAAAACCCCAGAACTTATATCTTCGTCGTGGGGGTCCACTACATGACCATCCATATCTGAGAACTCGTCTGGATCATCTGAATTATCGGATTCAGGTGAAACCTTGTATGGTAGAACAAATGTAAATGTGGAACCATGGTGCTCTTGGCTAGACACTGTCAGCTGACCTCCCATGAGCTCGACCTGTTCCATAAGCATACAAATATCATGAGTTTACATGATATTAGCAAATCCAAACTGTATATCAGATTAACATTTCTTATAAGGAATGAGACAAAATCATAGTTGATCAAAATTTCCATACTATCAAGTGTCCTAATTTTAAATTAATTCTGACTTGGAAGAAGAGGCAGATTACAAAATGATTCATCGCTTGGATGCCCATTTCAGTATTATTTCACTTGTAAACTAGCTACTGTCCTATACAATTAGGATTTCTAGGAAGCTTCTCAGAGCAGGGACTAGTGTTGCACGTAGGAGAATTGTGTCGTTGAGTAGAACTGACTTTAAGCACATGAATTTAAGTACTTGTCAGTCACATTATTGAGCCAAATATGCCTTCCAATGCATTTTGCATTTTCAGCTTGACAACTAGAGTAGTAAATAACCCCAAAAACATCAGTATCCCTCGTTTGTACCCAGTAATGGGTGTCTGGGAGGACAATTAAAAAAACAAAAAAGAAATATGATGGATAAAAATTATCACCAGCTGTTTGCAGATCGCTAGGCCAAGTCCAGTCCCACCATACTTCCTTGCTGTGTCTGCACTTACTTGCATGTATTTTTTAAATAGAGTTGGCAAAGCATTCTCTGTCGCAACACAATGGAAAGTGCAATTACTTCAACTGGAATTCAATTAGCTAGGTAATGTATAATTAAAGCACCTAAAAAAAAAAATACCAGGTATTCCGATCCCCGTATCATAAACATCACAGCGTATCCACACGGTTGTTTCACTTGCATGAGGATGGTTCTCTTCACCTCCATCCATCGAGGTTCCATTTTCAACTGGGGTTTTTGCTTCATCACCAAGTGAATTTTTGCAAGGACCTTCCGGATGTATTGGCCCGTGATACACTTTCAGATCACTTTCACTTTGAGACAAAGATGAGCTCTTATCTGGTTCCTGTAACTCTTTAGATCCTTCTCCCAACCCACAGGATACTGCTGGTACCACATAGAGCTTTATTCCAACCTTCCCTTCATGGGTGAATTTGATTGCATTGCTGGAGATAATGACATAATTAATACTTCGAAGCATAATCGAACATTTTTGTTAGCTAATGCAAGTAAGGCAGTAACACAGAAAAGCAGGTCACATATTCATTTTAGTGTCGAGATAGCCCAACCGCTAAATAAATATTTCCTTCGAGGAGGCATTTGACCATCACTTACAAATCCAATTCAAATGGGAATTCCTAGAGAAACAGCTAGGGACACAATATGCTGCATATGGATCATATTGCTGGAAAGAAAAAAGCATTTGCACGAGGCTCTGGATAAGTCCACAAAGGCATGGATAGATGTAAAAGGTGAATTATCAATCGAAGGCATATTTGTAAAAAACATAAACATTAGTAATTCCTCAGCGGCTGAGCATTGAAGGTCGCGCATCTATCATGGAAAAGTTATTAAAATGGATTCAGTACCACAACCGAAGGGTGATTTTTGGTTTCCTGAAATCCAAGCTTTTGAATATCTGCCCTTATGATGAATGGTCGCACAGTAATGATGGAAGATTGTTTATACATGGACATGATCCTGCGGGTTACCATGCGTAAAGTGCTCATAGAAATAACCGCAATAGTTTTCAAAAAAAATTGTCCATGCTATATGTATGAATGATTCAATTTCCTACTGCATATGGCAAAAAACTCAAAACAGATTTTTCAAAAAATCTGATGCTTTATGAAAAAAATAATTCAATTCCTACTGCAGATGGTTACAACTGTTTTGCCTCTGTATAGAAACTGTTAAGGCCCTCACGGCCTCACCAAAAAAGAATAATGTGATGATAGCTTGTTGAAAAACAAAACTACTTAGGTACTAGCTTGGCAGAAAAAAGTTACTTTATCTAGCACCTCTACTGCATCAAAAATAGAAGGAACCACCAAAATAATCGACAAGGAGATTCTGAGTCCCGTGGAACACAGTACCTAATCAAGTTGGTGAGAATTTGTCGAATCCTTAGCACATCTCCAATAACCTGAAAATGATACATATTGGTTAGAATGAAGTGCATAGTTTGGAAAATGGGAATTGTTAAATGAAACAAGACATAACGTTATGAGGACTTCTAAACTTTAAGAAACCCTTAGAACTTATCCGAAGTGCTTCAAAATTGCACATTGATAGTGTCATTAGTTACATCTTACATGTCAAGCTAGACACTGACCAGGCTTTTGTCCAATCTACGTTAACATAGGAATCACTACCTGAATGTAAACCGAGATGGTGCCTCGTTGAGTTCTTTCATCTGAGTGGCTTATCACATATCTATGATCAGTAATATAGTACATAATCATCAAGTATTATTTAAGGACAAATCCATTACATTGCCTGTTCATAGGTTATGTTTATCGTGTCAAAAGTCTATCATCACAGAAAAGAAGGAATATTACTTATTCTGATCAGCAGAAAGGAAGGAACATTGCCAACAATACGTCATTCAGCATGCGTCTAGACCTTGTTATAGTTTGTAAACAAAGGTAACAATATGCGGTAAAAGCTATCACCTCCACAGGAACATCGTCAGCTACATGACCTTCCAAGATTAGTATCCTTTGCAATGATGCTGCAGCAGTCTGAAGTACATGCCTTACTACCTCTCTTGGCCTAAATTTTGTAGCTTCCAACTTCATAACTCCTAAAAAAAATGGGTAAAATTACTTGTTAAATCATCCAACTCAAAATCAATTAGAAATGGGTGGAGAGGCCGCCCAAACTTGTATTCTAGCTTTGGACGTTACATCTAACCAATGTGGGACAAGCACTAACACTCTCCGCACGTGCGACCCCTCACCCGCACATGGAGAGGTAAACAAAGGATCCATAACATAGGGATCGCAATGAACGATGGTGCTCTTAAAGCCCAAACAATGGGGCAATCAATTAAAAAAAACTCCTGTCCAAAACCCTCCGAAAATCTAGCTCCGATACCATGTTAAAGTATTCAATCCAAAATCAATTGGCAATGATTAGAGAGACTGGCCAGGCTCATATACTAGTTGTGGAGGTTATAATTAACCAATGTGGGACAAGCTCTGACATTAAAAATCCTAAGTAATGAAAATCAAAGGAAATCAGGTTGTTTGAACTTCATGGCGATTATAATCAAACAAGGAATAAATATTAAAAAATGGACAAAAACGAAAAACAAATAATTTCATAAGAATGGAAGTAGGGTGCATATTGTACGACCAAGACACCACTTTTACATACACTAAAGACAGAGTGGCCACTGTTGCGCAGACAAAAGCCACAGGACTATCACCCTCTCACTCACATGCAACCCCTCTTGCTTGTAGAGTGGCAGTCTAATACACAAACTGCACGAATATGAACAGAACAT
>JAOTQK010000022.1:17708830-17721100 GCA_025642025.1 Rhododendron ferrugineum
CTCTCACTCACATGCAACCCCTCTTGCTTGTAGAGTGGCAGTCTAATACACAAACTGCACGAATATGAACAGAACATAGTGAAAGTAGCATATGTATTGACAAGAAACAAAGAAGATAAAAGCTAAACTTAGACCCATAAACCTAAGCTTTTAACACCTCTTAGTTTACCAATCAAAAGAAAAGCATTAGCTGCTTAAACTGTGCGCAACAATGTAAATCAAGCTCTCACACAATGGTTTGAACAAGGACCGTAAATGTAAACATTAAAGGATGAAACATCAAACCTGACTCTACTTTAGAAAGATCAAGAATGTCATTTATAAGTTGAAGAACTAAATCTCCTGAAGATAGCATGACTTTCAATAGTTGTCGTTGCTCCTTTTCAAGTTTTGTGGTGGATAGAATTTCCGCCATGCTTACGACTCCTGCTAGTGGAGATCTTATCTCATGAGACATGGTTGCAAGCATTTGTTTTGCTCGCATTGTTTCCTCTACAAGAAACACAAAAAGATAAAAAGTGCATAACCTTTATTTTCTGAAGCTAATTCATGACACATTTACAATCCACCAAGAATTGAGCAAAGAGATAGACCTGTTATATGAATGGTCTTGTTAAGTTCTGTCTCCCTTGCTTTTTGAACTGCTATTTCCTCTCGAAGTTTTACCATCTTTTCCCGTTTCCTCACCTGTTACGTAACATGAACAAGTTTTATCATTTCTTCTCATATTTTCTAAAGAACTAAAGGATTACTCAAAACTAAAACAGAAAGCAAAATAGTTATCGGTGGGAGTGGGAAAGGAAGCAGAGAACAAGTATAATGCTATAGTGACAGATCGGACCGAAAGAGCTCAGCGGTGGATTTATTGAGATGGTGATCTGCTTACTCCTTAAGGCTGAAGATGGAGAATTCCCTAGTTTTGGGGCCAGCTTCGAATGGGACCTTTGCGGTAGCATCCTTTGTTTTTCTCTCTTAACCTATTAGCGAGTTCCGTCCTGTTTTACAAGTGCTTCATACCCATTGCTGATTGTTTTACCCACCAAACGGGTTTGGTGTTCTAAGGCCTCTCCAAGTTGGCTTTCTTTGCTTTGACAGCTACTATGGAGGACATTCTTACCATTGACCTTTTGAGGAAGCGAACAGAGTTCTTGTTGGATTGGTGTTTTATGGGGAAAGGTGCTGGGGAGCGAGTGAATCATTTGCTGTTGCTCTGTCCGATGGTATCTCATCTTTGGGTTTAGTTCTTGAAACTTTTAGGCTTACTCATGTCATTCTTCTCTGTTCTAATATATCTTCCTTTGATTAATATAAAAGAATTTAACAAAATCCATGATCAGTTTGCAATAAAAAAAACACGTTTAATATTTTGTACAGAACAGCAATGGCACAAGATAGCCGGATTTTGCTCACCTGATCAGTTACTTCCATCCCCATGTAATTCACACCAATTTTATCTCCTGCTTTGCTGAACACGGGTTCCACATATATCAAAAATGTCTTTGTGCCAAAAAGTTCTGTCTCAAAAGTAAATTCCCTTTTTGCTGGTAATCCTTTTTCCAGAACTTCTCTTTTGAAGTCTTGAATTTCCTTAACACCAGCGCCAATGAATATCTCCACGTCTGTTTTTCCTATAATTTCCTGAAAATTCATAAATTTGAGGAACCCCTGAGGTACATTGTGTGAACAGTGCCTTGAAGAAGCAAAATGATTAAGAAAGCAAAAACTTTAATACGAATAATCAACCCTGGAACAAAAATTTTATTTGCACAATTACCTCCTCACGCAAACTTGGATGGGGATTATAGATGAAACGATACCGCAAGTCTTTATCCTGACAGAAAACAAAATGGAAGACTGAGATATGAATGATTAATGCATCAAGAGAACCATTGTACACGATAAAGAAGCATTATTAATGACTGTAACAAAGTGGAGAGAAATGTACTCATATACTGTAACAACTAAGTTAGTGCAAGGAGTGAAGTGTGCAGACTATAGAACAGTTTCAGAGTTCAATCCTGAATTACTGCCTAGTATATAATCTTTCCTACCAACTTGCTTTTTTTCTGCACTGATGCATGACAACATTGTACCAATACCAGAAAGCTCCAAGAACTGTTCAAATATAACTACAAAGACCCTACTCCAGTTCCTTTTTCTTCAATGAAAGAATCTAGGTGGTTTCGCAACAACGGTTGGGATTCTTGGGGATGATTTTGGTTTGCTGACTTGGTATAGCTAGTTATTTGATTTCAGGAATGGTGACAAGACTTAAGAGTGAAATTGTACAAGTTAAAGGAGTTAAAATAAGACAAGGTTAAACTTGAAGTGGTTTACCACCAACAGAACAAATAAGATGGGAGCGCAACTTGTCGCAATGGTCTTATGTATGGAGCATTATACAACTTCCACGTCATTTGCAAGACTCGAGTATAAAGTTGCATGAGAGTATGTTGAAGCTGTCTCTACTACAATCATATACTCTTTAGATTCACAAAAGCCATCCCTAGTATGAAAAGCTTCCTCATCCACATTCCTTTTGGCGAAATTCAGGTCATCTTATGTTTCTAGCTTATAACAAAGTCTGATCTTAGGTAACGGTAGAACCTATATAAAAGGAAATATGTTGCACTAGATCCAAATAGAGAACTGAGAACGAAAAGGTAGAAAATTAACAGCATATGAAGCACGTTTAGGTGTACGGGTATGAGTATGAGTACTGGTACAATACAGGTATGATAATTTGGAAAAACCTAAAACACTGTGAGGTACATGAACGGCTGGGGTGCAGCTAAAAATTAGTATAGCAAGTCGGAGTAACGTATGACTTTGTATAGCTAATCCATCATAATTCGGAGTAATGTATGACATAAATAAAGGACATTTTGGATTATTTAGGTGTCTAAGAATCCATCATAGATACAATAATTTAACGCCAAATTTGAGGTACAATCCAGAGTTTAGACATCATATTAAAGACTTAGGCCAAATCTCAATTCTATGATCATGCTAAGCACAGGAAAAACATCTTATCAAGCTAGCTTCTAGTCCTTATAAAATACAATTCTATGTTGATTGGATACAGCTTGAATATACATTGGGGTTCTTTTGGAGTATAGAGAAAAATATAAAGGAAAATATTGGTACATACTTCCCGTACGCGGTTCCTTGCAGAAGCAGCATGCAAAGTACTCATACCCAGTGCGTTATGGTTGCAAGTACAACATGGTTTTAGAAGTACCCATGCTTCATAGACAGAAGCAAAGCAGCAAACGAAAGGATGTAATATGACATGTGGCATATATTACCTGGTGACCCATGACTACCGGTGCAGTCTGAAGAATAAAATGCAAGTAATGATCAGCTCTTTTCAAAATCTGGGACAATTCTTCGACTGGTGAGGACTGCCTTTCCAAATTCACTATGCTTTCCTTCAACTTTTCCATGAGTATCTGCTCCCTCTGGATGCTAGCCTCCAATAATCCCTCAAAATGCCTGGCGCGCTGCTTCCAGTAAATTATGGTATCGTACTCGGCTTCTATTTCCAGTCCTTTATTTTCAACCACCACATCCTTTATCTTCCGAGGAAAATCTGGCAATATATCATACACTTCATCCAATACAGATATTGGACGTTTATCACCACCATAACTACCATCCTCAAAACGATGTTCCTCTAAAATCTCCAAGTGCTTGAGCTCAACTTCCTGCTTTTGTTTGCTGAGGTTGTCAAGCTCTTCTCTGAGAAGTCGCACAGCATTAGCATGTCTATATTCCCAGCTCTTTACGAGGTATGCTAACTGAGAGGAGCCCTTCTCGCTGTAATTTGTTAGCTCTATGAGGCGCTTGAAATCAACAGCTCTAGTCTCCTCAATGATTATAATTTCCTTCAACATATCTTGATCTGCTCCTGGCTTTTCTATGTGTAATTGCTTTCTAGCGTCGTTTATTTCTTCAGGCCACATTGAAGAGAGGCCTTCAATGTCCATCTCTTCCACATTGTCGTTCTCCATTTCACAAACCATTGAGGTCAATATCACGTCCACTTCAGATACCTGTGATGCAGATGGGAATCAAAACGTAATTCGCTATCTTGTCTGAAGTTGCGGTTATCGCTAAGTAACATTTTGCTCATCAAAAGAGTCAACCGAAAAATAGCCATATATTTGGAAGTGGGAGAGAAGTTTCAAATCTGATTGAAGGCAGAACAACATGGCAAAGGAAAAAATCATATATATTTAAGCAGAAGTTGGAAATCTGGTAATGAATCATAGACAAATTGCACTTAGGTGACTAACAAAGGTCAACATCAAATGAGAACAGCAGGCTTTGGGATTCTTTCCTTAACAGGGTCTCAGAACCAACCTACATACTAATTACTAAGAACCTTCCTTATCGAACCAGTGCTCATTTTATTAGCAGTAATGCTTCTGGCTGTCTTGTGCCTCTATGTGAGTAGGTCTATGTACTTCAACTTCATTGAGGAATAGAGTTTTCGGTAGGCCGAAAAAGGAACCTCATTGTGGATGGGTATGTAGTATGTACATATATGTTCTTGTCGCATCCGCTAAAGTGCACATCGAAAACTAGTAGATGTCACAGATGCTAGATTAAAACCACCATGTCCACGAATCGACATAGGAAGACTCTTATGACAAAAAGAAAGTTCAGTGTCCAATTTGCCCTTAGTCGAAATCAATAAAGTTTTTGAGGTAGCCTTTTAGTGGAAAAACCAGCCCGACTTATGGAAGTTCTCTTTCGGCTCATCTGCATCAACCTTTAGAGTACTCTTTTACATTGACAACAGTAAAATCGCTGCAGAGCTACCATAACAAACTTGAGACGTAGCTGATCATAAAGTAACTTCAAATCTTTCCAATTGTGAACAAGTATTGAAAAATTCAGCTATTTAAACCAGTTCCATATATTCTACAAAATCAACAGAAAATTCCCACACAAAAAAGGTGACAATTTCTTGAAAAATTATGTTCTCATAGTGAGGTAATCACTTAAATTCGTCAAATGAAATATGATAAAAAGCTAGCTAGCCACATTCATTGAATGAGAATATCATAAGTCATGGAATTCCCTAAGATCAGTGCATTCAACAGACCATTCCTGATCGGAAAACCAAAAAAAAAAAGACCATTCAAAAGTCAAAAAGCAAACTCCGATAGAATTTGAAAAGAAAGGATTGAAACCGAAGCCGAATTCGAAGCCATATAGTAAATGCTCAGGAACCAAAACGAGCTAAAATTCATCGATTACGGGTGATGAAACAACCATAATGCAGTTGCTAAAGAGATGTTCGACAAAATAACCCAAAAAACAAAAACATTGCAAAGGCAGAGGAAAGCTAACCTGGGTGATGGAAAGACTGTTGGGCTCTCTTGTTGTTCCAGCAATAATGGATTTGTGATTCAGCTTTCTTCTTTTGACACTGTAGATCTGAAAGAATCTATTGAGAAAGTGGTCGGTCAATGAAGGAAAATAACGAGCAAAGTTTTGGGCGATTGATGAAACACTTGCGTTTTGTATAATTTTGTATAATGAGAGAGAGAGAGAGAGAGAGAGAGAGAGAGAGAGGGAATGCATGTGAGGGAAAAGGAAAAGAAATGGAGAGGAGAGGAAACTCAACTCAAGGAGCCATGTGCGTTGGAGGTCAAAAATTTATTAAACTGCAATCCAATGCTGGTGGCCTCTTTGTTGCTTCAGAAAAACACCTTTTTAATTATATTTCTCTAGCTTTGTTTTTACAGGTTAGATTCACTCTCTCTCTCTCTCTCTCTCTCTCTCTCTCTCTCTCTCTCTCTCTCTCTCAATATTTGTTGTAGTCTGTGTGTCTCTCTCTCTCTCTCTCTCAATATTTATGCTTCCTTCACAGTTCACAGAGCTTCTCTCTCTCTCTCTCTCTCTCTCTCTCTCTCTCTCTCTCTCTCCAAATGATACTAGACGGGGGTTTTTAAAAGGGGTTGCTCCCCGCCATTTACGAGGTCGTGAATATTTTGTCTGCGCGTGAGACGACGCGCAAGGCATGTGAGTTTTGTTTCTTTACAACCGCTCAAGTTTCGCAAGGGAAAATTATTGAGTGCATCCTACCTGCATGCTCTCTCACTCTCAAGTCTCAACCATATATTGGTGGTCTAGGGCTCACAATAAATGCTTCAGTCTTCACGCCATCTCTCCATCACTCATGTGTGGTGGAGAGAGGGCGGAGAGCATTGAATAATGGAGTATCTCTTAATGCTTCCTTGGTCCTGAAATGGATGATAATTTCTGCACGGGATGGGATCGGATCCGGGGAGGGCTGAATTGGACCTCGTTGAAAATACTATATATGCAAAAAAATTATGTTAATCGGATATCGTTTGATGTGTTCTCGAAATATATTTATGTCAAGATGAATGGATCTTTAATTAATTAGCTAGTGTTGCAATGTTTTCTAAACCTATTTTCTGGAGATATTGTCCTGAAAATATATTAAATGACATCCGATTAATATGAATTTTGGCTTGCTCAATGTTCTTAACGAGGTCTAAAGTACCAACGGTCTTGATTATCAAAAACGAGCTCAAAGAGGACCTAGAAACGATCCGGACAATAGAAGGCCGGCCTTTTCCGCATTTGTGTCTCCCACATAGTTTAGTTATTTATGATGTCTTTAATCAATTTAAAAACTTCATCTAGTATAATTGATTGACGTAAATCAAAGAAACTCCCAATTTTGTGTATAAAAGTATAGTGTAAATTACGAATCTATAAAATTTGAAATGGCCGAAATAGTGAAATTTTGTCATCCATTATGGGAGGGAATGTAGAGATGTTTTCCAGTTTGGATACTTCTAATATTTATATATGGATGTTTGGTGCCATTCAAAGCAGTGTTGGTTGTTTGGCACAATTTTGCTTTGGTTTTATGGGCCAATAATTATAAAATGTTTTTTTTTTTTTAAAGTAAGTTTTGAAGCTCTATTCCAGCAGGCAGTTTTTTGCCTCTACTTTCGAATAATAAACTTTCATTAGAAAAAATGCAACTACAATACAATACCCTCAAAAGTACTGTGTAGAATCTTTAGATTTTTTAAGTAATACTACTACTATCTAGTTAACCCCAAGAGGTTGCCAAGTGGTTTTGGCCCGACTATTTGGCCCGGGATTTAAGTGTTTGCTTCATACTAAGGTCTTAGGTTTGATTCTCCTTAATTGTCAACAACTCTTGGGGTGATCACCTCACCCTCATATGAAACGATTGTGGGAAGGGCTATAGGGATTAGTCCGATGTGCACGCAAACTGACCCGAGACACTCTGGATTACCGAAACAAAAACAAAAAAAACATGGTGGTTACTATGATAGTTGAGTACTACGTACGGGTCATTGGTTACACACTACCTAGTACCACATTTTCCTCCTATGGATCGAAAAGATGAGCATAATGCAAGAAATCTCGAAATGTGTGGCCTACAAATATATACATACCTTTCTATTTATTATTTGTTATTATGAGGATAATTAAATAGATTGCCCAATTAATTATATCAATCAAGTGTCTAATTGTGAAAAGGTGTCTTATAATGAAAGGAGATAATCCTATGTGAAAAGGAAACCATACATCAAAGAATCATATATATTCGAACTTTAGGAAAAGACACATCAAGATCGAGATACACCTTTTGAAGACAACATATCTTCTTGGATGGTACGTAGGAAAATAATGCTGTCTTAGGTTAGAAAAGATCAAGCCGGTGTTTCCATTTGTTACTTGGGTCGTAGGTTAGAAGATCCCTATCTCTCATTCGTTCTATCACATGATCAGCAATTATATATGCATGGCTGAAGGGTATATATCTTTCACATGACACATTCTTTCTAGCTCCTAATTGAGTGGTTTAATTTTTCCCTCGTCTTCCAAGAGACCGCTATTGGCACCGACAAAGAGGGTACATACGGTGTACATATGCTGTACGTGTAGGGTCCCACTACAAGTCTCACACAAATGATCGGATCCGTTGATAAATTTTAGAATAGTTTTTCAAGTAGCCCCATCAAAAGTCAACCTAATTGAATATGTATAAGTAATTGATCCAATCTTTTAATTTTTCATTCAGAAGTTAAGAACTTTTCATTCAAAAGTTAAAACTACCTTCTGAATGAAAAGTTAGAAGATTGGATTAAGTACTTACACATATTCAATTGAGTTGATTTTTTAAAAGGCCACTTGAAAAAATATTTTAAAATTTATTAATGGATCAAATCATTTATTGTGTGACCCGTAGTAGGCCCCACACGGCGTATGTACATCATATGTAGCCAAATTGGTAGATACCCACAGCATCAGGGGTCTAAAATAGCAAACCAAAGGAAACTAAGCTTTTTTTTTTTTTTTTTTTTACAAAAGTGAGAAGTTGTATTGATATAAGCCTAACGACACTTACAATACGGAATTCATTACAAATGCCTTGGACAAAGCCAAATTAATCATCTAACTGATGCAAAACAAGAAAAACACAAGTCGATTGATGTCTTTCACCCCAACCCAGGAATCGCCTAACACACATTCTACTGAAATTTCATAATTTTTTAACAATCTCAAAAAGAGATAAAGTGGTAGCCAAGAAAAAAGACAACAACTACAAAAACAATCAGATGAACTCCAACCAAGTATGAACGCGCACCAATAAACTCTCAAAACTACAGATCTGACAAGCCATCATGAGTTGTTCCAACAAAGACATCATACGGGGTAGTAGACCATTGTTGACACGGATGCCGTTGTGAAGCAACATCATCTGAAAGAACCCAATCTATAGACGTAATATTCGCCCAAAGACGAATTAAACTATAAAAAAAAACTCTCACAAGAAGGAGAGACAAAACTCTCACAGATCAAACGACAAGTTGTTGATTTGAAAAGACACGAGTAAAACAAACCAAAAACTAGAAAATAGAAAGGGAGATTGAGAACTATATAATATCATGGTCTTTCCCTCCCGCTGCCATATAAGAATTGTGAAACCCTAGGGGGGAAGGGAGAACAAAGGTAAATGTGGCGGCTAGGGTTTCAAGAGAGAGAGAGAGAGCAGAAATAACTATGTTTACTTTGTCTGAGAGCATCCGTAGTGGAATAAGCAACAAGGAATAATCAAAACTTATCACACTAGATTTTGATTATCCATTAAGAGATTGTTAAAGTTAGCAATGTCAAGTTCCATATTTGTTATTTTTTGCCCATAATCAACTGAATTGACAAAAATTCAAATCTAACGATCAGTTTTTTCTTTTTCAATCTAATGGTTTACATTGAATGATATTCTAATAAAATAAGTAAAATAAAGAGCATTTGTTAAAATTCATAAAGTGATTAATATTATTAAATGTACAATCACTTGTCAAAATGGAGAGTGAGTTTCACCTACCAATAAACCAAGAGACCGAGAAAGGGAATAAATGTTTGAGCGGAAGATCCAAAACATATTTCAGTACTATAAAAGAGAAAAAACGTGTGTCCCCGTAAGTTTCTACTTCTAGAATGATCGAAAGTATTTCCCAAACTGTTCTAGTTCCAAAGTATTTTTATTCATTTTAGTCCAACAGGCAAGAGTGCCAGTATTAATCTAGTATTTCAGAGCTATCTGGTTTATATATCTTTGATTAAAATATGGCTACTGATTTTGTCACTCCTTTTTTTGTTAATGGCACTCCCCTGCAAGTGTATTTTTGCATCAAAAATACACTTGGAGGGGAGTGCCGTTAACAAAAAATGGAGTGGCAAAATCATTTCCCTAAAATATCTGTCAGCTGGTTATTTATAAATATATGTGTGTGTGTGTGTGTGTGTGGAATTGATTTTCACACTCTTTTTTTATATCCATATTCCTTTTTTTGTCGTTTAGCAAAAAAAATACGTACACTTTTAACACTAAAAAATAAAACAAAAAAATGTGGATATAAAAAAGGGAGTGAAAATTAATTTCCTATACATATACATACACAATACATATTTAAAGACAATTTGCTCTAGTCAAAGCCTACCTAGGGGTTTGCTCCCTCCAAGATCTCAGGTTTGAAACATCTCTATCAAATCCATATTTAAAGTCAATCTGCTTTGGTCAAAGCCTAGAACTTAAGACTTTGCTCCATCTAAGATCTCACGTTCGAAACATCTCAGGTGCTATCGAATCCATATTTATATAAAAGTGTGCTAATATATAAATATACACACTTGCATATATCTCGAAAATACAAATATAGAATTAGTTTTATGTTTGAATTTCATCATATAGTGGATTTATACCTATTGATAACGAGCTATTTGTCTACTTGGAGCTATTCTTTCTTGATTTTCTTTATTATTAACCATCTGGGAGAAATATTTTAAAATAAAGTCATTAACAAAATTAGCTCGAACATTCTCAAACTTGTTGATGTTCATTTAAAACATACTTTAAAATTTTTGTCTGAGATTTTGTGCTCATTTTTATCTAATTTTATTTAAAGTATGCGTTAAACTTTTATAGTTAGTAATGCATGCCTTAATTTTGTACAAACTTAAGAAAATGAACTTTCGCACTTATGATTAACAAGGAGCCTCCACTAGGCTATATTCCTGGATCCGTTTAGTCCATACAGATCTTTGTCCTGACATTAATTGGGACCCCCAGCAAGTGAACATTGGGGATTAGTATTCAGGATTAGTTGAAATATACGTAAACTGTCCCGAAATTATAAAAATATATACATTATATGCAATCTGCTCTGTCATATCCTGTACTACGTGCTACTCTGTAGCTTCTTGTAGCTTGCCACCAATGCCCAAGAGAATACTATAGTCGAGCCTAGTTAGTTGGCCGGTTTACATAAATGAGACCAAATGTCTCGTAAGGATCCGAACTTAGAAAAACTTCAAGCCTTATAAAAAACGAGACCAGTTTCAAAATCGTCCTTAATTTTTCCCAGTATTAATTTAATCCTTACTTTTAAAATCACAGTTCAATGTGGTCCTTTCGCCGTCATTTAGAGACGATTTTACTAATGTGTCTAACGGCAAATTGGAAGGCAATGACGTGTTGCCATTTTTTGCAAAACCATCATTGCCTTCCAAACAAGCATTTATATTGGAAGAGCCCAAAGCATCTATTACTCCATACAAATGAGTTGTAGAGTCTCGAAATTAATAATCCCTACTATTTTTGTTTTATATGTTTTGCTAAAAGAGTATTTTTCGTCCAATAAATTAAGGTACATGTACTCTAACATTAAGGAAGTAAGTGAAACTAAAAATAATTAGTCTCTTTTTTTTTTTTTTTTTTGCCAAACGGAAAGGAAAATTAATTAATCCTTCACCCTTTAAAGTAACCACTAATACTTTAT
This sequence comes from Rhododendron ferrugineum, assembly GCA_025642025.1. NCBI lineage: Eukaryota > Viridiplantae > Streptophyta > Magnoliopsida > Ericales > Ericaceae > Rhododendron > Rhododendron ferrugineum. Next base: position 17,720,200 of record JAOTQK010000022.1, read on the forward strand.
TTGTCCTCACGGTTCTGTTTTTACTTTCTTTTTTTTCCTTATTTTGTTTTACGGAATTGTTTCAATTTTATCAAATTTTGATTCATCAAGGAAAAAAAATTAAAGTCAAATTATTTTTAAATAAAATCCTTATTTATTCCTTATTTTGTTTTATTAATTGTCTCGTTCTATTGACTCTCTTTTATCTTTAAACTAGGAGTTGTATCTATTGACTCTCTTTTAGCTTTTTGGTATAGGCTGGTGATTTGTAGTTAACTCGGATCTGGTGCCCAGGTGGGTTCTCTGGCCCACGCGCTAGAAAATACTGTACTAGCTTAATTTGCCTTTATGCTCTTCTCTTCATCAACTGTTTCTCACGTCACGTGAATGAGGCCAATTTTTTACTACAACTACACCATATAATGTTATTAATAAGAATAGAAAAATCACTTATTGGAGCAATTATTGCGTGTGAGCGCGCGGTTGCTTCTCTAATGCTCCAAATGTTACGTGATTGATTGGTGTGTATCTTGTGGCTCCATGTACTTAATTTTGTGTTGGCAGTTTAAAAGGCAATGACACATGACACGCTGTGAATTAATGGTGCAGAGCAATACTCCAAGAGCACCAAATACTATTACTGAGATATGGTGTTTTGAGAAGAAAAAAAAAAGACACAAGAATACTAGTATCTACAACAATTATGAATAAAGGGAAGAAATTACCACCGCCACTGCCACTCCACTACAGTTACAATTACTACCACTACCACTATCACCACCACCACCGCCACCGCCACTTTCAACTAAAAAAGTTTAGCACGCAGTTTCTAGTACTTAATTTTTCAACTTTCAGTTTTAATTTTAAGTTTTATGAAACAACACCTTAATTTTTGAATGTAAAGATTGGTTGAATATTTTAT
>JAOTQK010000022.1:17868972-17899476 GCA_025642025.1 Rhododendron ferrugineum
TGCAGGGCTAACCCACCTCCGTGCAAACCCAAGCAATCTACACAGGAAGGTCCAATCGGAGAAAGCTCGCCACCACATCATTGTTCTTGATAATTCAAGTGTCCAGGCCTTTAATTTTCTCCTCATTAGTAAAATAACATTGTTTCGGGACAAAACTGAAATGATGCATCTGGATCGTGTTCCTTCTGTTTCGTTACCTATGGCCTTGGGAACTTTGATCTTTGGCTGAGTGTATAATCCACCTACAAAATCACACCTGGGCCAAAGAAGCCCGAACCCACACTCCACCACCAATTTGGTCTAATTCTTGGAGGAGTAATGGAGACCTTCAAGGCTCACTAGGGTGGGAAAACTACTCACTGTGAGATGAACACCGCTTTTGTTTCGATTGATCTTTAGGTAAATAACTGACACACAACCCCACGAGCCATATAGGAATGACCTACTTCCGAGAGTGCCCAGGGATCTGGTTTATGGAACATGCATGGGTATCTTAGGGTTGTTTCGTAACATGGTTCAGCACTTAAAAGTGGATGTATTAATAAATCGAGAGCTTTTGTGCACCTAATCCATCTCAGTTAAGAATTGAAGTCTCAAAACACAATCTAAAAGGTAAGAAAAGCTTAAGTGGAAGAGTTCTTACCTGACATAAAATGAATCGGTGACTGCGTACACATATGCATGCATGTGCACCTCTTACTTCGGAAACAATTAACAATAATAAGGCTAACACAAAGCAATGCAACAGCCACTACTTGATCATTTGTACTCCAGTCTGCATGCATCATTATTTCCTTTTGCTGTTGCCAGCGATCCTATTCATTGGTTCTGGTGAATTTCCCTGGGAATGCAGGAAAACTGAAGGCTCTGGATGACAAATGGATTCAAGTGATATTTGAGCCACCTGTTCTTACGATTGGAGCCTTCGATTACAAGTACGGTGGTCAGAGTGAGGTTAAACTGGAAATTACATACGTTGATGAGAAGATTAGATTGGGGAAGGGTTCAAGAGGTTCTGTGTTTGTTTTCCAAAGACGCTGATAGGCAATGTGAATCTTTTTCAACCTTAATTTGGCAAATTTTTGTGTCTTTCTTTAGCTTGTCCTTGTTTCTAATGTTGTGCTTATTTCCTTTCTTCTGTCATGTGATTCTTTGAAATGCCATTGTACACCGTCTTTTTTTTTTTTAAACGGATTGCCAATCCTCGTCCTTATTAATGACCAGGGCCAAAATCTCCCATCAAGTTTCCTTACTATCCAGTCCGGTCCAGACAGCCTTTTGGAAGTTTTGTACACGGTAAGATCCAAACCATGTTTAGTAACAGGTTCCCATTTTGTCTACTCGGAATTTTTTGGAATCCAACTGTATGTGATTCGTCATCATGAGTCCATCATCTAATGTTCGCTATTAGCTATCAGCTGTTCGTCCTTGACTGCTCTATCTTTACGTTCACACTTGTTTAGCTCTCCGATGCTTCATCTCCATATTCATCATTACCTGTGGCGTCTATCAACCACCATTGCCCCTTCCTCTCTCTGAAGACCAAAGTTAGGCTAACAGAACGTTTGCAGTTTTTAAATTTGAAATTCGTTTCAGTCTCTCAGCACACCACTATTCTTCGTCCATCCTTTACTTCAACCAATTATCTACTTTTTCCTTAACAAGGACAGACGCGTTAGAAGTAGGCATAAACGTATAGCTAGTCTTCTTATAAACAAGATCCCCTAATCCAGTTTCTAGCCCACGTTAGATCAGCGTCTCGGTTGTCAATGCCTGACGTGCCTCCAGATTTGAGTGGAAGTGCGAGGATGAGGTCTGTAGTTATTGTACAATGCTATTGAGAACCCACATGACCTCGGTTAGTGTTGTTTCATACCAATAATTAAAGCTTTTTAAGTTTGGTATTATTGCTGACTGCGCCGGATCAGATTTGCTGAAATATTTTGCTTTGCTCTACCAACAGAAATATACGAATTGACTTCCTAGTTTCTACTTTTCCAAACGCGATTCGTTCCTAGAAATTACAACCTAAGTCGGAGTCAGATAGATTTTACTTCTCCCGATGTTGACGTTGATGTCTTGAAATTCTTATATCTCCAAACCTGATTTGATCTTCCAAGGAAATTTTTTTGGGCATCCATCCCAATTATCAAAACTCAAACTAAATTATTTTTGCGGTATGCAATTAGCCTTATTAAACTGTCCATATCTTCTTCGTCCTTCAGAACCATTCCACATCCCTCTGATCTGATGAAACAGAAACAACGAATAAATATAAGACAAACGACTATAAACTAATATCCGAAAGGACCGAAAGATTACACTACAAAGACAACGAGAGAGTAATGTTATAGTAGATGACTGACGTATATTAAAGGGACATTTCGGGAAGATTTTTCTTTTGTCAATATAACCGTTAATATATATCATATAGAGGGCTTCTACTAAGGTCGACCTTAGATAGCCAAAATGCGGACTTGTGATCTTAGCCGTTGGATCGTGATTTCAATGGTCCGGATCTGCTGATGGTCATAATCCATTTATGACGATCATAAATGGATTATGACCATCAGCAGATCCGGACCATTGAAATCACGATCCAATGGCTGCTAGCGACGTCCGCATTTAACGAAAATAAGGGCAATCTTATTAGAAGGCCCTGATATATCATAATAACATATCAGTATGGGTCCGGAAATATATGAAGTCCGCTTCCAAAACCAAATCCATTTATTTATCCATTTTATCCTCAAATTGAAACTCAAAAAAACCAAATAATGATCCCGTCTATATCCACACACATTGGCCCAAGAAGTGCTAATCCCACAAAAATGTATGGTGGAATGGACTTCTAAAATGACGTCATTATCTTGTCTATTTCGGTGCAGGGATAAAATGGGATAGTGTGAGACAGAACGGATAAAATTGGTAGGAAAAGATCATGAACATAGATGGAAGTGCATAGATCCAATTTGCGTGACCTCACAAATTAGGCGTGTGACTTACCTAAATGAAAAGGTTTTGAACACAATTGTAGTACCGTACATGAAAAAGAAGTCCATGAAACTATTCCGGAAAGAAAATGAACCAAGAAACAATTAATTTAATGTACAGTTTTTCATGTAACCTAACATTAATTTCTATATTCCAAATGTGTTCACTATTTGAACACAGCCAAGCATTGGTGAGGAAGGTGCCACGTTAACAAACTAAACACCTTCACGTGTCAATTTCCAAACGACTCTTTTCGTTGGTCTCTCTCCAAAAAAAGGCAGGACTTCAGGAGGGAGGACATGAAAGCATGTCTACTTTTCGTTGGTCACTTTCATCGCCACGTCTCTCCCTAAGAAAACTGCTCCACAACTACAACCCCCCACCACAACCTCACCATCTCTGCCTCCACGGTGGTGGTGTTGCCTCTTCTCCCATAATGTCTGCTAGTACAAATTCTGTTCAAAATGCTAATACCCATTTCATATCAGCTTCTGCTTCTACTTCTATGGCGGAGTCGTACCAAGTAGTCCCGGGAGGAGGGCTGTGCAGTAGTAGTATTTCTTCTTCGGACGAAACGGACCGAGTTGCTGAGCAAACTTTTCAAAGATACACGATTTCTCAGTCTTCATCAGATATTAATGCAAGGAAAAGTGGAAAGGGGGTGGCCATTGTTTGGTTCAGGAATGATTTGAGGGTGTTGGACAATGAGGCTTTGTATAGGGCCTGGGTTTCGTCCGAGGCTGTTTTGCCTTTGTATTGTGTGGATCCTCGACTTTTCAATGCTACCACCCATTATTTTGGCTTTCCTAAAACTGGAGGTATTCTATCATTTCCAAGCTTCTATATTTCCTTAATTATGATTATTATTACAGTATCCTAGTTGATTTTCCTTCTTTTTTTTTCTTAGATCGACTGTATAGTCTGTATTCACTAGTAAATAGTAAAGGTAGTCTATGCGAACCCTTGGGTTGGCAAGTGGTCTTGGTCCAAGACTTAGGGGGTTTGCTCTCTCTTTAAGGTCTCAGGTTTAATTCAATTCTCCTTGCCAGCAAGTCTTGGGGTCACCTCACTCCCGCGCGTAAGGATTAGTCCGAGGTGCCCGCAAGCTAGCCTAAAATACACTGCATTATCAAAAAAAGAAGAAAGATAGATTATGCCCAATTTCTGTATCTTAGGACACAATTTATGATAGTTGGAAGCCTCATTTTTTAAGAGCCTTGATTTGTTTTGGTAGAATACTCCGTTTTAACGTACCGGGGAACTGAATGTTAGGTAGTTGCTACTTGGGCCATCGCCATTGTCTTTCTGTTTTGATAATGCATTTGGGGATAAGACAATGAGATTAAATTATTTACACCGCCGGTGTAAACACTTGTTTCCTCCAAATCAATCCCATGCTTTTGTCAAGTATCTCACTTTTAAGCTCTGTGTACGATTGCTGATCGGATAATCACTCTTCTGTTTCCTGTTATTTAGTTTTTGGTTCACTGGTAGTCTCAAATGAATCTACCATTTAATGGCCATTTCCTGAGAAAGCTCATTTGAAGTCTATTGTGCTCAGAAAACAGCCAACGTATATTACCAATGGAATTACCCTTCCCCAACTTAGTTCGATGGCCATTTTGTTAGGAGGCCAAGGAATCATCATTCCGTCCCTTCCTGAACTCCTTCCAACAAAACTACACATTAACTTAACCATGGGCTAGGAAGTGGATATTCAATGGAAATGTATGTGAGGATCAAGCTTCTCTCAGGGATTAGCGCATAGGATCAAGCTTCTCTCAGGGATAAGCGCATTTGATTCAGACATTTTACAACAAGTATATGAGTATGTTTAATCATAGTGTTGATTGTGTATTGAAACTAGGGCTTTTCATATTGGAAAACAAATCTTTTTGAATTTTGGTGTCATGATAAGAAATGATGAATAATTGATCCTATTTTCTACTACAAAAGGGCTTTAATGTCCATATGATATTTTCTTCTGCATCATTATGTTTCAATGCATGAAAATTCCAAAACTGTGTTTTCTGAACAATTCTATGAGAATTACTCCTAATCCAAAGAAAAAGCTTATCAGAATGATGCCAAAATTTGTAGTGGTTCTTACTTCTTAGAATAAAACTGGAAATGGAATGTGACTTCTTAAGGATATGACATTCATTAAGTGTTTCTTTTGGCAGCTTTGAGAGCTCGATTTCTCATCGATTGCTTGGCTGACTTGAAAAAGAAATTGATGAAGATGGGCCTAAACTTGCTCATTCAGCATGGAAAGCCAGAGGAAATTATCCCTACACTAGTGAAAGCATTTGGAGCCCACACAGTTATGATTTTTGCACCTACATGGAAATACTTTGTTGTGATTTTTGACTTCTTACCATCTGTTCCTAATACAATGGAGAATGCACACATCTTATAATCTGTAGGTGTATGCCCATAAAGAAACCTGCAGCGAGGAGGTCAATGTAGAGAGATTGGTTAGCAGTTGTTTGCGAAAGGTGGAGACTTCCACAAACAGTGCTAAACTCCAATTGGTTTGGGGAAGTACCATGTACCATATAGATGACCTGCCGTTTAATACCAGTTGTTTACCAGATGTTTATACTGAGTTCCGTAAGGTACGATTCTCTTGGTCATAATGTTATGTCCAGTATGATCCTCTTACTCTGAGATTGGTATGTAGAAAGAAATTTCTCATATTTTAGTTTGTAATGAACTTACAGTCTGTTGAATCCAAGTCTAAGGTGCGAGGTTGTATTAAGATCCCATCATCACTCGGTCCTCCACCCAGCATTGGGGATTGGGGACATGTTCCTTCACTTGATCAGCTTGGACATCTTGGGGAAAAGGCAAGTTCTTATGTATTGTGATTTAAAACATCAAGAAGTATGCATGGAGTTGTTATGTAACCAATATAAAAGTAACATAATTTCTTCAACGTCTGCTCCCTCCTGTTGATATAGGTCAACAAAGGGATGAGATTTGTGGGTGGGGAAAGCGCCGCACTGAGTAGAGTGAACGAGTATTTCTGGAAGAAGGCAAGTCAACTTTTCTTTTAAGGTTTCAACGAGGCAATGTCTTACAATTTAGACATTTGCGATAGTTTAGAGCTAACCACGTTTATTACTCGAGTGCAAACTCTTTGGTCTGTAGATGGAATCCAAAAAATTATTTTGCTGTCTTATATACAACTATGAGTAATTTAGTAGTACTAGTTTTCTGTACGCGTTGAGTTTTCTTATTAAAACTTGTGTGTAGGATTTGCTGAGGATCTATAAGGGAACACGGAACGGGATGTTAGGGCCTGATTACTCAACAAAATTTTCCCCATGGCTTGCTTCAGGAAGTCTTTCTCCCCGTTTCATATATGAAGAGGTACCTTCAAAAGCACTATTTCGATCATTGCAATACCTACACACATTTTGATATTATGTGGACTCCTATATATAAATGGAAAATGTACCTGCATTGGAGAGTAACAAATATTGGATGTCAAATCCAAATGTTCTTTTGACATGCTTCCTTACTGTGTTCGATTAGGGAGAGTTGACTATAGAACCCAAAATTATCAGAATATAACAAATGTTACATAGAGACACTGCTGTATCTAATGCCATGGAAGAATAATTCAAAGGACGCAAAGATTTGTCTGTCTCTTTCCTTGGATTCTGGGGGCAAGGTCAATCGGATGCTTGGACACATTTGCATACACAAGTCTAGTGTGTATCATATCAAGGTGCAAATGGAGATGCTAATGTTGTGTATGACTTCCATTCGATCTATTTAGGTAAAGAGATACGAAAAGGAGAGACTATCAAATGATTCCACATACTGGTAAGTCCTACCTGTATTTATGTGCTTGTTTGTATAGTCACCTCTGTTGCATGATTGTAATAAGTTGCTCCTATTTTACCAGTGAGTGGTGAAATTTTCCTTGTGCAAACTCTATCATCTCATTGCTACTAAGTCGTTATAAAATAAATGGGAAGAGAAATTTCGGCTTTATTCATTTCAGGAATTCAGATGTTTCCCCATTTTAAATTGCTACGAGAGTATTGGAACGATACATCATATGACTTGGTTATTTTGGAGAGGACAGTGCCTGAATCTTGGCTGTTAGCCTGTTACTATGGCAAATTTGCAGTGCATTTTATGTCCTTGTTGATGCAAAACTTGTGGTTTCAGGGTTTTATTTGAATTGATATGGAGGGATTACTTCAGGTTCCTATCAATCAAATATGGGAATTCTATTTTCCATTTAGGTAAACAATTCCCTTTTAATTATTGGTTTAGTGTTTATCATATGCACAGCTGAATCTCGAAACTTTTTCTGGTAGACTTTGGGCCATTTAGTAGTAGTCTAACTTGTAGAATTTGGGTCTCTGTCTAATCAACAGTTGTACTTTTGGATTACACAATCTGAAAGCTGTGGAAAGATTGCTTTCAGATCGCCGTTTTTTACTTATAATTATTGTGTTGGTTTGTAATTTCAGGTGGTCCAAGAAAACTGAAGTTGAGTTGGAGTCAAGACCAGCATTTGTTTGAATCTTGGAGAGATGGCCGTACCGGGTATTTACTACTGTGATGATTTGTTTGCGTACCAAGTACCAACTATGTGGAAAATATACTGTTCAGTTTTATCTCGTAGCATTTCAGATGATTCAGTTTAATTTGTTTGATGGGGTATATATTATCAGTCTTGTGTGTTTTGAAGCGGTCACTTTTGTTGTATTATTTTTGCTGGGGAGGGCTGCAGTAGGCATGTGGAGGTCAGTTGCTATTGAAGTTTAGGAATAGGGGCGACGATGACATTAATGGCAAAAATGAAAGTTATCTTGATCTTCTGTGATTCTCTGCTTGCATTGCTATATCAACTTTTTCCCATACTTTTGCGTTTTGTTTACCATGCTACGTACGGAAAACAAGTGAAACATATTAGTTTATCCACATGCTTTCCTATCACGTCCACTGAAGTTTTGTGCCTCCACCATGTACGCACAGGTACCCTCTCATAGATGCTAATATGAAAGAACTCTCAACCACCGGCTTCATGTCAAACCGAGGGAGACAGGTATCGGAAAACAGTTATTATAAACGACAGAACGTACTCACACACTTGGATTTGCTGCATTGTAATGAAAAGATGATATGTTCGACCTCAGTTTCAGTTAATCAACTGTCCGAGAATCAGATTATAAATCCCTAGAAACCAAGAAAAATAAATAACACTCTTCATGTTTGAATATAATCAATCACATTTTGTTTTCTCAGATTGTATGTTCCTTTCTTGTTCGAGATATGGGAATTGACTGGCGCATGGGAGCTGAATGGTTCGAGACGTGCCTTTTGGATTATGACCCTTGTTCAAATTATGGTAACTGGACATATGGAGCAGGTGATTCACTTCGCTATAGCTTACGGTTCTCTGTTTCAATATTGATAGGAACCAGAAACGTTTGTTATGGGAATAAACCCCACTCGAGCGATCAAGTTCTGCCATTGGATATCTCTGTTGGGGAAGCCTCTACTCACTTTTTCTCCGGGTGTCCTCCACTAGCTCACTCGCCCTTTCTTAAGAAGAGCCCTAACCCTGCTATAGCTGAATCTCTTTACGAGAAACTATTTAGTGTGAAATCCTCGAAGAAGAGGAATGATGTTACTCCCTACATGTCCTTGTGGTTACAAATGCCTTTGTTGTAGGAATCACCTACTGGGGTGCAGATTATGCTCCGGAACAGCATAGGAGGAATGCCTTGGAACCACAATAAAAAAGAAAGGATACAAAAGGAAATCTAGGCAAATGGAAATCTGCAGCCAGCATCAGATATACAAGTCTTTGAACTTGTGAGAATAGAAGAGTGCATCAATTTCTAGAATTTAATGCCGGCTTACTCTGGCACACCAAAACCATATTTTCCATAATACTATTTATTGTAGTTACGAGAAAAATCTTATCCAAAATATGACAACATGCACCATGGGGTACATATTCTAACATACAGATTACAACTGTTCATGAGCCAATCCCCATCCCTGCTTGAGCTTCGTGCATCCAAGGCAGATGCGATGATCGTTATTCTTCCTTAGTACAAAGATAGCTGAACTACGCTAGTTTTGAAGGTTGTTAGGGGTGGTTTGGACTTTGGAGCGTTGAAAAACCCTTCATCACCTTCGTTTTATGTACCAATGTTGAAGGAAATCTTATGCTCATTTGCGTGCTGACTATTGTATTCTATGAAACCTGAAGATGACAAAAAGTTTGAACCGACATTCAAATTCTGTTATTTAATGTTCAAGAAATCTGTTGGACTGTATGCTGATCTTCGTCATGTTTTAATTTGTGCATTTTAGTCTTCATTTTCTTCATACTTGATAGTATTAGATATTTGAGACAAGCAATTCATCCACTTTTTTTTCCTTTCGAATCAGGTGTTGGGAATGACCCACGAGAAGATCGGTACTTCAGCATCCCTAAGCAAGTAAGCGAACGTACATTCTGTTTTTACTTCATAATTTAGTTCAATGTTAAGTTACTTGGTGGGAAGACTCAAGTATCCACTTCGCTGATATTAACTAATCCCTCCGACTCAAAAAACTGGTCCTTCTTTTGGATTCCTACTTTTTATCAAGGTACATAATGATTTCACTGTGCAAATTTTTACTTTCCACAATTGCCTTTGATTACTTGGTTGTGGATTTGTTTGGGTGCTAAAAAAAGTATAGAATAGGAAATGTATCAAATTTTGGACATTGAATTCCGTAAAGAGACATGAATTATGGGACAGCCAAAAATGGAACAAGGGACTAACTTTGTGGGATGGAGGGAGTAATTCACAAGTTTGAACCTAGTAACTCTGAACTCATATTTTTCAAATCTGACGGCAAAGGGAGATGTTGATACTTGACAAAAAAAATTAGAGAGGGCTTGACAAGTGAAATTGAAAGCGTAAAGTGCAAGGTGACACCAAGAAGTTCATATCGATTGTGTTTCATGAACATGATTATTTTCCTATTACCTACCCTAAGACATTTACTTTTGCATTTTCCAGGCCCAAACATATGATTCTGAAGGGAACTATGTAGCGTACTGGTTGCCGGAGTTAGAAGCGCTTCCAAAAGAGAAAAGGAACTTCCCTGGACATTCATACATTAAACCAGTTGTACCTCTCAAATACGGAAACAATAACAAGAACATTCATAAGGACCCTGCCTTAGCAGAAAGGCGCACGCGTTCTCAAGGAAACAAGATAAAAGGCTACCGGAGGTAAGAGACAACCATTTCCCATCAGTCTCCTACGCTTATGTCAACCACATTCCAAATAATACAACAGCTTTCCTAAATGGCTAAATTCTAGTACAACTTTTCTCACGAAAAGAAGAGAAGAATTTCCTAGTTGTCGCGTGCATGGGATTAGTTTTGAGGGGAGGTTTTTGGTTTGTAGATTGATTGTACTAGTATTAAATAGACAAAGATATGGAGAGCTAGTGTACTGTAAAATGATTTTCTTTCAGTTGTTTTTCATTCTTAACTACATTAAGCGGGTGTATAGTGTTGATTAATTTAGGTGATTTTTGACTTTGATTATGTAGAGTTTGGAATTGTTTGGTGCAGATCCTGAGAAACTATTACCTTCTCGCAGAATTCATTCTCAAAACAGGCATAAGAAGCCTCGATTTGATTCGGGATTCCTAATTAACTTTTGATGATCATTCGATCTTCTGATCGAATCCAAGATGGGTGCTACTCTCCCAATTTCCCTTTTTTTTTTTTTTTTTTCGACGAACAAGATAATCCCATGTGATCTCCCTTGTTGTATTTGCTAATTAATCTTTTCCTACGACCTCATTTCCTCCAAATTTCAAAAACATTTTCCTCACATGTGGTATCTATCTTGTTTCAAACCTATGGGCGTATTTATTTAAATTTGTTGTTATATCATACTCTCTCTCTCCCTCTCTGAACCCATCCCATCCCATCCCATCCATGTTACTCTCTAGCTATCAGGTTAGTATTTTTTTAGACATTCGTGCAAGTATACTTCTGATACAAGAAATCAAAGAAGAACATTACGGATACTTATGATTTCCTTAAATTGAAAAAATCTTGTGCCATATATGGTCTTTGAGAGTCACCGCCCCACCCCATATGTTGCGCAATTCTCTCTCTTCGTTCTTAAACGCTCTTGGCCTCGACTTCGGCTTCGTATTTCAACGGCTTCCCTGTCATTGTCCCCACCCCTGTTTTTTTGTGACGATCTCAACCTTCACGTCGGGGCACCAAACACTTATGAACCGCTCAGTTTCCATATCCTCCGGTACGTCCAATTCAGTTGTTTGGCCACAGCAGCTCCCATTTATTTGCTTTCACGTCAAGTGAAAACTCGAAGGAAGAATTCGAAACAAAATACGAAGCCATTCTTTTTGAATCCCGTGTCTCAATTGGGGAAATTTTAGATGGAAACATTGCTTTCACCATTAATTGTATGGTTCATTTCCTTCTGGGAAAGGCCAGGGTTCCATTATTGACTTGTCATGGAAAGAGGTTTTTCCTTGGTACTCCTAGATAATGGAGACCAAAATATCGCCGTACATCGGAAGGAACTGAGCAATCAGGAGCTAGGCTTCTTTACGTTGGAACTGAGCAATCAGGAGCTAGGCCAGGGTTCCATTATTGACTTGTGGTTATTTGAAACTGAATGTGACAAAGATTTCTGGGCCCGTAGGGATCGAATGGTAGCTGATGTCCGGCCCCATGGCGTTTAGATCGCTCATAACCTGATATACAAAGATTAGGAACTCCTATAAAAAAAACAAGAGACATACAATGTCCCTACCATTTAGGGCCGTCTCTAACATTTTGGGGGTCCATAGCGAACTTTAAAGTTGGGGGGTCCTTACATACTTTTTGATTACACAAAATACAAAGTAAATCAATTAAACACAAAAAATAAAAAGGTAGGTAGGTAGGTAGATTAAATTACCTAAGGTAGTGATTGTAACAAGAACGAAAAACTCTCTGTTAAATATCACTCTTCTTGCACTTTTAGCTGCAAAAGTAGTAATTACGCTAAACATAATAAATCTTTCCCCCCTTAAGGGGCTTATATTTTGGAGTATCTAGTATAACACCTTCTAAAATTTGGAGGCCCTAATGTTTAGAAATATGTTAGGGCCCAAGGCATAAGCCTTTCTCGCCTTCTCTCAAGGACGGGCTTCTTTAATTATTTTACCACAAATACTGTTTGATTAGCCTTTCTATTGTCGAAAACACAATAGTTCCTTGCTCTCCAAATGTCATGCACAATTTCTACCAAGGCCAAATTTTTTTCCGTAAGTTGCCCAACCCAATGCAAAACCATGACCCATGTTTGAGCAGAAAAAAGAAAAGAGGCAGCCAAAAAAGAAGTGGTTAGGATACTCCATGCCACTTTGACACAAAACACATATAGGGTGATCCACTACCATGCCCCATTCAAGGAGTCAGGTCTTTTGTTGAGAGCTTTAATATTTATCACCCAGCAAGTTAGCCACATGATAAAGGCCCATCTAGCAATACCTTGCTTAAGGCACAACATGGAGGCTCACAGGACCGACCACATTTTGGGAAGGTCTCGAAGCCTATCATGTTGATTTAACAGAAAAATAAACCATTAGAGGAGAGAGTCCAGATAGACAATATTTTTGGACCGAGATGTTGGGTTTTAGGTTTGGAGGCGTGCATATATAGTTAATTTAATTTGCATAATGGTTTATTGGTTCTATAACTTCTATTTCTCTTTTCGATGCTATCATGCTACTGCCATATGCCATCATGAATGTTGAAAGAGACCTAGCTTCTCGCATTTCTAACGATATCTTCTCCAAACTTTTTGTTGTATAAAGGGCCAGTACGATGCCAAAAATCAAGCCACAAAAATAATCAATCCTCATGCACTAGTGCGTACTTGATTAGAGGCTGCATACCCTAGATCTGTTAGCTTGAACAGTTTCCTAACCGTCGATGAGGAATCCCAACCTACAAAAGACACTTCAATTTGATAACAAAGGTATGCATGGATCCACTTAATTTACTCACAATGAACCATTCGATCTTCTTGCTAAAATCCCACAAGTGCTTTGGAGCACAAACCCACTCCCACTTTATTTTAAATTAGCTCATGCATGTGTGCTTAAGCTGCACCCCTCAACATAGGAAAGCCCAGAGAAGATTTTCAATTTTCTAGGCTAAGATAATTTAAAAAGAAAAGAAAAGAAAAAAGAACGCCAAAAAACCTGCATACTTCACAAAATGGATTGGATTATTTGGGTTCTCCCTCTAAATTGAATAGACCAACTCTTGATTCTCTACATGCACAAGTTTAATTATGTTTCAAGAACTCCAGATATAGGAGTTTAGAAGTAATGATGACTAGCTAATTAATGAGTGAAACATCTAGATACCGGCCCTACACGAAAATGGTCTACGGATATTATATTGGAGCACAAGTTTATTTTAGCATCAACTCCAAAATCAACTCCAAAATAAAAGATCTAATGAGTTGCTTTGTAGTGTCTATTAGAGATGATGTTCTAAGAGCAAGTATATCAGAGAAGTCAAAATGCATTGTTAGGCATTTTAGATGGTCAAATACACAAAAATACCATGCATCAGCATAGGTAAAAGCCCAGGTAAAATGAATGCAACTATACTTCTTAGGCATAAGTACCGTGCAACTATTCACTATGTATTTGATTATTTTATTCTTTTGTGCTCCTTTTGCACTTTCTCTCTCTTCTCTAATTGGTTATCTTTTTTTTTTTTTTACTTTACCACATAATGAATTAATAATATTATATTTATGGATAGATAAAATAGAGAGTATTGGTGTAGTGTTGAGAGAAATGTGAGTAGGTAAAATGAAAAATATGTACTATTCACCATTTTTTTTACCTAATGACTGGTAAACTTGCTCTAAATACCTGGTCTACCCATGCATCATTTTATTTAGGAGTATAAACTTAGGCCATGTTTGCAAACGGTAAACTTTGCTTTTATCAGTTTATAATAATATATACTCCTGCACTGTATATAATGGCCTACAATGTACCAGTCTTTGACTTGACTTTCTTTATTCTCTCTAGCATATCGGTGTGTCTGAAAAATGACCAAATCAAAACAAAATGACCAAATGAAGCAAGAAAGACCGTAAACATTGGGACATTAAAGCGGACTAGAACAATCTTTCAAGGGGTACGAAACTAAAAGTTGATTGTACTATGGGATCGATAACGCTCATTTTCATTCGCAAACGAAATACTTATTTTGTTTGCTCACGTTTTTTTTTTTGACTATCCCCAATTGTTTGCAATTTTCCAAAATTAGAAACCACCAAACGGGCAAAGTTCTAACTATCCCCCTTTAGTTTTTAGGAAATACAAAGTTTTTTTTTTATCAGCAAAGGAAATTCCAAGTTAACATAAAACCAAGCAAAAAGAGTATTTTTGAAAATATAAACACTTTTCATCCCAAACATTTTGAGTCAATAAAATTGGAGAATTCTGGTAATGAGCAAACAAATTGAGCGCATGGAGTAACAATATAGTGTAGAGGCCATGGTTTGCATTTGACTCAATTCACATGGATTTTTTTTTGAACAAACTCAAAAAATTTTGATTACTCAAAATCCGCCCAAAGGGCTACACATCACAAACCGGAGCTCATTGATGGGACAAACCCACGATACGGGTTATCCATTTAGATTGAATAGGAACACTCTGAGTACAGAAAAACACTGCCCAAACTCCAAAGGGGGCAATTCGCATGGATTTAATTGCCCCATTTTCGAAGTAAAGTAAGCAAAGTGATATTTAAGGTAAGTACAGGGTGCCAAGGATAATTTATCGATAGGTCATAAGCTTTCACCGACTACGAGCCGTCGTGTTCTCTCTCTCCTCCTACGTTTGAAAAGACGTCAGGAACCTCTCAGGAACCCTATATACCATCCCATTCTCTCTCTCTCTCTCTCTCTGTGACCTATTTGGTTTTCTCTAACTCGAATCGTTGATTAATTAAAGAAGAAGAGAATAAACATGCCAGGGTTAAGCTGCAACGCATGCAACAAGGAATTCGAAGGCGAATCGGACCAGAAGCTCCATTACAAGTCCGAATGGCACCGCTACAATCTCAAACGCAAGGTTACTCTACTGACCTAATTTATCTCGTTTCGATTTTTTATGTCCTGGTTATGTTTTGTTATCTAGAAAAAAAATGTCTGATTATGTCCTAATATTGTTTGGTCATGTTAAAGTAGTAGTGATAGGATGAGTTCATGCTCTTTTTTTCTTTGGTCTTCGGATAGATGTCAAAATACCCCTTGTTTCCGCTAAAAATACCGGAAATACCATTTAGACAACAAAGTTAAGGGAAATGAGTTGTCTTGAAATTTGAATAGTGGGTATTTCTGGGCTAAAATATCGAAATACTGTTTAGACAATAGCATGAACTCACATTTATTGTTCCTTTAATTATTTTTCTTGCTCATTTTTCTTCTTTTTTTACTCGGGATAGAAGTAGCAGAGAGACATCGTATATGAAGAAAGTGTCGACTCAAGTAGTTGTTTCGTGATGGGTTCATTATTAGTAAAATTAAATGCCAATTATGATATTAGAACAATAAGCTCTACACTAAATATACAATGAATAATTTATTTCTCACGAAGTACATATTACAAACTCAAATAAATGCTAGAAGAAACCAAAACCACATTTCAACTCGATTGTTTTCACAAAAAATATGTGAATACATAAGATTTCATGCTTTGGAATAGTTGCAGAATAGTATCATTTTCGATTTTATCAAGCACTTCATTTGCAATATCTGTGGCCAAGCATGATCGGTGCAATCACTTCCTTTTCGTGCAAATTAAACCCGAAAGTATTTAAAATAAACATTGAACCCAAAACAACTACTACTTGAAAGAATGAAGAAGGGAAATAACAAAGAATTCTATTCGTGGTCCAAGGCAAAGAGAGGAGAGAGACAGAGAAGGGGGCGAGAGGGCTGGTTCTGTTTCTCCCAAAGAGAACAGCTGCAAATAACTGAGAGCCCCCAAGCGGTGGGTTTTGTCGAAGCAAGATCTTATTCAATGTTTTGCGCACCATGATGGTTGAATGGTATTTTTTATGGGTGAACCGATGAAAACTTATAGACTTAATTAGAGGACATTTTGTTTTTCAATGATCCTGAATAGTGGCGCCAGTGTATGAAGAGAAAGGTTTGCTTGTTATTCATCTCATTGGAAGTACCATAATAGTAGAAACTGACTGTTAGGTTCATTCATTTCACAGGATTGGTACTAGTGAAGCACTTCTCTTCATGGAAAACCAATGTTTCCCACCTCGTTTTTCCGGTTAGTTGGGGCTGCATTTATATGCATCTTCAGTAGCCTTTTCTGTTTTCATGTTATAATGTATATATTTGGGACAAAAATGAAAGTGTTTGCCGTAGTGTTTCATTCGCCAGAATGATATTGGGAAGATATGGAGTAGTCATTCTCCATCATCCTAATCCAATGGTCATTGACCTCAATAGGTGGAGGATTATTATATTTGTAGTGGCCATTTTGTCATTAGTTGGTGAATCAAGCGCCTGATTCCTTTCGAGTCTCAGAAGAGTGAACCAAACACTGCCTAAGAGAAGTTTGTTTTGTTAGAACCTTTTTTTTACTGGGAAACCTTTTTTTCTTTTTAGAACAAACAAATGAAGAGCACCTTATTATTTCCCTCAGTAAATAGTGTCCCAGTTGAACAGTTAGAAGAAAGCCTTTAGAATAGACTTCCTGCAGTAGTCCGTAACTTCGTTCTAGACTTCTAGTAACTGGTATGATAGCCCAGAGAAGCATTTTGATATGGATTGGTTAGACATAGTCATTTGTTCTGGACGAAGATGAAATACAAGTTTTGAGAGTCTTGGTATTACGGAGCAAAATATAGTAATTGTGGTGCCGACATTCTTTTTGGATTGGAGATGAAGTTTGTGGAATAATTTGGTTTATTCGGCAAAGCTTCGCACTTTCAAGCCTCTTAACCAAAAATGGTTCTAGGAAATATTAAGTTTTCTCTTTTTGAGGTCCCTCATGCAATGGATGACTTTTGATGTTGCTTGATGGGAAATCCTGTCTCTGTTTTCTTCTATGACTTCAGCGGGTAAGTGTTTTCTTGCACCAGTCTCTGACTCTCTCCCCTGCCATAGATTGAGAAGGAAAATTTTATTTCCACTTCTTTAGTCCCTTTCGTAAGAACTCAATGAGTTCTTGCCTCGCAAACCTGTTTTGTGTGAATCTTTGTTGAGTTGAATATCTCAGCGGTTTCCATGGCAGTCTAGGCTGCTAGCTCATCAATGTTGGACTTTCATTAGAAATGTATTGACTGTTGGTTTTCTTTACATAATAGAAAAGTAGATATGTCATGATCACCGTTCCATTGGATTTATGGCTATTCTTTTGATTTTCTGGCTGCCGCTACATGGATATTGCAGTATGCACACTCAAATTCTTGTTTTATTATTTTCAAGTCAAAAGACTTGCTATTCCTCCTTTGCTAGTAGAGAGGATAGTGACGTCGGGCCTTTTTTTTTTTTTCTTTTCTTTTCTTTTCTTTTCTTGTTTGATTGCTAGACACTAGTCCAGAAGTATGTTTTTATTTATAGTTCAACCAAATTTCAAAAAGTTATGCGTTTCACAGCGCTTATGAAAAAAGTATCCAGCCATATCCTTCTTGTATCATGTGGTGTCCGAGCCATAACAGAAATTGGATAATCATAAAAAGTAATTGGACGCATGTAACATATATCGGGCGGTATCGGTGAGGTATTCAATACGCATCTGATTTTCTTGTATGACGATTTTTGGGAGTATCTGCTTCATACCTCAAGCCTTTATCATGGATGTGTGATAGCAAAAATTAGAAAATGCCATCCTGAATGATAGACAAATTGTGGTAAAGGATAGATAAACTGTTTCTAAGGCCAATCTACATAAGGATGCCCGTGATGGTAACCCATTGCTGAAGTAATTGATGGTATCTTTTTAGAGAACACTCTAAACGCTCATTCTACACTACCAGGCCGATAACACTATCCCAATACCCAACAAGTCTTCTCACATGGATATTGCGAACTCTCTCGTCTAATCTAAATCCTCTCTCATAGTTCTCTTCTGAATATTACTGAAGTCGTCATGATTGTGCCTTCATTGAGGAGGCCCCCTAGCTTGGACATTAGTGGGCTAATTAATACACTTCAGCTGCACACTTGCAGTTCAATAGTGGATGCAGTTATTGATCTTCCATTAATTTTTCAAGTTTAATTTCTTAATTCTACTTTCTATTTTGATTATATGTTGCAAATCAGGTTGCTGGTGTTCCAGGGGTGACGGAAGTACTGTTTCTTGCTAGACAAAATGCACTTGCTGAAGAGAAAAATAAGTCTAGTGAGACTCCTATGCTCTATACTTGTGCTGTTTGCAGCAAAGGCTACAGAAGTTCCAAGGCTCATGCTCAGCACCTAAAATCGCGAAGTCACACAATGCGGGCTTCCCAAGGAATGAGTCACATAGATGATAGTGCAATAATCAAGCCTCTCCTGTCTCGTGTTGACAACAAGCTTACCCAACAAAGACAGCAAGATGATGAAGATAGTGAAGAAAGTGATGAGTGGGAGGAGGTAGACCCAGATGAAGAATTGCTTGGTGAAGCTACAGATTCTGTGTCTCGTTTGGGTGTAAATGAGCAGGCAAGCAATGTTGACATGGATGAGGATGAGGATGACGAAGAGTATGAGTTGGATCCTTCATGCTGCTTTATATGTGATTTAGAGCATGATGCAATAGAAAGCTGTATGGTTCACATGCACAAGCAACATGGCTTCTATGTACCTGACGTCGAGTATCTGAAAGATCCAAACGGCCTTCTTACTTATCTTGGCCTCAAGGTAAATTATCTTGCCTGTGAGCTCCATTTTGGTTGCAGCTTGGGTTTATTTGTCATAAGCCTATTTTTCCTTGTAGAACTGTATTTGACGTATCCCACATACATTGTCCAGGTTAAAAGGGATTTCATGTGCTTGTACTGCAATGAGAGACGCCATCCTTTCAACAGCTTGGAAGCAGTTAGGAAGCACATGGAAGCAAAAAGCCATTGCAAAGTGCATTACGGTGATGGTGGGGATGATGAAGAGGCAGAGTTGGAAGAATTTTATGATTACAGCAGCAGGTTTCTTTTTGTTCCTGTATTTGTTTTGTTTTTGTTTTTTTCTTTTTTTGAGTGGAGTTCTATTTTCACTGCTGATTTTGTTGTAATATCATCTCTCTTTAATTGAGTAGCTTCTCTAATGCTAAGTTGGGTTGTTTGGTTTTGTTATAGTTTTATGGATGCAGATGGGAAGCAACTTGTCGCATCCGATGACCAGAGCAGTGGTGTTGAACTTGGAAGTGGTGGGTCTGAGCTCATAATAACTCGAAGAACTGAGGACGGAACATCAACCAAAATGCTTGGATCTCGCGAATATTTGCGCTACTACCGCCAAAAGCCACGCCCCTCCTCCACACATGACATTGCCATCACTGCTGCACTGGCCTCAAGGTTTGAACCACGATATCTCTTTTATTGGGCTGATCCTACTTGTTTTCCTTAGAATTTTGTCTTTTTCCTTTCCAACTAAGAACTGAGGGAGGAGGGAAAATAACTGTTTACCTTCCTTTCTTTTCCTTTTCCTGTTCCAAACAAATCCCAAGAGAGGAAAAGAGAAAATGGGGTACATAAAAATGATAGTCCAATGGTGATGCTGAAATCATGTTTTAATGATCAGGTATCGAAGTATGGGATTGTCAACTGTGCAGTCTAAGGAACACATGGTGAGGATGAAGGTGATGAAGGAGATGAACCGAACAGGCGTGGAGGCCATGCGCTCTAAGATCGGCATGAAGAGTAATGTCATTCGCAACCTCCCCAATAATGTTACATATTAGTCCTTTCGGCAAAAAGATGTTATGATCAGCTCATGTTTCTCTCTTTACAAGTACAAATTTTACCTTCAAGACATGGTGGGGTTTAGTATATCTATGAGTTTGGCTTGTTCTTCCTGGTTATGCTCATTTCTCCTTTCACATGTAGCAACGTTTGAAGAGTTCAAGCTGAAGTTAATTTTTTGTTGCTTTTTTTTTTCTCCCAGAGATAGAATGTCAGTGGAATAAATTGTTAAATTACAGTTAGGAGTATTGATGTTGCTCCATTTACTCAAACTCCTCCTGCAAGGTGGGGTGCTACACGACTGTTGTGCTCTAGTTGGGAGCTGTAATTTTATTGTTAGTCTGGGAATGCGTAGTGTGCCGAGGTTCTCTCTGGGAGTGTCATGTCAAATTATTAATTTGAATTCAGGAGGTCCTATAGGCTTTGATGGAGATGTTTCTGGCATGGGTTGGCATGCTCTTTCAAAATTCTTCAGCAATCTTATTTTGGTTTTCTCTTTATGGACCCCAGTTACTCGGGTTGACCCTTGTGTCATGTTAACTTGAAAATTATTTTCAAGTTTACAACTACTTTGAAGTTTTAAAGAATTGTTAAGAGGATTGGAATGGTATATATTAGAGCATCCACAACAGCCTTTCTGCACTTCATTCTAAACTAAATTGGGGAAACCCCCTACCCCTAGAAGAAGTTTATCAACCTACCTAAAGCATTTTACCAACTTTTCAGTAAGTCTCTTGATGTTTAGTTACCAAGAATGTTTTTTATAACTGAAATGTTCAGGCCAATTTACTCCCACTTTGACTAATCCTGAAGGCACAAACTCCATCGTCTATTAGCAGAGAATCCCATTAAAGTCAAGGCAAAGATCCATATGGACTGTCTTGCACCTGTAAGGTTTCGAAAGACCTTGTAAAGGAGCAAATTCTTGAGTCTCAAGCCTTAGACCACCAAGCCAACTTGTGGAGTCAGCTTCTTTTTTTCTTTTCTTTTTTTACTGAAAAAACTTTCTTGCAAAATAGGTTTCGCGAAAAACGAAAGATTTTTATTTTTCGTACAAAGTTCTTTTAACAAAACACAATTAGGAAACTAAATTTTTTTTCCCTCTATTTTTCTTAGATTTCTCACCAAACATTTTTGATAACTGAACGGAACCTAGTGTTTCTAGATTGTCAATAAATAACGACAATAACAAGAAACAAGGATTAATTACACTCCAGATTTTTCTTAGAAAAATACATTGACCTGCCTTTGTGAGTTGACACTTTTGAAACTATTATTATTAAGATTTTTACTCCCTCACAATTTAAGTCTAGCGCCGTCACCTCCACCATTGTAAATTGCCACATTTTGGCGTGGTATTTGTTTATCACTATTATTATACATTTGTTTCTGATTGACAAATTAATAGCCAGTAAAAAAAAAATTCACAACTTTCAATAGTATTTTTTAGATGAACGGTGCTCAGTAAAAAAAGCTAATACATGAGGGGCTGTCCAAAATACTTACCCTCAACAACAAATAGTGATCAATTTTAAAAAAAATCAGACATTTAATATTTGCATTGAACTCAAAATTTTAATAGCATATGGCGACCTATATTGAGTGCGCGTAGATCATGTGTCCGATGTTGGTAAGGAGTTCGGACTTATTTTTTTTGTTCGCCAAACCGAAAAAAGAGGTAAAATTTGTAGCAATATATCGCTAAGATCCATTTCTTGTTTAGCTACCTTTCAACAGGAAACGAATATTGCCGTTCAAAAAAAAAAAAAAAACAAGAAACGAATATTACAGGTAATGTCATCTCCCATTCATATTCTTTTTCTCGCCAAAATCCAAGATCCAAGCATAGTGGCAAAGTTAGAGACTGTAGTAAAGCCACCATGAAAGTGACACCAACTTTGTTTGAAGAAAGGCACCAAAAGGAAACAGAGAGTTCATACCAACTGTAAGAAGAGGACTCCCAAATTAATACATTTTACCCACCCCAACCCCTTTGAGCTTCTACTTAGAAACCAGATAAACTGCTCACTTGATATGCCAAATCCAAATTACAACAGCAGTCCAACAAAATATAGACCGGAAATTGTCAAAGTCAAATAATATCAAGTACGTTACGTCTGGTGGTATCTTCCACATGCAACTAACATGAGTTGCGGCAAGCATTCCGTATGCATTCTACTTTCAAATGTGTGTAGTGCACCCGAGCCTTGTACTTCCACCACATAGTTTTCACTCCACTTCTAGCCAGGCACAGCTAGAAAAATTTAAAACCACGACAAGATTAATGAACAAATCATTGAACCAATCTTATGTGTAGTTCCTGCTTCATAATCCAAACATGGAGAGTGAAGTCTTGAAGTACAAGTACCAAAATCAGATGGGATAATATCAAGAGATATATGAAACATATTGGGATAAATTACACTTTCACCCCTAAAAAGAATGGTATTCTTCCCACTTTCATTCTTAAAACTAAAAGATTCTTCCACTTTGTCTGAATCGTATCTGCAATCTTTTACTTTGGTCTAATTACCAACTGCTGTCATGATCAAGGGAGAAGCTTACTGACTCGGGCGCCGTGACTTATCTCCCCATGGTGGGGGATGGGTTTGCCATCACCATGGTGGTAAGGGGATCAAAGGAGGTGAAGGATTGGTGGAATCATGTGTTAATGGTTCCTCACAACTTATCGCATGTTAGTATGTGGGTGGATTAATTTTCACTTTTTTGTTATTTGGCAACTTCATTTTCATATTCCGCCAATATGGTTCGAAACCAGGTCAGGCCAGGATTGCGCTGTGGCTTTTTTTCTTCACACAACTGTTGCCAATTGGATCAAAGTAGGAAATATTGGATAGTTTAGGGAGGGGACATTTTTTAGGACACAAATGTGAAAAAGCCATACTCTAGGTAGTGAGAGAGTAATTTACAAAGTACATAAATGCTCCACAATGTGAGATCATGGAAAAAAAAATGTATACAGAAAATTAAAGCTTACAGAAACGAGAATGCTGGGATCTAGGGTCCATGCACACCTAATTGTCATAGAAACGGGAGCGTCGTCTTCGAGAACTGTGAAATACAAGGAGTTTACATAAATTGGTAGGTAGGTCGAAGATAAGCAACTAATTTGAACATAGTAACAGGGGAAAATCATTCGAATCAACCAACAAAATCAATCTAGTCACACAAGAGCCTGTATGCCAATGGTCGTATTGGCCAAGCCATGGTCTCGACAACGCACAAATGGCTATAGCTGATCCAATCAGAAAACAAAAACTCTATTCATTAACAGCCTCCACTAAAATTGTAATAAGATAAAATCCCATGAATGCTAAGTTTTTCAAATAAAAAGATAAGGAACAACACAAGGGTAGTCCTCCTTAAATCTGAGGTCTTCACGTGTAGCCTTTGTTGGGCTTTTATCTTTAAGCACATCTGCTATCAAGGGATATGGATTGTTTATTTTTCAAATGCAGGATGGAACGAGCTCTGCTTTGATAACGTATAACCTTATATCCAACCCAATTTACCCAAAGCTTAAGCTATTATTTGGAGAGTCCCAACATTATATTAAGTGATCACTCGTCCATACCTAACCAATGTGACACTTACATATCTAACAATATGTGTTAGTAACAGATTCTAAGTCATCGTAAAATGCAAATGGAGCACAAATTTTGGTAATAAAAGAATCAGAAGCCAAATAGGCTACTTGAGATCAGAAGTGTAATGTCCTAGGTTGATAGATCCATTTCCCCCAGTTAAATCTAAGACGAGAGGCATATTGAGGCACTGAAGGTCTATTGGGGCCTACGTGCGAAGCAAGTGGAAGGTCCAGCAAATGGCAACTGGTCAAGAAAAACAAAAGGTAATCTAACATAGAGAAAAATTAAGGTTCAACACAATCTTCACATGGCATCTAATCCACCAAGCCTTAAGTGAGAGAGTAAATTGATCACATAATCTATCAAGCAATCCAACATGAGCAATCAAAAAATAAGCTACAGCATACAGATTTTTTTTTTGAAAGGCACAGCATACAGATTACTACTCAACAACTAAGCAATTACAGCTACAGAATACACATTTCTTCTTCAAAATCCCACTTGTTATGAATCAAAGCATAACTTTGACCAACAATTAAGCAAGTGAACAAATAATTAAGGTTAACAAATCACGGTTAGGCAGTACAATAAGCAACTCTTACAGTTTCTGTTAGTCAATGCAGATTCAGCAGCAACAAAACTATGACAATTATATTCAGTCATTAACACAAAACCCACTTAAGCAGAATAAACATAAAACGATTCACCGGCACAGGGATCTGATCAGAGAGCAAAAGAGAAAGAGGTCATGATTCATAGACAGAGATCACCTTCCGGACTCTCTTCCCACAGCCATAGAAGAAGAGGAGGGGGAGGAGAAGGAAGAGAAGGAATAGAAACCTAACCTGGAAGTCTTGAAAGAGGAAGGGTTCAATGTTTTCTATCCTAATTCATCTGTATTGAAAAGCAGATAAATATTCTAAAACCAAGAAAACTCCTAGAAAATAAACTGCACACCTGAACCTTACCCATTGAAGAAAAATAAAACAAGGTAGGAAATGAAAAAGCAAAACAAGCTCACGACAATCAGAAACCATAAGCAAAACCCACCCTGGAATCTGAGTTCTATATTGCATGACCAATCCATATGCAAACAATATTACTGACCTGTGATAATCAGCTGTACGCCTTGAGCGGTCACTTGTACTCACAAACTCATCATCGGCATCGTCAACTCTATACTCTGCGAATTCTACAGATGTGACAGAACCTTCATCAGAATTAGAGATTTCATAACTCGAATTGCGACTTCCTCTTCTCGAATCACTGGCTCTTGACCTTCTCCTGTTTCTAGAAGTCCTAAAATTGTCAAATACCTGATATAAGATGCATGATGTCCACCAATTCCCTTCATCACCAGGGAAGTCTTCAAACTCATCTGCGGTGTCATTGTCCCCATATTCAATCACATAATCTCCTAAAACCACACCTCGTGGCACTTCTGCATGGATAGTGTTTAGAACATCTATTATCTCACTGGATTGCTGGAAGTTCTCCCAATCAAGCTGCCGAGCAGGATCAACTTTTGATGGGCATGCATGGGGGTGTTCTAGTTGAGCATGTTCCCTAAGTTCCAAGTAGGAGCCCTTAAATGCACATCGATGCTCGTCGCAGCAGCGTTTCTTCTCGTTCCAGTGAATACGGGCCTTATCATCAATTATCCAACCTGTAACTTCTCCTCTACATAAAGGACAAGACGGTTTGTCACTTGACTCTGACGACATTGGGTCCATGCTTTCTAGGGAAGTTGCTTCAGACGTTGAAGGTGACCTTGAGCCAGATGACATCCCATAAGCGGTTTTGAAACGATCCAGACAATTTGAATGCAGATGATCTGTGTCACATACGAAAGGCCGGCATCCTTTCTCATAAGATGAGCATTGGAGGAGAACACCATTGTGGGGGAAATCCAAGCATATGGGACAAACTACATCTTCCCAGCTGGTCTCGTGCTGAATGTCCTCCATGATACGAAGCCTTTTGTCTGTTTTTTTATGATAGGTAGGGCCACCTTTCATGTAAAGTCTCCAAGGCAAAGGAGAAAGTATTACGCAGATAAATGTTTATACTAACAATCCATAAGCATGCAGCAAATGTTTTCCTCTTCCACAAATGAGACCAATCTAGCCAGAACTTGACAAACAGATGAATGGAAAAACCAAGTTCACCATGTTGGTTTTGTGAGAACTAAATTGAAGTACTCAAATTACTATAGCAGACTGTCCTACACAGCTGCAAATGGTAAAGAATGACAATCAATAGCGATTAAGTGAACTAGAAAGAAGGTATGAGTGACGAATCAAGAACATTTTAGACTTCCATTCGATTTAGGATCAATAGGGGGAAAAAACAAAAGAAGGAACACTACCAATAATTAAAGTATCTATTTGGGCCTGGAATAGTCACATCGCATAGCATTAAAGAAGCACAACAAAACGACATGAATAGTTGAATTAGAAACTTTAGTGAAATGATTTATAGACAATCTTTGAACAAAACTGCCAAAGGTGCTACAAGCTATCCTATATGGACTTTTTCTAATGTAAGAAGTATGTGTCAAACCCTCAGCATGTGGATTAGGGCAGGAGATATGTATAAGACATATATAGCTAGACTTGTTTTACCCGAGAACACTAGTACCCTAAAGAATTGCATATTGGAGTACTAAGTTCCCCAGCACGCTACACATTTGTTCCCAAAACAATAAACTGGGTGATCCAAAGCGATCTGCAAACGTTTCCAAATAGTCAAATGTGATAAAGTAGTAGTATAGGTAAGGTGAAGGTTTGGCAAGATAAAATATTAAAAAAGTTGGTTATTCTACTCAGAAATGTGTTATACATACGAATTTCACAGGATACTATTGCTCAAAATGAGTACATTAGGATGTCGTAAATTTGTAATCAATAAAAGTCTACCCTCAATGTAATCAGAATCACACTTTGAACTCACAAATAACCTCAACAACATTGAGCCTGATCAAATTTCAAACCTCATCAATCTCCAATTTTCGTACAAGAATTCCAACCTAGTCTCATGAGCAGAGGGACTGCAATCTTGTTTTCAAGTCACCATTACCAAGGCTTGTGGGCTGTGTCTCATCTCGAGTTTCATTATAATGTGTTAATCAATAGAAGCCTACCTCTATAATACATACTTAATAGGATGTGGCCTACCACGTTCCCGTTCCCGTCTCCGTTCCTCGTACCATAACGACCCCCGTTCTAGATAATCTGGATTTGGACTTAAAAAAAACAAACAAGTTGATTTAATAGTTTGAGTTTACTCTTCACTATGCATATATCTACCCTGTTATGCCTGAAATGTTTTATGAACCTTGTAAACAGTAAACATCATTGTATCAACATAAAAGAAAGTGTACTACAAAGTATAATATTTTCCTAAGTTCATCTGTGTCATTGTTCCCACACATGCTAATCAGATGAACCTGACCATTATACACATACCCTCATCTGACCGTAGACCATGTAACATATGTGCAAGAACAACAAGCTACCGTTGTATAAAAGTAAAATCAGTAACTAGCCTATCAGCCTATGGCTCACATTTGGAGAATTTCCCTGAGGCCAAGCACACAGTTCTCTAACTATTAGACAATATCCCAAATTGTCTCAGTGAACAACTGAGTTGTGATTCTTACAAAAGGTTGTTATAAAGTATCTTTGATTTTTTATTTGGCTAAAGAAGTAGGTATGGTAACAGAAAAAACAAAATATGATTATCACCGAAAGGATACGGGAACATGGACAAAAAATTGAATTCGTAATATTTATTAGAGACCTATCTGGCGCTTACAATGTTTCAGCAACCAAATCATACCTTTACAAGAGTTTTATGCATAGATTTACGGGGAAAAAATTACCAGATTTGCTCTATTGATGAATGATCAAAAAAAAAAATGGTCGAACACCATTCCATACTTGTCCAAGCATCAATTGTCCTACAGCCTACAGGTACTTCACACATTAGAGGAGTCCAAGAAACATAGAATATGCCCATCAAACTAAAGCTATTAAATACATCAACACCCGTTGATTTCGTTTCAAGTTATAACTCATCTTTGACCATTTATACTCTAATTTATTACTAAACCAAACTGAGCCTTAAGTCCCAGTGAATTGGGGTCAGCTACATGAATTTGTTTTCTCCATTGAGCTCTATTGAGGGTATTGTGTACCGTTATATCCAAAAAACCTAGATCCTTTCAAAATAACGCTCTTTTTGTCTACCCCTATCATTTGTGCCACCATCTACTGTAACCATATCACTGCTCCTAACTCTTGCATCTACCAATTTACGATAGTCATACCCAAACCACATTAATCTATTTTCACTCCTCTTATTTTCTATCAAAGCTACCCTACCATTCAGTAAAGATTTTTGTTTGATTCTGTCCTGTAAAGTCTTACCACATATCTATCTCAACATTCCCATTACAACTACACTCATCTAACTCCCATGTTATTCCACAATCGCACAACATTTCATGTTGTATAATATGGCTGTGACCTTATAGCAGTACTGTACAATTTTTCCTTCAACTTGGAAAGTATCTGCGGTCACACCACACTCTCGAAATACTCCACCGCTTCACCCATCCAACTTGTACTCCACGTGAGATCTATAAAATGCTCCCTTCTTGATAATTCATGATTTTGGATGGTCATTCTCCAACACCAGTACTTCGACAGTTTGACTACAACTACACTTACATTCGATAGAATACTTTTTACTCATTCCTTCAAATGAAAAAACATCTTAACTAAAAACGATGACATTTTCCAAAGATGAAGCACATGAACCACTAGTATCTTTACCCTTGCATTTCCCATTTACGATCCACGACGGAAACACAAAGGACTAATTCTTTATATGTCATCAAAGTTTCAGTTAATCGCGAAAATGTCATCGGATGCCGAACATCGAAGAAGTTGGAAAGAAGAATACCTTTCTCCTACATGATTCGAAACGGAAACAGGACCTGTTCACGAAAGCAATTGGACGCATAAACAGCGGAGGCAGATCGGTATCTACGAACTCAAATATTGGTACAGCGAGAAACAAAAGTAGGAGCACTGAATTCAAGTCAAAACGTTTGAGAGAGAGAGAGAGAGAGAGAGAGAGAGAGAGAGGAAAAAATCAAGAGAAACAGACAATTAAGGAATCCACCGTATCTGGAAGTAAAAGTCAACTAACAATTTCAGACGCAACGATGGAGAAACTGGACGATCGAGGGAGAGAGAGAGAGAGAGGAACCTGGTGAGTTTATTGTATTCCGAGAGATAGAGAAGGTGGAAGTTGGGAATCGGGGGCTCATCAGCAGGGAGTCTGGTCCTGGTGTAGAGGTCTAATGAATGTCGTCGGGCGGATTTGGGGAAAGTGTGCTGAGAACGACTTGGGCCCTAGTGGTGCCCATTTTTTCTTCCCCCCCCTTTTTTTTTTTTTTTTTTTCTAGGAGAGGAGTTAGAGGTGTCAAACGTGCGTGTCGTGTCGTGCTATTCAACTTCCGTGCCAACCGTGTTACGTACCGTGTCGTGTCGTGCCGTGCCCATTTACTTAAATCGTGTCGTGTCGTGCCGTGTCATTTTCAATCGTGTCGTGCCGTGCCGTGCCGTGCCCATTTACTTAAATCGTGTCGTGTCGTGCCGTGTCATTTTTCAATCGTGTCGGGCCCATTTACTTAAATCGTGTCGTGTCGTGCTGACCCGATTTTTAATCGTGTCGTGCCGTGCCGGCCCGTTAACTTGAACGTGTCATGCCGTTTTTCAATCATGTCGAGCCGTGTCGGGCCCATTTACTTAAATCGTGTCGTGCCGTGCCTACCCGTTTACTTGATCGTGCTGTGTCGTGCCATTCTTAAATCGTGTCGTGCTTCGTGCCGTGCCCTTTTTACTTGGTCGTGTTGTGTCGTGCCGTTTTTAATCGTGTCATGTCCATTTAGAGGTGTCAAACCCAGAGTTTTGCCCTTCCTTTCCATGTTCAAAATTCGTATCAGATTTCAAATCACCCACATTAAGTAATGAGTAATGATCAAAATCCCTGAAAAAAATTAATTCCCCCAAAAAAGGAATTTAATCTGGGGACGATTTCAGGGGTATTTTACAAGTATCGTTCGTTGGAAACCAAAAGCATTACCGATTATGCTCTGTTTGGTTGAGATTACAAAATAGAATCTTCATAATCACCAATCAAATTGGTTCTCAACAACAAAAAAATAGCATTATTTGCAGGTTCATCAATCACCAATACAAATTAGAACATGAATGACTACAACTTCTACTGTTACCCTATACAAAAGCAACAACTCCACTAAAAGCACATTGAGAGAGACTAATATAATTAGAAATTAGTTGCTACAAGTTGAGAATGGATTTAACAATCAGAAACAGGGTAGATTTTCCTTCGACAACATAAAGTTGGATGTGAATGAATGGAAGCAGCAGGTGCAGCTGCTGCGATAATGGCCAGTTTCCCTTGCCATAGCCAGTGCACAACAGCCTTTACCATAGCCAGTGCACCCTCAATTCCCATGGAGGGGCGCAGCACCTAATACAACTCTCACACCACCTGCATTGGCTGCATACAAAAAAAAGCAGAAAACTGGAGAAAAAAAACTCATATTTTGGCTCAGCTTTATCACACATCATTGCCAAAAGTAATCATGGCTGGCTGCAACAAAAGTTACCCCGTCAAGGCCATTTATAGATATTTCAATAAGAAACGGACTGGCTGCATAATATATGTAATTCCACTACTAGTCAAGGCCATGAACAGATATTTCAATAAGAAACAGACCACCATCACATATTTCAATACGAAACAGACCATATCCACCAATATATGTCAAAGAATTCTGTCCTTAGGCTCAGTAAATGA
>JAOTQK010000022.1:17905145-17918816 GCA_025642025.1 Rhododendron ferrugineum
AAAGAGTTGGTCGACTGTATCAGCAACAAGAACAGTAGACCACTGTGGGAAATTAAAGCTATGGTGGATGACATCAAACAGTGGGCTCAACAGAGGAACTGGAATTTCAGATGGATCTACAGAGAACAAAATTCTGCTGCACACTGGCTAGCAACCCACGCTTTAGATAGGAGCTTTATTTGTAATCCAAATTGTATCCCAACTGGGCTTAGTCGCCTTCTTATGAAGGATAATCCTTCCTGAGTTCTAATGAGATTTTTGAATTATCAAAAAAAAAAAAAAAACTAGCTCTATATGTTAAGGATCAAAAAAAAAAAACTACCTCTATATATTTGTATATGTATATATACAATCCGGTTCAGTTTGGTTCGGTTTGTTCTTCAACAAAACTGAAACTGAACTACTTCAAAACTTTTTTTGAAATTTCAAACCGGACCGGACCAATAGTTGGAGAAAACCAAACCAAATCAATTTTTTGATCCGATTTAACCGGTTTTTATTTCACCCCTACTACTTGAGTCCATGATAGAATAATTAACTACCCCTTAATTGAATTTCTCCCTAGTATCTACCCCTTTTTGAAGGGAGCATTTAGAATCTACCCTTTACAATAATGATGAGCACAAGAACTGTGCTGGTTCTGTTTTACAGTACTCTTGACTTGTACACTAGAACGAACCTTCGTGTAATATTGGGTCCCAGTCACGACCTTTCAAAGTCAAGCCACGCGATGGAAGGAATAGACGGCTGAGATTCATCCACACTTTTCAATCCCACGGCTGGATCCCTTGATGTGGTTTCTACGGAAACGCCTTTTTGCGCACACTTCCTGTCCTTTTCGACTTTAATATATATTTGATTTACCTATTGACTAGTAATTGAAAAAGAGGGTTCTCATTCAAACCTGACGTGCTCTATTTTGAGCCCAGGCCAGATGAACAAATTGCAAGTTGCAGCCTAATTTTGTTCACATTTATACTAACTCCATTATACGTAACAAAAGGAAAGGGATTTTGATTGTCTGCAATTGGAAAGGGATTTTGATTGTCTGCAATTGGATTTTCCAATTTCATCTTGTAACAAGAACGAAGGGATAGCCGAGCGGTAATGCTTTCTTTTACTAGGAGAGAGAAAAAGACATTGGGTTTGATTCTCATTACAGAGTTTCATTCCCCGCCTCCTTGGATTTTATTAAATATTTAGATTTCTTTCATGTACTAAAAAAAACTGTGTCACTAAGAAAAAGACCCTGAGTTCGATTCTTGTTATAGAGTTTCATTCCCCGCCTCCTTAGATTTTGCTAATTTTGTAGATTTCTTTCATGTACTAAAAAAAATTGTGTCACTAAGAAAAAGATCCTGGGTTCGATTCTTGTTATAGAATTTCATTCCCCGCCTCCTTAGATTTCGTTAATTATTTAGATTTCTTTCGTGTACTGAAAAAAAACTATATAATGTAGGAGTAATTGACATAGTGTGGGCCCAGCTCAATATCGCCTTAATAATAAATTTACATTTTTATTGTCCAATGATAATGTACTGACTTTCAGAAAAGGACTCAACTCACGGAAAAATTATTCAATGTCCCTAGCACCCTGGTTCCTCCTCAACCACATATTTTTATAAAGCCTAAGACTTAAGTGTGAGGACCTCATAATAATGTGTGATGATGAGAGGTTTGGAGCACCGCCATGTGGTGCCGCAAGGTCAGTAAATAATCTCTCCAATTCATGAGGTGGTGTCACGAAGGGCCCGGACTAGGATAAAATAGCACGGTGCAATTGGAAAAGCCAACTATAGGGGAGAGAACCAGTGCCTCGGGCCACAGTCACGATCTGTCCCAAACCTCTTCTCTATCACTAGGGAAACAGCCGAGTTGAGTTCTATAGTGTTCAAGATCGGCTCGTTTACTAAGCAAGCTGAAAACTCGAACTCGAGCTTGGCTCGGTCCGTTCGTAAACGAGCTGAGCTAGGTTTATTTACTTAACGAGCTTCTTTAAACGAGCCAAACATATACAAACAAGTCGAGCTTTTGAGTGTTGAGGTCGACTTGTTTTCTAAACGAGTCGAGCTGAGCCACGAGTTGCTCTGAGCAACTCAGTTTATTTGCAACTCTATCTATCACATATTTATAGGAGACTCGTATACTTACCCTTCTATCCACTTATAAACGGTGAGCAAGAAGCTTCGGACCACATAGCTGTGTCTTAAGAGACAGTCTAATGTTGTGTTTGGAACATTTTTTAATTTTTTTTTTGAAAAAGTAGTAAGGGTAATAAGTGGAGAGAGATGGAGAGAGAAATGATTGGAAGTAGGAAAAAAATTTTGAAAAAGAAAAGCAAACACAACATAATTTTTCCGGGGGCCGACTATTCGCAACCCCTTATTTTCTCCATTAGCCCATTAAAATTTTCCAAATAATTACAACATGAGCCCCTAATGCAAAATGTACTACTTGCCCTTCTAACTTTTTAGACACAACGCATCATCAACTTCTTCATCTCTTCCCTCATTCAGTTCATGCCTCCTCCATCTCCATAGCTCGCTATAGCCACCACCACTCGATCAAGAACACCGCCTCACCACCAAGACTCCCCTCTCTCTCTCTCTCTCTCTCTCTCTCAGTACAGTCGCCATTGAATCACCATATTGCGACCATTTTGAAAACAATTTCGATAACTAACCGTCGAAAACATTTATATATTTCGGTAACTAACTGTTGAAAAAATATATATAATTTGGTAATTAACTGCTGAATTCTGGTATATACTTCGGTATTAGGTTACTGAAAATTTATTTGACAATATTATATTACTGAAGATTAGAAAAGTCCTTTATACATTTCAGTAATTAACTGTCGAAAATATATAAATATTTCGGTAACTAACTGTCGAAATTATTTAAATGTTACGGTATTCAAATGTCGAAAACATTACATTTTTTCGGACCTGAAACGCCAAAAATCTGGTTCAAAAAATTAAAAAATTCTGCGTCGAAAAAAACACAGTGCTCGATCGGCTCCCAAGTGGGTTTTGTTTTGAATTTTGGGGTTTCGGTTTTTTGGTTTTGATATTTTTGGGTTTCAATTTTTGATCTTTTTAGATTTTTTTGGGTTTCGATTTTTGATTTTGAATTGTGCAGAGAGAGAGAGAATAACCTTGAAGAGAGGAGGGGAGGGAGTGGCGGTGGTGGGGCGGTGTTCGTAGCTTTGGTAGTGGTGGCTATGGAGATTTGGTGTTTCGGAAGGAGAGGGGTATAATGAGAAGATTTGAGGAAATTAATGAGTTATATGGAGTAAATTTTTATTTTAAAATATTATAAATGAGTAATGTGAAAGAAATGGGCTAATGGAGAAAATAAAAGTTTCCGAATAGTCGGCCCCTTTTTCCAAGACTTGCTTCCGGGGGTAGAAAAAGAAAAAAGAGGGGAAAATAGTATTTTGGGTGATATCACAATCAGGAATAGGAGGTGGCAAGCAAATACACTAACGTCACAACCGAAGTCTAAACGCATCGTGTCCATTTCTAGATTCTTAACGCGAACGCCATTAACCGATCGTTTCGAGGCTTTTCCTTCAAACGTCCATTCTCTCTCTCTCTCTCCGGCATTCTTCTCTCCTTCAGGTCAATTACGGGTAACTTCATGCACCTGTTTTGTATTACTATTAGTAATTTCTTGAAATCTATCTATTTTGCCCCCCCCATCTTTTGTCTGGCTTTCTGTAATCAAGAAGTGCAATTTCAGAATACTATCTGTTTTCTGGTCTGTCTGTTTTTTGTTTTTTTCGCTATTTGTTACCTAATTTTCGGGTGCTAATCTTCACAAATTCAGGTAGTAGAGGATTGGTCTAATTTTGGGGTTGGTTTGTTGAATTTATGAGCTGCTGAATTCTTTGCTCTTTGCCTTTAGCATCGTGTTCTGTTGTTGGATTCTACTAGTTAGGTTATAACCTATTTCTGTTAGGAAGATTTATTTCATTTTGTAACTAGTTAATGAATGGAATTCTCAAACCTTTTTTCATCGGAAGCAACAAATCTATTGGGAAAATTTTGAAGCTTCCAATATTGCCCCAGTAAAAAGGTTAAATTTTTACGACTATTTTTATGGTAACATGAGCGAAATAATAAAACCACTCAAACCCAACTTCCCCAATCCCCATTACCACACCCCATGTATACACACCTGCGCGCGGGCACACACACGGAGTGTGCGCCCAACTTCGAGTTGCAGATAAAATAAGTGAATCACTAACATTTATATCAATTGCAGCGAATCCCCTTTTCATTTTGCTCAGCAGGTGCAGTGAATTCCCATTATCAAACGTTTTCCTTTGTTAACACTTCAACACAAAGGCCTTGTTTTGGTTATTGGGGTAGGGGAAAAGAAATGAATTTTTTTGCATGTGCACTAGTAAAATCCATTTGCGTGCAGGCTTCAAATCCAAGCACACATATAACTGATATAAGGCACAGGGGAACTGTGTTGCTATTTCAAACAAATGGGTTCGTAGTTCCAACTTTTGGACTTGTGTAATGTGTCAAATGCTAGCAGCAGTGCAAGTTTGGACAAAGATAAATTTAATTTGCTGGTGTGTAGGGGTGCAAACGAGCAAAATCGATGCGAACTCTATCAGGCTCAGCTCGATAAAATTTTGGGCTGGCTCGAGTTTGGCTCGGTTCGATTCAAGCTTGAACAATTGAGCTCAAGTTCGGCTTGTCTAAAAATTTCAGAGCTTGGGCTCAACTCGATTCGGCTCATTGGAGTTTAACGAACGTAATTGAGCTGAATTCAGGCTTGAGTTTGGCTCATTTAAAATATTCAAAGCTCAGGCTGGGCTAGTCAAAGCTTGTTAAACTCAAAGGCGTCAAATTCGGGCTTGACAATTTTTATTTTATTGCAATATATCAATATTACCTAATATAAGCCAAAAAATTGAACTAAAATCTATCAAGAACATGATCACAAAAACTTCATATGATATCTCTATAACAACGCAAATTTATCTCACTAAAATGGAGTCTCTATGAACTACTTATATTTTGATCCCAAATTCGCAAGCCTAATCGAACAGTATACCCTTAGGTTTGGGCTTGGCTTGTTTATGGAACGAGCCTAAAGACAAGGTTTGGGTTTGGTTTGTTTAGTGAAAGAATTGAACTCAAACGAGCCCTCACAGAGCCGAGCCTCGAACGATGTGTGAATGGCTCGGTTCATTTACAGCCCTCCTGGTGCAATAGTGTACATTGAAAGCATGAGCAATAGGCATTATAATTTTGGTCTTTTGTCGTCGGAGTTCGGATAGAGGCATTAAAAGTTCTGTCCTTAATGGTTTCTGTTGTTGTGATGGTTGAACCATTGATGGACAGGAGCAAGTTTGCACAAGTAGCTTATGTTAGGCTGAAAATAAGAAGGCTAGCTAAAGAAGAAAAGCAAAAGGAGAAAGGAAGAAGTGTTCACTTAATAATTATAAGTTGGAGGTTAGGAATATGTTTTGTGACAGTGAAGGAAAGGGTAAACAAATTGCAAAGCAAGACGTAAAGAGGAGGATGATATTTCTCTCCTACGAAGATAGGGAGAAATGCTGTCAATATCATGAGGAGCATTGTTTCCTAAATACAATACCAATGTCAGCATACAGCAGGGATACCTTCAGGAGATGATATGCCTGTTAGACAGTAGACAGTAGACACTCAAGGCACCAGCAATGGTGTCATAATCTGACAAGGTGGGATTTTTTTATTTCAGTTGGGATATGATAATTGAAGTTAGGTTTTAAGATGTAATATGGGCAACTTAACGATGAGGTTAGAGGTGTTACTGTGACCTTCGATTTTCATTTCTATGTTGGTGGTAGGTTTCAATCGAGATATGAGGATCATTGAAGTTGCAGATGGTGTCAAGTGTCTACTTGTAGCTAACAATGTTTTATCCTTCCTCATTATGTGATAATTAGGTATAATTCACTTCTTAACAGAGTAGATGGTTTGTATAAGATGATTATTAGCACTCTAGAACACGAGCTTAAAAAATTTGTAGTCTGCACACTTTTTTTTTTTATCCGAGTCTGCACACTTTATTTCACCAATTTAGAACAGCTATGGATGACAGTCTTGCTGCAGGTGTTTTTTTTAATGCATTTAACATTATGCACTGATGGTTGCTTTTTCTGTCTTTGCTTGATCCAGACCTTTAAGGTCAATAGCTACATCGAACCTTTTTTGGGGGTAAGCCACAGAGATGGGAATGGTTGACATCTTCAGAAGGCGAATGAAAGTTTTCACATTGGCTTTTGTTATCTACCTGGATTACAAGGTATGCTATGATTAATATGCTTACTTTTGTGCAGAAAACCAACTTACTTGCTTCTATACCTGAAAGCATTTTCCATCTTTATCTTTTGTCTGGTTTCGGGTGAATGCTTGAAGACTTTACAGCAAAGAGAGAAATTTATGAGAAAATCTAAGAGAGCTGCTCTATGGGAGAGACTTCACGAGCGTAATGCTAAGCGTGTCCTCAGTTTGATGATAGAGTTGGAAGGTTTATGGGTGAAACTTGGGCAGTACTTGTCTACACGTGCAGATGTGCTTCCCAAAGCTTATATAACACTTCTGAAGCAGCTACAGGACTCTCTTCCGCCTCGACCTGTTGACGAGGTAACAAGTTTTGAGATATAACGGAGTTGCATTTGTAACATATGTATGCATAAGACTGATTCTTGTGATACAAGTTCCATTGCATAGAACATCATGCACCTCTGAATGTCTACATCAAATGTTTCAATCTAATTCACATGCTTGATCTCTACTAGATGGTAGAATTGTCAACTGAATTTTCATTTCTTAATATTTGTTTTCCCCTTTAGGTTTGTCAAACCATAGAAAAAGAGTTGGGACAATCTATGGATGATCTCTTCTTAGACTTCGTCAAAGCACCTCTGGCCACTGCATCGGTGAGATCCTAGTTTGTGCTCAAGCTTAATATCATTGTTTCAAACTGTTGTCCTCAGATGCTACTGCAACCACTTCTTCTGGTGCTATTACTGATATTTCCTAATTCTCCGTTAAATGATACCTACAATCGCTGCTACTATTGGTCTACTATTATTACGTTGCACTCTTGCTACTGTTAGCTTTCTTTTTGCTGGACCAATGTGCAAGACAGTCCAATGCTTTTACCACTAGTAGACTCTTCTGACAGGCGCTAATGTTTCTCTGGAAATAGCACTTGCTTATTTCTTTTTTGTAACTCTGACTTGCCTATTTTTTTGTTATCATAGTAGTTCTTTCCTCTGTTTGTTGTTATTTTTGGTATTATGCCAGCATTGGCTGCATCAAGAAGGCACATGCATAGACAGTATATGGACATGATTATTATAACTAAATAATCGAGCCAATTACAAAAGAAAGAGGTTAATATAGCTAAATTATACACAGCATCAAGAGGCAAAAAATGTGTAAAATGTTGGAATTTATCAGATCTAGGAATGATAGAATACATAAGTTGACGTCAGCTGGCAGAGTTAAGTATTTTGCTTAAAAATCTATATCTTCAATTCGATACTCGGAGTAGGATATCAAACTCATAATGTGATTCACATGTACAACATGAGGTTGGAGAATAGTAGGTATAAATGTGATGTGTAGTTCTATCTCATGGTGGGAAACTTAACTACTGTCTCTCTGTCTTTATTTGTTCCATGTTTTTGTTTTATGCAGATAGCACAAGTTCATCGTGCAACTCTGCATAATGGACAAGAGGTGGTTGTGAAAGTTCAACATCAGGGTGTCAAGACAATAATATTGGAGGTTATACTTGCTCTGGCTTTTTAGGATGATTGGGATGATTATCGTAATTTGCTACAAAATCTAATTGTAGGACGCACTATTATTTACAGGACTTAAAGAATGCGAAATCAATAGTCGATTGGATAGCATGGGCAGAACCACATTATGACTTCAGCCCTATGATAGATGAATGGTGCAAAGAAGCCCCGAAGGAACTGGATTTCAACCATGAAGCTGGTATGATATGCTATCCATTTTGTTGAGCCATTTCAGCTGTTTAGCGTGCCGTTGAATTTCTTACAAAACGCTTACTTTGGTGCCTGTAGAAAATACTAGAACAGTCTTTAGAAATCTAGGCTGCAAAGGCAACTGCAATGATAGGAATCCTGCTAATTGTGTGGACGTACTGATCCCAGAAGTTATTCAGGTACTATTCTGCACTAAACTACTACATAAATTTAATTTGTGAGCAGACCATGTTTTTTGTTCTTCTTTCTTTCGCTACTGTTAAGCTTTTCCGCTCTTCATGGTTAAATAGTAAAAATAAAATAAAAATCCTATTTGGTTGATCTTAGAAAGTTGGAGTTCTTGGCACAGCTCTGACAAAATTAAGATTAGTATCAAGTAGGATGTGAAAATGCAAAGTTGATATATACAGTGTCTCTCTTTTACTGAATAAAACTTACCTTATTTTGCAATTGTAGTAGTACTACCATGAATGCCTTGTTTTAACATATGTAGCAGCCTTGATGAGCTAAATCCTTACTCCTAACTTGTTATTGGCATGTGAAACTTGTATTGAACAACTTTAAGAAGAATCTAAAGACAAAGAAATCATGAGAGCACTAAATGAAGATTACCAACTTCAACAGTATAAATTTTGGAGCTTGAAGCCTTCCTGTTCTCTT
Source organism: Rhododendron ferrugineum (assembly GCA_025642025.1). Taxonomy (NCBI): domain Eukaryota; kingdom Viridiplantae; phylum Streptophyta; class Magnoliopsida; order Ericales; family Ericaceae; genus Rhododendron; species Rhododendron ferrugineum. The sequence goes on from JAOTQK010000022.1 coordinate 17,913,837, forward strand.
TTTTTGTCTACATGCAACAGAAAACGAGCTCTACTATCCCACCTCACTTTTTGCAACTGTCATTCTTATAACATAGATTGTACAACTGCATGTTCATCATAAAGAGTCACTCTTTCTCATGTTACATACATTAAACATAAAAAATATAAAGCTAAGCCAAGCCAAGCATATCCACATCTTTATCTTCTTTCTGTTAGTATTTTATTCTTTCTTACATGGAATCTTATTCAGTGAAGCCTTAGCGATTTAATTTTTCATATATCTTGCCTCACTTTTTCACCAATCTTACCTAACCTATTACATGTTCCTTGCAATTTCAGTCAACTGAAAGACTCCTCGTTTTAGAGTATATGGATGGGATTCGTTTAAATGATACTGAGTCGCTTGAAGCTTTTGGCGTTGACAAGCAAAAGCTTGTTGAAGAGATCACACGTGCTTATGCCCACCAAATTTATGTTGATGGCTTTTTCAATGGTGACCCTCATCCTGGTACTCTTCAGTCCCCAATTAAATCACCAAATTCTGCATTAGTCTTCTTGATGAGGTGTGGTTTCGACTCGGAATAATTTATTTCTGCTTCTGTTGATTCTTGCTTGCATGTTTATCTGCAGGAAATTTTCTTGTGAGCAAGCAAGCTCCCCATCGTCCAATTTTACTCGATTTTGGGCTTACAAAGTTACTATCTAGTCCCATGAAACAAGCTCTGGCAAAAATGTTTCTGGCTTCTGCTGAGGTCTGTCCAGTCGTTCTGTGATTTCAAGATAAAATCGTTCTAATAATTTCAAAAATGATTTGCAATAGTGATAATATAAGCATAATGTGTATGGCACTGATTGGGTGGAGCTTGTTGGGTCATGCACACTAGCCAATCGATGCTCAACATGAGGTTAGGTTGGTCAGAATTTACAGCACTGGTCCTTATGATATGACTATGAAACATAAAGAGACTGTTAAATAGTTTGTTTCTTTGAAACAAGTGACTTATATTTGCAACGTGGCAGCTAAGTCATAAAAACGAGAAATAGAAAGATAGGGAGTGCAAGAGTGTAGGAGAGAGTCATCATGCTGGGTTCTTTAGTTTTGTCTACATAAGATATTAGATTGCATGTGATACAAACATGTCCATACAGCTATGCTTAACAGGAATATAATTGAAGTTATTGTACCTTCAGTTTGTGAATGTAGTTTTGTCTACCAATTTTCTTTCATAGACTGTTACATTTGCTTATTGCCATGAAAGTTATCCATGTAATTTACATTTACTTTGGTCCGTTACTAATTCTATTATTTTCTGTATTGTTTCAAACTATTATTTTCTGGATGATTAATAATTAGGATGCTTGTGCTTTCAGGGAGACCATGTGGCACTTTTGTCTGCGTTTGAAGAAATGGGGCTTAGGTTGCGCCTTGACTTGCCAGAGCAGGCTATGGAGGTCACTAGTGTGTTCTTCCGTAATTCAACTCCTTCAAATGAAGCTCTTGTATGTTCACCTTTTTGATTGTCCACTAACTGTCATCTTTGTTGAAGATCTTGTATGGTTATACTTTTTCTTTTTGGGTTTGTTTCTCGTGTAGGAAAATATGAAATCTATGGCTGAGCAAAGAACGAAAAACTTGAAAGTCTTACAGGAGAAGATGAAACTCAACCAAAAAGAAGTGAAACGTTTCAATCCTGTAAGTTCATATCTTATCCCCTTTTATTGACTATGTGCTTAAAATGTTTGTTGATAGTTTCTCCATAACCACCAAAGTAATGAAATTTCTCCCCAGGTTGATGCTTTCCCAGGGGACATCGTGATATTTACTCGGGTCCTCAATTTGCTTAGAGGTCTTTTATAAACCCCTCCTTTCGTTCACTATTTTGTCGAAGAATTGTTCACAATTACATTCCTTTATTCACATGTGTTCAGGGCTTTCATCCACAATGAATGTTCGCATAGTTTACCTAGATATCATGAGACCCTTTGCTGAGTCTGTTTTAGACGGGTAAGTCTGTGCTGAAAAGGCTGCTAGTTGTGGTTTCTATGCCCATAAATCTCATTGATTTGCGGTTTACTTGTTTCAGCAACATTAGTAAGGGGCCGGCATTGAATGCACAATGGATTAACGACACACCTGTCCATTCTGACGTGGAGGCTAAACTGAGACAGCTCTTAGTTGAGTTGGGAGATGCTGATAAAATACTTGGAATCCAGGTACATGCTATAACTAACTGGTGTAGCATCACCATGTGATTTCTTTGTGATATGGTTCTTTGTTAAGTACAATATGGAGTTTCTTTAAGACTTAACTTCATTAAGTTGTAGCTCTACATTCGAGTTGGTTGTTCATTATTTTTCATCTCCATTGCTGTACTTGGCTAGTTTCATTGCTGCTTCTTGCTATTACATCACCAATTATCGTAATACCCCTATCTAGGTTGAACCCCGACATAGTCAGCGAAGTGGCAATCCAAAGCCGAATCAGGCTGCACAACCCAACAAAGAGATCTCTTATCCTCTCCCATATTCTTATCGCCCCTGTGCGTATGCGGGTAGTTGTTTGACCACCTCAAAGCTTTTGTCACTTGCTTCGGTGTTTCTTTTCAAAATTTTGCGAAGATCTGATAGTGGTTGTACTTATAGTACTGTGGTTACCGAAACAGTAATTGCCAGTAATATATTGGTGCTATGTATGCCAAAGTATGAACACTGAATCATTTTTGCCTAGTCTGTTTGTTCAAGCACTTGGGTTTGTTGGACATGTTGGATAAGGTTCGTCAACAATCTCTGGCAATTGTCAAGTTCATTGGATCACAACGAACTAGTTCCTTTGAAAGGTACTTTAATCTCGTTTCTAAGTTGCCCTTAACGAGGTAGAAGCCAACGCCGGAAGTGTTGCCCCTTTAAGGGGTTCTTTTGCTCTTCAGCATTTTTTGGTTGAGTATTCTTCACAAACATGTTAATTGCAAATATTGATTATGTTCTCTGATAATCTTAAGGTGTGTGCCTACAAAGACGGAGAAGTGATCATTGATACTTCTGCTGGAATGCTTGGAAGATACGATCCTCGTCCAGTTCAGCCTGATAGCTTATTTCCTGTTTTCTCTGTCACAAAGGGTATTGCAGCAGGAATGCTTCATTGGCTGGTGGATAATGGGTAATGCCTTAATTTTTTTCTGCCCAAATTTCTATGTAGAAAGCTACTCGATGTGACATTTACATGTTCTAGGCATTGATTGAAACATTTATCTTCTACGACTGTTTCTCTTTGGTACTGTTGTGAAACCTGGTTAATACCAAAGAACCAGTTGACGGTGTCAGGAAAAGGGAGTAATTGTTTGAGTATGTTATCTACCAGGAAATTGAGGCTTGATGAAAATGTTGGAAATGTTTGGCCACAGTTCAGAGTAAATGGAAAAGACCTGATCAAGGTATAATGTTGGTGCTCCGAGTCTCGGACCCATAAATAACGTTTTCCCCTATCCCTATCAATTTACGTTGTTAATTATTTCTTATATCACCCTTTCGTTGGTTGCTGAGAAAATGATGGAAAAGTTGCAGGAATAAAACGCTGGATCAGATATTTTATTTTCTTGGTATGCAAATCTTCATTTTAACTCTGAAAAACAACTAGAGCAAGGGCAAAAACTTTAAAGCTTTTACCAGTCTTATTGTAATGAAAGTGTTGAATTTCTTAGTTCCTTGTATTCTCGTATTCTTTTATTCTCAGCAACCAGATTAACATTTTATGTTTTATTCTTTAGCAAGTTTATTTGTATGGAGTAGGTACATCATGTGCTTAATCATACATCCGGTATGCATAATGCATTGGCCAGCCTTACACAAGAAAATCCATTCCTAATGCTTGATTGGGACGAGTGTTTGAGTCACATAGCTACTTCAGTCCCGGAGACTGAACCTGGCCGTGAGCAGCTGTATCACTATGTTTCTTTTGGCTGGCTTTGTGGTGGAATCATTGAGGTACTCCTACAGTGTGTCAACCAAATTGTATTCAAATTTCTTTGTTTTATTCATGAAGCTTGAAAACTTTCAGTTTGTGTTTCAGTCCGAAGAGTGCTTTATTTCTTAACTATATGTTTAATGTAAATATGCCTACGACTTCATATTTCAGTTTGAGGAACCTCCTAAGGGGGGACTGCTCCTGGACCTTGCTCCTGCTCCCATCAAAACAGAATCGTGTTCCCAATTGGGATGGAATTTCTCAGACATACCAACTCCAAAGGAATAAAATAAAATCTACCAAGCAAGAGAAATCTAGATGCCACAAGATAATATGAACAACTGAACATTAATGTACTTGCTTGCTTCATATTTTCGTAACATTGATTTGTTTCTATGGAGAAACAATCTACAGCCAAGAACAATCTCCCGTATTTATTCACAGTTTCACATAAACATTCAACAAAGCAAGAAAAATATATCTTCGAAACTGTACTATATCTATTTTCCCGCTTAGACTTTGCTATGTCTCAGCTCCCGCTTCATGCAACTATGCATCATATCAGTAAACTTGTGATTTTCTTTATTTTCCCCAAAACATTCGAAGAGTATAGAAGCTATGATTGATCCAGTCAGAACCATGTTGCAGATTTTCAGTTCGTCTCCCCTGAAAAGGTTTTGGTGCATACGAAACAACAAGAAACATTGTTCTCACAATATCATATGATACTGACAAAAAATGTTTAATAAGGTTTATTTCTACTTGCTCTATTTGCTCAAAGAAAATATTTTAGGGAAAATCTGAGAATATAGAGACGAGAAGTTAGGGAATAGAAATATGGTTACATCAGTTATTTCTTTCTTTGAACCCTTGGCTACATCTTTTGGTAGTTGTAACACTGTCTGTTTCCTTCTCCAAAACTTCCAGCACCTACACAATGGTTCTGGATAGGGCTGCAAACGAGCCGAGTCGAGCCGAGTTTTACCGTGTTCAAGCTTGTTTATTAAGTTTTTAACGAACCCGAGCTCGAGCTCGAGC
>JAOTQK010000022.1:17941747-17951835 GCA_025642025.1 Rhododendron ferrugineum
GGGGGGGGGGGGGGGGGTGTGATAGTCCAAAAATCTAGAAAGGATACAAGGAGTCATGCATCTCTCCACTAGAGGGGTGGGAAATTTTCAAAGCCCCGTATTTGTATACGTAAAAATAATGGATCTTTATGGCCAAAATATTTTGGCCCTCTCAAAAAAAAATCCCGAGAGACTTTATTTCCTAGTCTTTTTTGATGGTCTGAAAGTCTTTATTTTGCAGTGATAATTGTATATAGTAATTTGTTCCCTTTTATTCTCTCGTACTTCAGTTTTCATTTCTTCTGAGTTCCAACGTTTGTGTTTTCTTGATCCTCTAAAGGGACTAAAAGGAAAGAAGGAACAATTTTCATAATAAAATATCCCACTTAGCAATTTTATGGTTAACTCTTTGCCCTTTGGCAATGTGACTCCTCAATAGGCGTGAAGTAATACCTATGTACACAGATTCAAACATAAAATGTGTCCAAGATTGAACAAAAATGTGAGACCCACATTGTTTGCACCTATTTTTGACACTTTTGGAAAGAGCCAATGAGATTAAGTGTCACATGGCAATTGGCAAGCGGGCCCGAACTCATGGTCAACAAAGAGTCAAAATCAAGTGGGCCCTTTTGTTGGTCAACGAGAAAGTCTAAGTCGATCAAGTCCAAATTAAAAAAGATTAATGATTGATGAATCAATCCCAAAATGACAAGGGTACACTAGATTTACCTTACCCTATCATTCAGCAACAAACTCCTACATTTTAGGGTAGTTGAGGTTTTTTAGGGTCTGATTGCATTCACAGACAGATTCTCAAGGAATATTCCTTACATTCCCCTCGATTTTAAGCATTAAAAAGGCTAAATACACGAGGATCCATCCTGAATGCCACATGACACTTAATGAAGCACGTTTCAGTTGAATATGGTTAGTGGGATGAGTAGAATCAGAGAATAGTCCCTGAAAAATAGGAATTTTGGTAGTTTTGACCTATTCAAAGGGCCATGTGGCAACCATCAGGGACTTCGGTTTGCAATCAACGTCTACTATCATTTTGACGTCCTAGAAATAAAAGGAAGTGGGTTGTAGACAAGGGACATGTGTCGCATTTTTAGGGCCCAGTTTCAAGAACGGATGACAGTTTTTCAGGGAATATTCCTCCACTATAACGGTTACTAGCTAGGAGGTTATTGCTCCATAGAGCGTGAGGGAACCATGTTTATAGCAGAAATGGTTCGTGCATGCTTGAAAGTAGGAAAAGATCCTAAAAAATAGGAGTTATGTCATTTTTTGACCGATTCAAAGGGCCACGTGGCATCAAAGAGGCAAGTTACCATCAATATCAATGGTGGTACAATTTTTTAGCTTTTTTGAATAAGTGGGAGCAGTTCTGGCAGAGGACACGTGGAGCACTTTCAAGCATGCATGGGGCAGGCCCAAGGCTTTCGCCTCATCATTCAATTCTAGCCATATTTACAGCTTCTCAGCAATTTTTTTGGCTCTTGCAACCTTTGTTCATTTTCTTTTCACGAAAGACTTCTAGTTCTGATATTAGCAAGTCCTTGCTCTTTTTCTTTCCTTTTTCACGTACTCTTCTACTTTATTCACGGTAATACAAGTGGTTTTAGTTGTTTCTTGTTTCATTATTGTTATTCACAAAATTATTAAGTCATTCACGAGCAAGGCATCTTCGAACCAACTTTCATGGCCCTTCCCAAAGGCCAAAGGGTTGTGACGCATTCATCTTTTTAGAAGTTAGATCAGAGTACTACGCGATCCCCTGTCCATTTAGACCACGACACGGTCTTGGCACGCCTGCATCACAAGTACACTCAACGTTCCATGACCGCAGGGCAGTTACGCTTTTTGGAGGTAACACACGTGCATCAGGTGATTCCTAGCACAAAATTTCTAGATCTGTGCCCATAAAATTTATATAGAAGGACAAAGGTAGTGTGTCCCCTCTAGTATTTAGTATCCGTCGAGTACCCTAAGATGTTGAGGAATATATTTTAAAGTATTTGTAGAGCTGCCCCTTATATTTTTCTATTTTATAAGTGAAATTACACTTGTACCTAATGTGCTTTAAGATATTTTTAAAGACATTCCTCAACTACAAAAGTGAACCCGTCACACCCCCTTTGAATCCACTGAACTATCAAGCAAAGTGAGACAGAGACTGTTAGTTTTTATGCAAAACTAAAGCTAACAACTGACTTTCGCCGAGGAAAAAAAAGTCCGAACAACGTTAGTTTCCACGGTTTAATTAGATCCGAAAACTCTCCACACTGTTCAGCTTAGAGCTATAAGCAAATTCCTATATCTGTTGCGTATGTCCTAATTAACCAATGATAGGCAGGTTTGGTCATAAACACACATACCTCAAATTGTGGGATTTTAGCTCTACAAATATCCCTAAGGTCCTCTTGATCGGCCAAAGTGAAGTTAGCTCAGCCACTCTAGTTGACTGGAAACATATTCATCAGTTACCCTTACTTGAGAGGGGTACGATGAATGGTTACTAGCGCCGTTAGGATGTAAAGGCCAGGGGATGGAGTTTGGCGTATTATTTCTTGCATTTTTTCAAAGTTCTCTGTCAAGGCCATCTCCAGCTCCTATTTTGAATGGCATCAGCATCATAGTAGATAAAGTATCAGAGAGAGAATCAAACCCCTAGCCTGCATGGGTTAGAGCCACAATTTTGTGTATTATGTGACACCATACTGTGTCTTGTGGCTACCAAATTGTGGTGTTTCGCTAAGGGTTCTTAAAAATAAGTTTTTTTTTTGTAATTTTCAAGGTTAAAAATAATAGACTTATTGAAGTAATTTTTTTTGTGCAATATGAATTTTGTTTGATAAATCTCGATGAGATCTTTTGAACAGTACCAAAAAATCAAAAAATCAAAAAATTATTTTCGTAAATGCATTAAATTTAAGTTTAAATATTGCAAATAAGTACTTACTGTATTTTGTAAAAACCCTTAACAGAGAGTAATCAAATTTCAAACTTTGACTTTTTTTTTAATCGGCAAAAGAAAGATTTATTAACTCGAGAATACATAGTACGACTAGTTAAGAGGACTAAAGCTAAAATAACCTCATAGATGGAGGTATATCGAAAGAAAGCTGCTACGGACATTGACCGTCACGCGGGGCCCACTCTGAGTTCCGCACGTATGTCTGAGTTGTTTAATAATTTAAAAAGAAAATGAGTGGGCCAGTGAAAAATCAGCTCAATCCGATGCTCGATCCAATCTTCAAATTTTTCATTCATATTAGAAGATCCGGTGTCCCAAGCCTTTTCGATATCGAAACTAGGTTGGCACATTACGACTCACCCGATTAGCTGAGCTAAAATCCGAAGGTTGGCAAAATACCAACAGGATAGCAAAACACCAAGAAGATAAATCCACCATGTGCTAGAGCTTCAATTCAGCTCAAAATCCTTCTCATCTTCATGTCTTGCATAAAGTCTTGGATCGAATACTCCGTCATTTCTTCTGCTGCAACAACCCACGAAGCCACTCTTAGCCTTCACTAGCTCAATCACTTCAGGCCATACCACCTCTTTGAACCCAAAGACAATACGATTTCTAGTTAACCACAAGCTCCAAATAAATGCAATCATTACTCTCATTTTTTTCTCTATCTCTCTCCAATCATTACACATTTCCAATCATTTCTCTATTTCTCTCTACACTCATTACCTACAAATCCAAATCCAAAATCCCAAAACAAACGGGGACGATTCCCAGATTGCCTTCTTTACTTCCTAAAATTTAAAACTGAACCACCAATGCCCTGCTAAAACTATATTTGATGGACACACCCAGAAGGATGCTCATGTATTACGAACTATAATGCTCAGGTCTAAGCAATAGGGAAGCCATTCTCAGGCGACGACTCCAAAGAGACCCAAAACCTCCTCTAAATCAATCACCTTTGTGCGACTTCAAGATAGTAGTAGATACCCACTTTGGGGTTCGGTTCAAAACGAAGTTAACAACTACAATGTTCAAATGTGGGATATTTAGTTCCAAGTTTGTACAACAGTAGCTTATAGAATCCAAGATACAAAGGAAACAACAGTGTCCCATGAAAACCACAATGCCGAAGTGGAAAAAAGAAGAAGGTAAAACATCACAATAAAGAGAAGAAAAGGAAAACGGAGAACATCTAAGAGAAAAACCAGGAAATTCCAGAACATTAGCTCTACTTGGACATGGTAGGTACATGAGAATCCCAAGCCCAATTGTCTGACACACAGCTGACAGTATCATTGATAACTCCGTTATTGACACTGCCACTAAATGCATCGGCATTTTGAACTCCAAGAGTTGAATTTTGCATCATTCCAGGAAACGAGACATCATCTCCCTCTACATTGATTGTCGGTGAGACATTACCCAGCCTGCACATATTATGAGTACCAAACGACTGGGGAGTGCTCAAATGATTTTGTAGAAGATGACTAAAAGTAGATGTTAACGAGCCTCTTGCAACCATATCTTCAGCCAGTTTTACCTGAATTGCAGTTCAACATCAATGAGAGAGAAAGTACCTTTCACTCACCTTATAAGTTAAGCATTCAAGAAGCCAATGTATTTTTAGCCCGACATACTTTTGCATTAATATTTTCACTCCAAATTAATTTAGCACCACAACCAGAACAACAAATGCTGAAAGAAAAGGCATAAATGAACTACTCCTCTGTCCCACTTTATTAGTCACTTTTTGGGTTGTCGTACAGCTTGTTCCCTTTAATAGGTGTTAGTAGTATTGACGATTTCCAGATTCCGACAAACCATTGGATTCTGAAGTTATTCTTTTTTCCTTTGGGTTTGGGAGTGGGTTTCGTATTTTGTCTAGTCTAGATCCCCTGCCCGGTTAATCAAGAATTGTTGAGAAGCTAATTGCCATGAAGAATGCTTGGTTTTTGAAGAAGTTATATACATTCATATGCATTTTGATTAAAGTTTTTCCATGCATTTCATTTTTTCGATTTTCCATGGGAATAGCTTGCTTTTAAAATCTTTGGCATTAGTCTCCTAGTTTGCTTTTCTGTTTGGTGGAGAACATCTTCTAAGGCATCATAGGTGAAAATATTTTCTAAGGCTTTGGAGTGCTTTGTGTTACCTTGGTTTCAAAGTGAATTTTTTTTCTTTCTGTAAGGCATTATCCTTCCAGACCCATGTGCTCCCATACTTCATTGCCATGTATTTGTTCTTTTCAAAACCTTCATCTTTTTCAAATCCATTCTTTTATGCCTATGAATCTACATGGCCGGATGATACCAGAGCCGTTCTAGAGCAGAGATCGAGGTGGTCTTAGTCCATAGAATCAAGAAGGGGCATGGGGTGCCAATCAAGAAGCGGAGTTATGCGTGACTTGGGATAAAGTTGGTAATTCCTAACTTGCAATCTTCTTGTTATACCTTTTGATTTATGGAAATTGACGAGATTAGGCCATGGTCTTATGCTTGGGGTGTGTTGACCCTCAGTAGTTTCAATGCATATCTCGGTGTTAGTGTTGTTTAGCTTTATAGCTTTGATTGTTGATTTGAAATTGCTTAGCATGGAACTTGGTTAGTTGATTTGCGTTGTTGATTGGATTAATTTTAATTTGTCATCAAAGTTTCCAAAATAGGTCGAGACAAGGATAAGAAGAAAATATATGAAATAACACAAATGGACAATTAAAACGGGAGTAGCAAGCAAATAAGCATATCTTCTTACTGCAATAGGATGTCCAAGATTACCTATGGAATTCCGCATTTGTGAATATCAAAACCATGTGGCGTTAGAGTTTGCAGCAACCTAAATAAGGCTTTATATACTACCAATACGACGACTTCATTTTACACTCAAATCATATTGAGAAAGAGAAGAAAAACTACGATACCTTAGCTCTCAAAGCTTCTACATCTGATTTAAGCACACGATTATTGGTGGTAGAATCTTTAAATTGCTGGGTAGCATCTGAAAGTTGCTTGAACAATGTTGCGTTCTCTCCCCGCAGCTGATCAACCTACGAGAAAATCCATAAATCAACATCCCAAAATAAACTTGAATAAAGTCAAAGTTATACATGTGTGCATAAACTAAATATAGGGAAAAAAAAACCTAGGAATTCGAAGCTAATGCATTGACTTTTTTAATCTGGAGGACCAACTATTTCTACTCAGGAACATGCTTTGTGCGGGTTGCAAGAGCATGGAGGACCATGAAAATTATGTATGTTTGTGAGAGCATTTCCAACCATGCTCCAAATCTTCATATTATGGAAAGATTTTTGCTTTGTTTGGTTTGTGATTTGAGTAGTGTTTTTGAAAAATGAGCGGAGAGAGAAATGAGAGTAATGATTGGAGAGAGAGGTAAAAAGTGGAGAGAGATAGAGTGAGAAATGAGAGTAATGATTGAAAAGTTAGAGAGAGAAATGAGAGTAATAATTGAATTGAGAAATATTTTTTGAGTAGAGTAGTGAAGTGAACAAGGTATTTGTAATTTACTACCTCCTTTCTTCAACTTTTTGTACTTTATGGGAGAATCTTAAAAGAACTCATTGTCCTAGAGATTCTCCAGAATGGAGGTGGGAGGTATCCATTTTTCGAGACCCAAAAGTAAATTTGGAGACCAAATCTCTAAAAAGAACATGGGTCCCTCCAAGATTCTCCCATAAAGTAAAAAAAATTTGAAGAAAAGAGGGGATAAATTACAAAATCTCCCCTCAATATGGAGATTTGGAGCATGGTTGGAGATGCTCACAAAATAAATGCAACCACTGATTGCAAAATTCCTTCTCAAAATTCACTGCCTTTCTGTCAATCAATGAAGGGCGAAGCATAGTCTAACTCAACATGATTGCTATCCCAACAAAGCTAGAATTTCTCCTCCTCTAATTTTTTGTTTTACCTGCTGCTCAAGTTCTACCAGATGAGCTTGCTTTCTACTTCTCGAGCGTCTAGCAGACTCCCTGTTCGAAACCATTCTGAAACAACGAACAAAGTCATTAAGGCTGAGCGAAGACCTCACCATACGTTCAAACCATGATTCTTAGACAATAATCTACCTTTTCATGCGTTTTACGTTGAGAGGGTCAGTGCTCTGTTCACACTGACCAGCTTCTGTCTCCATATCGTCGTCATCTGATTGCTCGCCTGAGGAACCACTGGTTGTTCCCGTTGCTTGACCATATCTTCCTTTCGGTTTTGTAGCTGAATTAGGACTACTCACTGACCAATAACAGTTCATTGAGAATTTAAACAACTAAAATGAAAATTACTCAAATCCCCAGAGGATTGTGCCTGTAAAGAAGAAAATGAACTGTGACCTCAGTTATACTTATTTCTGTATCAGCAATTTTATTATTCTTACTAATCTACTAATCAAAGAAACATGTCAGGCCAGAGTTGTATGCTACAATAAGATCGACTACTTGAATGACTAGCACGCATACTTTCTCATCTTTCTACTTTTTGAGGCACCATCTCATTACAAACATATAAAGTGGATGTACATTTATTGATTAAGATACCTGAGGATTAGGTCCATGACAAGAAAGTTCATGGTGAACCCATTTCTTTTATATTAAAGAACACGAGGCCTAAGTTGTTTGCAGCACTTGATTGATTACTAGCAGGACTTGCCTGAATTCATGCCTACACATGCGTGCCCAAACACACAAAGACACAGATGCAGACATATCCATGAAAGCTTTATCATACCACATATAGATGACTGCGAATCAATAGGTGTTGAGATGCTGGACTGCTTGGAAGTGATATTTGGAGACCAAAGAAGGGTATCCGTTAGTCCAGTGCAGCTTGGAAAATTGTTCATTATCTCCTGATATTACAAGCGAGTACAGAAGTTATTAAATGTAGCATAAATAAATCGACAGCGATTCGTTGACAAATTACATGTATCACTTTAAGGCAGACAAGGTCCTCAGTTATTGATGTATTCAATTACCCGGTCATTAATACGTGGATAAGTATAATATGATTCCTCTCTCAACTGGACATTGTTGACTATTTCATTCATCCTCTTTCCTTTGTCAAGTGGGGAGGATGGGATGGTGAAGAAGAAAAGGGGACGGCATTAATTGAGCACCTTAAGCTATTTTTTTCTCAATATGTTTGGAAAGACCAAGCACCAACCATAAAAATTCATTTGTTCAAGAAGAAATTATCCCATTAATTCAAATTGCTTTAAAATCTTAGGAGGCTCTGCATAGCAGCGTCAACATTCTGTAATGGCAATGTTGGAGCAAGAATTTAACCTAGAATGTCAAATATATTTTGCAATAAGAATCTTACTAATTATTATAGTCCAATAATTTCGTTAATACAGAGATGGGAACTAATTTTTTATAAAGTGGTTTTTGTCATTCTGTATCTCTTTCTTTTATCAACAAAAAGGGATTCGATAAATTGGGCACTACAATGGTAGGTGGTCCAAGGAATCTTCTCCAGCTGATACTTAACACAATGATAAAACCTTTTAACATGATCTTTTGCAGGTTGGAAGGATGATGAAAACGCAAACACAACCCCAAGATTCTTAACTTCATCACAGGTACCCATCACATGCCACCAAAATTACAATAACTGCTCAACTTTAATTTTATTAGCAGATCACAAAAACTTTAATTTTAATATTATACATGGACCTTGTCACAAGCTCTGTTTGATTTGCTAATATCAACAAGAGCGATCACCTTCAAAAATTACATAGTTACCCTCATTAATTATTACATTGAGAGTACAAAAGAGGTTTAAGGGGTAATTTGGTCTTTCTCCCCACCTGGAATTGCTTATCCTAGGGTGGGGGTGGGATTAGCTAAGGTCCCTCCAAGGGGATAAGCTCTCCTCCTCTCCCTTCTCCCCCTTTCTTCTCCCACTTCCAAACACCACCTTCCTTCTCCCACTCCATCCCTTATCTCCTTATCCCTAAACAAACAGGCCCCAAAGGATTTGACCAAGTAGATATGAAAAAACAATAGAAGGGCTTGCCCCCAAGAGGTCGTAAGTTCAAATCCCATGAAGGCCAAAACATTTCAAACATTGGGGCCACTGGAGCTGGGGGCAGATTTAAGAGGGAATAGGGGGGTCATGTGTCCCCCTTGGGTTTTATCTTATTGCACTTGGACCCCAAGCATTCATAGAATTTTTATTTACCTCCACAAATAATTACACTAGCTCCTAGTAGATAGATCTTATTAACCCATCAACTCTGATAAGCCTCAAAAGAAATGGAGGTAGCCCTTATTGCTTCACCATTTTTCTCTCAAACATCCCCTCTTCTCTATTTTTTCTGTAATAGTATTAGACAAATTTTTAGGCATGCATATTTTATAATTAAGCTTTCGTTTACTTGATTTTCAAATTGAATCTTTAATTACGTTCTTTAAATGTATGGCTTATGATTTCTAAATTACTCGTTAAAGCTCGTTTGTCACATTGTTTTGACGTTTTCAAATTCATGTGCAGATTGCATGTAAAAATTTAAAGTTTTAGTACTTGAAAAAAGAATTGTCTTCAAAACATACGAAACAAGACAGAAAAATAACATTAGCTTTTATTTTGGAAAAAATTTCAAGACCATGACTAATAAGTGCCCTCTCCTTGCCGAATTCTTGGATCTGCCAATAACTTGAGGTTTGCCAGGTCATTACTTCATAGGCTTCAGAATTAGTCGAGATGAACGCAAGCTGAAGTTGGCCTGCACATCCGGTTATTACAAAAAACGCTTCCCTTTAATTCATAGTGAAAGTTATACCAACCATGCAAGACTCTCTATGAAAGAATTGTCTCAAACTTTTCAACCCAAACTTCAATCTCGTACCGGCAAGCGTACCATTTTCTCCACTGGGACGGTATGTACTGGTACCGTGTATCTCGATACCGTTCCGAATTGACCGCAACATTATTTTATGTAGTTTTAATATAAGTAAAAAAAACAAAAACAAAAAAAGTCAAACTAATGTATAAAATAATTTTGTAACACTTGGATATTCTTAAAATTAGTCCTACTAACAAATTAAGATGATTGGGAAATCGAGTAGAAATCTTCTGCCGCCAGCCCGCCCCCGCCCTCCCCTCCC
>JAOTQK010000022.1:17963194-17975815 GCA_025642025.1 Rhododendron ferrugineum
TTCAAAACACCCCAACCAAACCAGCCCTAACCCACAGCAGAGAGGAAGGAAGGGCGGAGAGAGGAGATGAGAGGGGGAGACGGACACGGATCTGAGAGGAGCGGCGGTAGAAGGCGGCGGAGGAGGAGCGGCAGAGGGTTTAGAGCAGCGGAAGAGGGCGGCGGAGGGGAAACTGTGGCGGAGGGGAAGAGAGGGGCCAAGGAAAGGTTTGGAGGAGGCGGCATGGAGTAGGAGGGAGGCCGGCTGGAGGAGAGAGGGGGAGGTGGAGGTGGGAGGCGGCAGCCCCACCTCCCCAGCAAAAACCCTAGGATGAGAAAAGATAGAGAGAGAAAGTAGAGAGAAGGCAGAGCGAAAAAAAAGAGACTTTGTAACAACAGTTGATATGTGTATCTTTGGACGTCACCAATTTGTGAAGAAACCTTTCCGGGATTGATGATTTTTTGTGAGATCAACTCAAAAATATTGAAAACGATTTTCATATGCATATAGATAGGCAAAGAAATCAGAAATTCAAACAAATGCACTCAATTAGGCACCAAAGTTATAATAGTACTTGGGAGAACAGGCCCACCTGAACACCCTCCATCTGAACGGCAATCTTTCCCATTCTCTTGAGCAAGTAATAGACCAGCAAAGAGTGACGATCGCCATTTTCTTCCACACTTCGATTATCGTAACCAAATGTAAGGGATGCAAACATACTACTTTCTTTTAATGAGTCAAGCAACTGGAAAGCTTCAAGGAAACGGCTGTGCTCATGGTGTTCAAGGGTTGACCAGATACTGTCGCCACCAACCGATTTGGTACAAACAAAGAGTGCAGAGCAGTAGAGCACAAGTCGTGAAGGTGAGGTTTCATGTAATTAGGGTGCTGGCTGCATCGTCGATTAGCAGGGGCCTTTAGTTGGCAGCAGAGAGAAACAGCTACGAGAAAAAGCCTACTTCGTGTCATAAGAAAAAAATGTTCCTAATGACTTCTCGTGGTTCGCTCTGTTGGCCTGAGTCACAGAAGCAAAATAAAAGGCCACCAAGCGGTTCAAAAAACCACGCAACCATACATGCGGGTGCACCAGAAGCTCACAAATTGTTTCCCACATATCTTGTTAATTGATAAATGACAGAAAAATAAATGAATAACGTTAGACCCATAATCATAGTTATGTACATACTGTTAGATCCATTACATAACAATTTAAGATTTTAGACCAGATAGTTGTGAACAAGAGACAAATTGGCAAATCAAGGTAAGGCTCCCAAACAACTCAAAAGACAGAAGAAATATACTGATTTTGGAATAAATGCTACAAGAAGAATTGTGAATAACACGAAAGCTCACTTGATTGGGGAGGATATGCTTCATAACTAACCAGAGCATTCCCTGAATGCCTCTCTTTAATATAATGGTTGTTTCTCAGAAAAATAATTAACCAGCGCATCGTACTGCAATTGATTTGCCAATAATTCATGATTCATGATAAGGTGATGGCCACTGGAAAATTTGCACAACCATAATCAACCAACTAAACCTTCTAAGATGCCACCCCAACATGCAGACCACGACATATTTATGAGAGCAGGCACTCAAAGAATCATTCTCAATTGAGTTCTAAGACTCTTTGACCTTCCCATTGCAACTATCTGACAGCAAATCTAACTCTATCAACTATACGGTTCCACCACCAAGACCACCTCCTATTAGAGCCCAAGCCCAACCAGTGACGCCCCCAACCAGGCTTTGAAGAACTATGTTTCGCATGTTGTGAATATTTGAGCATACAATACACAGACGTACTCGTTAACCATGCACATCCATACAAATGTAATAAAAAGGTTTATACCTCAAGATGCCCTGCTAGGCACAAACCATGAAATTGATGCAGTATCTTCTCCAACAAAACTAATGAGTAGTATGTCTCTTTCCAAGAGCAATTTCTAGCTTCAACAGAGAGACCCAGCTGCCTATTTTTCAAAACATTGACAGCCAACTGGAAAATGCTTGTCATTACTTGTAACACATGATTGATATATTCTTCCTTAAAATCTTCCCCCGTTACTTCGACCAGTAATCCCAGGACCTATACATAACAGAGTTTTAAAGCCACAAAACAAATAAAAGCCCTATACAATAACCCTTCAAACAAAGAAAGCAAAGTCAACATGCATCAGGTGCACTTCTTCATTGTACAATAAATTTAGGTAGAGGTATCAAAAGGGTGGATTTTAGCGAGTTGAAAACTTGAAATGAGCATGGGTTGAATGAGGGTTGATGGTGACCGGGTTGAATGTGAGAAGGTCAAATACAAGTCTCTCTCTCAATTTCAAATTCTTAACTATTCCTCAACAGCTAATATACACAGCAAAAACTAATAATAATTCAAAAGCCAATTGAAACTAAAATTACTAAAGGGTTGATTTACTAAAGCCTATTTTCTGGCTGCTACTGACTTCACTTTTTGAAGTTTTTTGGACAATTTTCCGTCATTGGTAAACCTTTTTGACATCTTGTTAACATTTTATGGATTAATGGGTTCGTCACGAGAGGAATCTAAAAAGTAGAAATATACGGACCAGACTTGAAAAAGGTTCAATTCAGGCAAAAATAAGATTAAAGACTGGCTATTTTGGCTTATTTTCATCTCTAACGAACTTTTTTTAGCTTTCGGTCAGAATTTTACTTTTCGCATTGCTCTAGTCAAAATGATCTAATAACCAAAAGTCAACTCAAAACTATAATAAGTTCATAAAAGACGAAAATAAATCTTTTTCAATAACTTAAGCCAACCAACTCAGACCACATTTTTGGTATTAAAACCATAGGCCAAACAATCCCCACGTTCCACATTAAAAAAAATGTAAATAATAAGCCCAACTTCCTACACTTGACACAAACAAATAATGCATATAAAATCGAGCAGAAACTAATTCACAAAAGGAGTATACCTTGTGTGCCCAATGGCCCCAACCCATTCAGAAATTAAAACACAATTATATATCAGTTTGTCAAACCCAACTAAACCAAATAAAAAATACAGTCAAGTTGGGCGGGTTATAAGTGAAATACGGATAAGTTTGTCGGACTCGCACTAATTTTAGCAAATATACCCAATGATTCCGCAGCCTTCTCCACTTTAAGTTCTGGATGCAATCCAACACTGTTGGTTTCTTCTTGAACAGTAGACCTTAATTTTGCATGATTCAAAGAAGGTTAACAAAGGTTGAGTCTTCTCACAAGCAAAAAATATTCAATGACAACAAATAAATGATGAATAAACAGCACAAAAGGTTCTAAAACCCTACCCATTCATCAAATCCAAAAAGACAGCAACAGCAGATAATATCTGTAATGATGACCTATATCTTGCAGCCAATCGCAAAAATTTGATCGCTTCATCATCTCGGATGAAGTTACCAGAACACAATTAGTTATAGGAACTGAAAGAAGCACAAATTAGGCTATGCCAAGTTTGTCTATGAAACCCTGCTATACGGTTTGAGAAACTTGAAATTAATCGCCAGCTGTAGACCAAGATATACGCAAGAGCTAGTGCAACTAGATTGAAAACTCCATTTAGAAATTAAATAATTGGATGCTAACTAATTTTTTAAAGCAGAAAACCAAAATAGCCATTCAACTTTACTAGATTCTTTCAAGTGCGCATAACCATAAAAATGAATATCAAAAAATGAAGGCCTGTGATTACTAACAACTCAATGCGTACTTATTTATTTCATCTATACTCTAATGCGGAGTGGAGACAGCTTATCACACTACATTCACTTCTCTATTCAATGTTGTGTCAGTGTCTACGTGAAACAGGATGACATGACTTACCAGCATCTATCACAAAAAACTGATCGAGTGCATCCACAAAATCAAGTAAAATAAGGAGGAGTTTGCTTGGATGTCTCTCAGATAAGGATAGCAGCTTATGATTCCCCACATCAAAGCCAATTTACTCTCCTGAAGTTGAGTGACCGATGAATCACCATGCAGAATTTCATAGATAATCTCAATCCAGTAGCCAATAGCATCCAAGTGAATGCAAATCCTTGAACCTGTTCTCCAGATGCTCCATCTAGAAAGCCGGGGTTTTGAACTTGAACTTGCATTCTTTCACAGAAGATAAGTAGCAAAAGAATAACTTCTTCCTCTGAAGTTTTTATAATATCATTCAATGCACTGGAATCAAATTTGAAAGGCCAAGATCATTAGTATCCGAAGAGAAATTAGACAAGCATCCGGAACATTACAGTAAAAATACAAAAAAAAAAATTACCTTATAATATTCTGTCTGTATGCATGGACTATGCGAGGATCTTTTAGTAGCAATTGTTGGATAAAAGTCAGCAAACTGAAAACCAAGTCATACATGTCAAAGACAGTAACGAGTAATTGTTGACGAAATAAAAAAGGCTGGAAGAAATTAATAAACAGGGAAGGGAGTCCCATGGAATGAAAACAAAAACCATTATGAAGGCAATACCTTGACTTCCTTAACTTAAATACAGGAGCCCATTGCACAGAAACATTGGAAATAACTGAGACGTTATCAGCTAAATGGAGCCCATCAAGAAGAACAATCCCAGCAAGATGCACTTCTGCAAAAGCAATCTAGCTTACTTGAAGCATCAATTGGTAATCTGTATACAGAAAGAACAATTAATTCTCCGTATAATAAGCACACTAACATCTACGCAACATACCATAAAACCATTAAACGCACAAACAAATCAGAACTACTTGATAGTCCACCTTTGGTTTTCTGGATATAATCAATCTGAACAGTAGAAATCAGCAGCGACAACAGGCGACTGAGGTGCAATGATAATCCACTAGATAAAGCGGCCCTAATTTCCTCATATAAACAACCCCTTATCAGATTCAACACTGTAGGCTCAAGCTCCTCACATATCCTTTGGAAGCTAGCACTAACAACTTCAAGAACAGATTGTGAGCCTGCCCACACACACCACACCAGAGGCGGGGGGGAGGGAGAGAGAGAGCACTCATGTAGGTTACAAGGTGCAAGTCAATGACGACTTGCAACATATTAATAAACAAAATTGGAATTGGGACTAGTTGAGTCAATCATGGTAAACTGCTCCTAATATGAACATGAACAACTGGCAAAGGTTGATTTAGAAAGCAACACTTTTACAGGGAAAAAATTAAGGAAATTTGTCCAAATCAAACATGGAAATAGCAAAATTATTTTGGCAACTAATCTCTCCATCCCAAAATATCTGTCCAGTTCTTCATTTACTCATGACACAAAATCGTTGTCCATCTTGAAAAGTCAAAGTCCTGAAACCTAAAAAACTCTATTATAGCCCTCATCTTTTTGAATTCAATTGACATTATAAAAAATAACAAAAAAACTCTCCATGGTAGTTTTGAATCTTTATCTTCTTAAGAGCAATTCTTTCGGCCCTTAAAAAAGTTGGATTCTCGAGAATTGGTATATAGTTCAGGACAGAGGGAGTTAATTGTAGCAGATCATCCTGAGATTATATGAATAACAAGGAAAAATTAGTTCAGTATAAAGCAGGAAGTAACTACATATATTAGAAATGTATAAATACCACATGTGCAGAAATCTTACAAAAAGAGCTTGCATTGGGCAAATTTAACACCAATGCCATTGCCAAGTATTGAGTTGTGCACAAGTAATCGCAACACTTGCTCAGCTCTTGAATGCAATTGTGATGAAGTTCCTCTCATAACACAACATAGTAAAGTACTGACACCAGATTTTCTGACTACCAATAGCTTCTTTGCAACTTCAACCATGACTCTTCTTATACCAGTTTAACCCAGAGATTAACAACAAATGTTGTCCGTGCATAGACATACTTCCACATAAAATTTAAAGCAAGATATGCGTGTAAAGCTAACTCCATGGCCAACAAAGAAGAGTGCGAGCATGCGTCAAAGGGCAAATAAGATCAAACCAATTTAAAGAAAAATAATTTAGATAATAGCAACCTTAATAATATGGATCACGCAAAGGGTGGCATGAATTGGACTAAAATTTTTGAAATTTCACATGGTCACCCTTTCGGCTTTAGAAAATCATATTCAGGTTAATTTGACTCTAGTTCAACGGTTTTATAAGAAACTAGGATACAAGTAAAAACTAATAATAATTCAAAAGCCAATCCAAACTAAAATTACTAAAGCCATTTTCTGGCTGCTACTAACTTCACTTTTTGAATTTTTTACTAAAATTAAAAAAGGGTTAGGCTTATCAACTAAAATGATCACCTTAACTTATGGTATCAAGTCGTCTAAGAAATTCCAAACCTCCAGAACTTATTTGTTTTCCATCGTTGTATGACATTAAACATGTAACTAACCTCAAACGCAAATGTCCCAATACTAACCAATATATCAATTCCCCTAAGATATATGAAAATCCAAATATATCAAACCAACCCAATGCTCATCCCTCACTTGAACTAAAGCATTAGCAACTACCACATCGATATCTCTTCTCCGGCAAAAGAAATACTCCCTCCATCCCAAATTGGATGTCAATTTTTGATATCTATGTCAATTTCAATTCCTTATTTCTTTCAATATGATCTCAAAAAATATGCAATATGGATCTTGTTTGATAGTTCTCGATTAGTTCTATTATACAAAATTTTCAAACTCATGAAAAACATTATAGTTTGACAAATATAAGCGATGAAAAATAACACGAGTTTCCAAAATTGTCATGCTTTTGGAGACGGAGGGAGTAAATTTTTTTCCAAGGATTATGTTTTCCAATCTTATATCGGAATTCAAAACTCAACATTCCACAAACTCACCCTTTTCGTCACAAACTTGTATTTCCAATCTATTCAGAATACTCCCTTACTTCGAGGATCACTAAATAAGGACTACTTATTTCAATACAAAACTAGTACTCCAATAGAAATGGCCAAACGAGACAGATGCCTATCTCAAAAATCGGGTTTATTCATCAACTCCCAAGGATGTAGAAACAAGGACTCATGGATGACAATGAAAAGATTTCATATAAATCATTCCCTTACTATCTGATACTGCTATGTTTACCAAATACCATGTATGTTGAAAGCAACTTCTCTATCTCCTCATCATATATATAACAATAAATCCTCCAAACCAACACAAATCACCCCGGAACTAAATTGAAGTATTTTTTTTTTCCTTTGACAACCAAGGATCATAAGTATATCCACAAAGAAATCACTACGCATATAGAAGTTACCATAAGGAACTCACTCCAAGATAAAAAGTAAAACCAAAATTATAATAACGAAACGGCCCAAAAGAATCCTAGCCTACAATTTGCTGATTAGACAACAATAATGTATAGTCCGCTAAGGTATGAATACCAAATCTCCACCACTAAAGTCCTTACACTTTAAAACTTTTGATATTTCTTCCAGTTCCATGAATCCAACTTCTCAATAAACCACGCTTTTGGTCCCCATTTTTTGTACACTACACTTACAACACAACAATTTAAGTGAACTCTCAAATCCACAACCCTAGTTGCCATAAAAAATTGACCACTCCAATTTAGGACTAATACGAAGGAAGCCTCTTAAATCCAATTCTCTGCCAGTGTCATACGAAAAGAGTAGTGCGGCCACAATTCTTGAAGTCAAATTACTTTACTCCATCCTGATATGTAGAGGTCAAATGTCCATTTTCTAGCTATGAGATTCTCTCTTTTACATCTAACTGCATAATAGTTGAATTCTGAAAGTACATATGAGTCCTCCCAAAGTGGATTTTTTTCCCCCGGAACATCTTACTACCATCCACAACAATAAACCATCAGCAAACCAACAAAAGTATGCATGAAATTACAATCCAACCTCACCCAAGAAGCACAAATTCAAAACTGAAAAGAAGAAAAGTAACCAAGTCATCAATCAAATTTGAAATCGCCATATTCATGCTAAGAATACAAACTAATTCTAGCCCAAACCAAACAAGCCAAGCACTAATGAGTACTTCTACTTCTAACTAATACTATACATTCAGCCTCGAAATCCAAATCTATCTTATTTTTAACTCATTAAAGCCCAAGACATCGATGTTCGATTCCGTGTCACAAGTCCTATCGCTCAATAGATCACATTTTGCCAATATTAATCATTTTTACTAATCAACTAGAGGTTCTCACATCACACCATCCAAAACCATTTACTTGAATCATCCTCAAATCAAATCCGAACCAAACACATGATCAAATTCAAGTTGAGTTATCGAGTAACAATGGGCCTTCCAGATTTCTTTTTGACTTCCACATACCCAACAAGGGTCGAAGGACTACAACTCCTATTTTTAGTGCAATTTATACAGACCACGTTAACCAAAGTTCTAGAAACACCAATGATACTGTCAAACACATGTATCTGCAATCTTTTCAATCACAAAAATTCAATAGTCTTTAACATAATGGATCAACATAATTAGTTCTCAATATCTCTACTAAAATAATTGTGATCGACCTATATTCCACAAGACCACCTCCAAACACCTAACATCTCCAGGTCTAACTCCTTGTACTAAACCATTACACATTTAACTCGGTCGAATGCTCTAGTAAAAATTCTTCAAGTGACCAATACACAATGACCAAAAGTGAAACTTTCCCTTTTGCACTATAGAAGTTAGGAACTCCCAAAATTAACCACAAACAATCTAGATCGATAATAGTCCATTTTCATTCCGACATGACTGATTCATAACAGCAAGTCTAATCTCGTAAGTTTACCACCACACACAATCTTCTAGTTCCTAAAATCTCCACAACCACAAGACAAATCACCACAATAACATTACATGCCTCCACTTGGCTACTCTATCACTAAAATGCAACCCTAAATAATCCATTCCCATATTCAAGCAACACGAACACTCACATCCTAAAACACCATGGCCATTGCCAACCAATCGATCCAGCCCTACGTATAATACAAAAACTTATTCATCTACTGCCAAGAATTCAATATCCACAAAACAAAATGACAAGAAAATCTGCCAATTTCGACAATGAAACAACTCCGTTTGTATAATTACCTCAACGCGGGAGTCCTATCAATACTTAATACTATCCATCTCCAATAAACATTTCCACCTAGTATTTCATTTGATTGTGTATGGGTATTGATCTCATCTAAAAGGACATAACTTCATTAGGGTACCAAAAGCAAAGAGAGCCTACTAAACGTGCAAGCAAATCAAGAATCTCAACAATCTAGAGGAAGTTCCAAACGGAAAAACCTAAGTAGACACTCACCCAAGTAAACTAGGTCCAAAGCTCAATAACTAACTGAAATAATCCCCTATGTATGATTCTTAAATCAATCTCTGAAACGTACAGTCATACCATCAGTAGTACTATTCCCTCATAGTCAATGACATCATCGTTCAACCAAGTTTTATCAAGGTAAGAAATTAAATCTTCCAGAATATTACACTACATACTCATCCAAAACTACACCCGAAATTCAAATAGAAAGAAGAAAAAAAATGGCACGTCGACAAGTACCTATTGTCTGCTAATCCAATGAAAGTAACAATACAAATGAAATAACAATTTCTCACAAATGCCTATAGGACTATGGGGACTAAAACCTCTACCAGATGCACATAATAAAAAGGTATCTCGAGGTTTGTGCGGATTTATCATGGATTTTGTGTTTGAGAAAGATCCCAAGGAGAGAGAGAGAGAGAGAGAGAGAGATGTTCAGGAGAAGGAAAAGAAAGAAAGAAAGAAGTGTGAACTCCCCTGGTCCAGATTTTGGGTTTCTATAGTGTAAATCTTGCCCCACCCCCCTTAACCACTAAACATTTCATCAAGAATCACAATTAACAGGCAATTACACTATGACCCCATGTCATTCCCACAACATTGTTCACATAAAATGCCCAAATTACATATTTAAATTATGAAGTAAAAAAATTATAATTCCGGGTCTCTTCGTTAGCAATTATGAATTTTTCTATAGAATCATTTAAGGGACACGGGAAAGTTCGAAAGTACGTAACATGCTTAACCACTCACCTGGGCTCAAAGACAACGCAACTCGATCACGAAAAAAGAGAATAGCCTGTATACATTTAAATCACATATGAATACCAATCTAAAGTCTAACTAAATTACCAAATCCTACTATTATACTAACACCTAAAAGTCTAACCACCAGACCACACACCTCAAGCTTTACCTCCTAAAAGTAAATCAAAGTGCTCGTCCAAAATCTACATGTCATTGCCTAACTTTTATTAGCCCAAAAACACCCAAACTCCTAGCCTTCATATCAAAAGATAAAACGAAATTCTAAGAGAAGTTATTGTATTAACTCTACACAAACCCACAACTAATCCACTCCACTATGCACACCACACGCACGCAGCACAACATCACTAGACAGTCAGAAGCACTACCAGCGTGTTCTTCTCTCTCTCTCTCTCTCTCTCTCTCTCTCTCTCTCTCTCTCTCTCTCTCTCTCTCTCTCTCAAATATAATGACATAAACCAATCTCCAACTCAAGGGTTTGTCCATTCTGTGAAACGGCATAGATTGGAGGAAACGAAATAGATGAAAAGAATTATTACTCAGAGAAAACCAAGATGAGCACCTACCTCGAGACTTCAACCGCCGCTATTGTTCTCTCCCTCTCCCAACACGTTATATCACAATAAAACCTTAGTCTAATGTACACATACTCCAAAACTGCATCTAAACTACCACTAACCCATGTTACCGCTAGTAACTAGTAAAAGGATAGATTATTTAGATAAGGAGAAAAATAAGTTTTGTATAATATAATAGCAATAATAATTTACATTATATTACCCTAACACATAATATTAGACCAAAAGCAAACTTAGAATTCCTAGAATTTCTATAACGGCAAGAATACTTATAATGCACACAACATAAGCAATTACAGAGTCGGACCCAGATCAAACAAGGAAAAACTATTTTCATTTTTTTATACAAGAAAATAATACTGGGTATAAGAAAAGTCAGGGCGTAACAATAAGATTTGCTCAAAGTTCCTCCAGTGACAACACATAAACAAAAGAAAAAGGTCTAATTTACCTCATAAATCAGAGAAGAATCAGTTTCAGCAAGAGCATCAAGAAGATCACAAACAGACATCCTTACATCCAGACTAACGGAAGTAAGAAGCGGAGAAACTGCATTCAGAATTTTGTTGTACTTTAACTTCCTAATTTTTGTATCATTTGATGAATTACCTTCAAAGCTTCCACACATGCATCTGCAAAACAGTTTTTTTATTAGAACTTTCTTTTATTCAAAAACTATTTTTTTTTAACTTTTTCATGAAAACTATTTTTTTTAATTCAAAGTTTCAAAAAAACTATTTTTCTTTTTCTAATAAACTGTTTTTATTAGTTTGAAAACTATTTTTAAAAAAATTATTTTCTATGTCACAATTTCTATATTTTTATAAGTTGAAAAGGTGATGTGACAAGTTTTTGTTATTCAATTTTGATTGTGTCATTGTGGACATCTACATTACTAACCTTAACAACCTCTTAAATGAATAACCAAAAGATAATTAATAATGTGACAACTTTTGATTATTCCATTTTGGATGCTCTTAGCAACATTTTGAATTTGATTAGTCCATTACGGATGCTCTTTTAGCACTACCTCTCTTTTATAAAAAAAAAAAAAAAACAGAATAATTCATAGGGTAAATTACACTGACCTCCCCTGAGATTTCTGACAAATACACTGACATCCCCTCTAATTCTAGCAATTAAGCACCACTCTCGAGAATCAATTGATGAAGGTCAAGTACAACGTAAGTTTTGCAAGTCAGCAGAACAAATCGTTGATATACACACTCTGGCTCTGGCTAAAGGAAAATTTCTTCACTTCAGGGAGCTACTTGGAGTTATGAGGGAGCAATGTTAGGGGTTGTTTGGCCTAATAAGCTAAATGGGTTTTTTTTTTAATTATCCTTATTCTTTTTTTTTTCCGCATTTGTTAGTTTTTTGTAACGCCCCATTTACGGGTACGTTAAATAAACATTTATTGAATTAAACTAAGGAGAGTCTAGCTCATTTATTACACCATAAACTTCAAGAGAGTATTTTTATTACACAAGGATGAGAATATCTAAGGTTATCTACTGTTCTGCCTCCATCCTAGCAAGCTCCTCGGCTTCGAAGGCCTCCAAAGTGTATTGTGCTTCCTGCTCGTCTATGAACTCTGACACATTATACCAGCGTCACCCCCAGTATAATATGTCAGGGTCACCCAAAAGGTAACACCATGAGCTACAGAGGCTCAATAGAATAAACCATACTCATTTACCTTTAACTTACAAATAACAGGTCATACAGATAACGTTATCTACACAGTTCTTGCTCATTTACAACATAGTTAACAATGACACATCACATTTGTTATCTTACTAACGTTTGTGTCATGTTTTTTTGTGTTTCTTCTACACAGCATTTCGCAGACCGTGTCACCATTTCTAATTTTATTAACACTTCCAAAATCGTTTTAACACACCCAACCTTGGTTCCGCCGCTCCGGGTTCCCAAGTATCCTCACAATGGTTCCGCCGCGCCGGGTTCCCATTG
>JAOTQK010000022.1:17983701-17997124 GCA_025642025.1 Rhododendron ferrugineum
TGCATAACCACCGCACCAATGGCAATTGCCTGTGATAGTATGGGAAACTTTATTGCATATATATGTTACTTAAATTTATTTATTTTTGGTTGCCCCAGCCCGTGGGTTGCCCAAGCCCGAAGACTTGCGCGCGGGGCTTACCCCGGGGCCGGCCCTGCACTTGAGCTATATATATAAAAAAAAAATGTATGGTAAAATTAAAAGGAAAATTCTAAAATCAGTCTAATAGGCTGACAATAATAAATGTGTGAATGTGTATTAAAAGGTACAAAAAGTACACATAATTACGTGTTTTTCTTATTTTCTAGTGTACTTATCGTCAGCCCAGCAAACTGACAATAGTAAGACCAAAATTAAAATACCGAAAGCCCATCTTAATTATATGAATTCTCCCAAATATATAAAGTACTCGTGTTAGAGAATCGATAACCGAGTAAAGACGTACATGTGATCTGCGTCAGACATGTTTCATCGAACAATATTTTTGTAAGCATATTTTCTAACTCAAATTTCTCTGGAGCTTATGCATAAAACTCCTATATATAATATGTATGAAATTGTCTAAGACAATTAGTAATCATTATTAAAGCAACAAAATAAAATCCATATCGAGAAAGATAACCACACTCATTTTTTTGGATTTTAGTGTTGAAAGTGTATGTATTTTTTTTGCTAAAAGACAAAAAAGGGAGTGTAGAAATCAATTCCCATCGTAAAAATTATATATATATATGTATGTAAGTATATTTATCCGTGAAATAAAAAGTTGATGAATTCAATACTTAGACATGTACTCGCACTGGACATTCGTATCCTGATTCGTGGAACATAGGGCGCCACAATATTTTGACAATTTGAGAATGTAATTTTTTTTTTCGAAGGCTAGCTTATGTAACAATTTGACATATCAAGGTTGACATCTTCCCTCTCGAATCAAAGTTCAAAATATTTAAGCGCACATATATATTCAGAATACTAAGTTCAAATTATTAATTTCTTAAATATATTTAAAACTCTTGGGAGTTTGTACGATGTATTGATCAGCTCATGCAAGCATATCGCCAAATCTCTTGGAAAGAAACTGTGATGTCTAAACTATATTAATTGGGCCCCATATATATTAGTTGAACTTAGTCTCACTTAAAAATTCAAGCCTAAGTGAGACATCTAGCTAATAACTAGGGTGATTTTACGCTTCATTTTTTGTTTTTGAATAGACGCCAAAATACCATTTGTTTTTGCTAGAAATACCAAAAATACCATTTAGACAACAAAGTTAAGGAGACTGAGCCGTCTTGAATAGTAGATATTTTTGTGCTAAAATACTGAAAAATATTGTTTAGACAATATAGTGATAAGAATTTTGAGTAAAAACTTTAGTTGATAAGAATTTTAGTGTAAACGGTATTCTTGGTAGTTTAGATGGGGAACTATAAGTTCATTGTCCACTAAAGAGGGTCCCACATAAAGTCGGAACAAATGATTTGTATGAACTGATCTCGAAAATAGTTAATAGTCCTGAGAGGTTTGGAACCTAAGACCTTAGTAGAAAACTCTTAATGTTGAGGCCTTGACCATCAAATCAACCTCTTGTCATTACCCATCAAATCCTCAGTTCCGAAATTCTGGTGTACTCATGTTCCGGTGTACGGGAATAGAGGTATTGAAGCCTTCGACGTTCAAGGATTAAGGATTTTAGATTTTCTCTCAGTTTTTCATGTGTTTGCTTTGAAAATTTGGCAGTGGCTGAGAGATGTCAAATCTACAGAGGATTTGCCTCATGAATTTATGGCGGAGTTGAAGACCTGTTTGTGGGGTTTATGCTTTCATTGTACTACAGTAGTAATTTATGCGAGATTTTACCCGACTGTCGGCCGGGGGAACACAGAGGGTCCACCGCAAGTCGGTGCCTCAGATTTTCGCCGGTAATCCCTTTGGAGGGCCACTCACCAGTCACCACCACAAATAGAGGAGCCGCTCTCCGTTTTTCATGCTGCTTCTCGGGCACCACCGACATACATATTCATGAGTTTGTAGCTACGGTTATATGAATTAAATAGTCGAGGAACACAATATCCGGACAAAATTATATATGGAACCGTCCGATGTATATGGGTCTACACACATCGAACAATCCTGAATGTAGTTGGGTGCGAAAGTATGTTTTAAAGTTGTGTTCATTGCATTATCCTGCATGAATTGCTTTTAGGTAGGGGTGAGTATGATCTGAATTGGTTAGGTTTTATGGTAAATCAGGAACCAAACCAATACTTATGGATTGGAGAACCAAACCAACCCAAAACCAAACCAATCCAAACCATTAAAATACGGATCAGATTCGGTTTTAAACCACGGTTTGCTTTGAACTAAGCTATCATTTTCAAAAAATATTTAAAGTACTTAAAATTATGAAGACAAATTAAAAGAAAACTTATCTTAAAACTAATTCCATTCAAATTACCAAAAGACACTAACATCAACCAACTAATTAAGAGTAAAATACCAACAATTAAACTAAGAAAATGAAATACTGATAAGTGATAAGCACCCAAGATTGTACGATCATGGTGCTTAAGTTCCCTAGTTAGTAGCATTCTTATTTTAATTCGTCGTTTTTATTCTTGTTTGCTCGTAAGGTTGTTTTTGTAGTGTTTCAGGTAAAACGCCCTCTTTTGGCGTATTTTGTTCGTAAGGTTGAGCCTCAAGTGAGTTCAAGCTTCCACGCCCGGTGGAATTTGTGCCAAGATGGCCCAAGAGTAAAGGCGTGAGGCGTCGGATGACCTAATTGGCCGTCGGGTGCCAAGTCTTGGAGGCTGGCCTGCATTTCTGGAGATAGCAGCCCCGTATCGATATAGCCTTAATCTGTATCGATACGTGTGGGCTATGTGGGACATCAGAGAATCTTGTATCGATACGGCCTTATCTAGTATCGATACGGGAGCGCTACGGGGGAATTGGCCTTTTCAAGTTAACAGCGTTGTATCGATACTTTGCATAATTAGTATCGATACAGGAGCTTGTCGGTCAGATATTTGTCACCTTTTTTGTTTTCCACTTGTGGAATAGTTGCATTTTTTGGCATGTTTTGGGATATTTGTTGAGAGAGAGAGAGAGGCCCTTTTTGTATAAATAGGGGTGTCTTCTTCTCTCTTTGTTATCTAGCCCATTATTTAGCTTTATGTCTTTTGTTCTAGAACTCCATTAATGCTCTTTGAGCTTTTCTAGTCTATTTTCTTCAAGTTCTCAAGTAAGTAATTCTCGTTTATTATTTTGTCGTTTATTAACGTTGTTTGTACGGACTAGATCCTTATTAATCTCAAGTTTGTTTTCCGTTTCATCGGTTAAAAGTGATGTCTTCTTTTCATGCTTTCTTTTATGCTTTAGTTATGATCGAGTAGTCGTTTGGCTAAGTCTCGGGGTAATCTTTCCCGAGGACTTAGGTTGTTATTTGGTTCTCGAGCCATCGGGCTTCAAAGCATGATTTACGGAATTAAGCACAACATGCATTTTTGGTCTAAACTAGGGGTGTTAACTACTTGGCATGTCGTTTGTCAAGCGGTCTTGGCCCGTGGCATGCCAAGGGCTCGTGGCCTCCTATGTGTTCGATAAATGTTAAAAACAAGTTGGGTTGCCTCCGTTGAATCTCATCTTTTGTTAAACGTAGTCATTAAAGCAAAATCCTCCGGGCGTGAGCACGCGGTCGTGCCTCTCACCTGAGTTATAATTGAGAACCGGTAACGGCCTTTGTCAAGGGTTAGAAGACCCCTAGACTTGCCTCTTTAAGTTTATTAGAAACAAATCTAGTCTTTTTCCTTAGTTTTACCACTTTCAAGCAAAACCAAGTTGGCCGTCTTAAACGCCACAATCCGACACATAAAACCTACAAATCCGATCTAAGCTATTCAAGATTTTCTGTGGGAACGATCCCGGTCTTGCCGGTTATTATGCTACCAACGATCAAGCCCTACGCTTAGGGTATTTCAACTTTTTTGGAAGGCGAGGTTATGACGTAAGCAATAGTCCTATTAGGCCTATGGAAAAATAATGCTTAAAGGTAAGCTTTCAAGGATAATCTATTGACCAATGGGTAATGAATTCCTAGAAAGTGTACCTAGGCATAATAGGCATGATTATATTAGGTGTGCATGCATGGCAAGGCTAGCCAAATGATGGCTTTCAAGTGTAAGGCTTTGTCCAATGGGTAAGAGTTTTCCTAGAAAATGTATCTCATTGTTCAATGGTCCACATTTTTCCTAGAAAGCATATATGTATATATAGGCATACTAATAATAGGCTATGGTGTATGTAGGTATGTATCTACCTAGGGAAAGATCTAGGAAGGTGATCCTTGGAGGGTAATTAGGTTTAGGACTATTAATCTTAGGTTTGCATGCATGGCAACCTAGGTCATGATGAAAGGTTCTAATGATTAGTCTTGTTAAATCTATGTACTCATTAGATTATGGTAAGTCTTATTTCTATTACTCAAGGGATAAAAATTACTCTGCTAACTATTGTTCAATGGGTAAAGAGGAAATGATGAGAGGTAAGGTCTTGGAATGACTAGTCATGAAAGTATAATGATTACTACTTTGGTCCAAAGGGTTCCATTAGGGTTTGGAAAAGTTCACAAGGTTCAAAGATGGTTGAAACGGTTCATCTAAGGTTAGGAGGATGTAACTAGGTTGAATTGGTACTTAGGTTTTTCTAACTAGTTGGTTAGAAGCTAACTATGCTTGTCAAGTAGGATTTCTAGCCAAGAAGATGAATTTGTGAATTAGTACTAGACACAAATAAATATGCAAGGGTATAAATAAGTCCTTTTGTCCTTAGGGAATGACTAGTAAATTTTTGTACGAAGAAAACTTAATTTATAAGTCTAGAATCAATAAAGACAGAGTTTTGGATATTAAAAATGAATTTTAAATGAAATCCATGTAATTAAAATAAAACTCAAATTTTTAACGAAATTTTTATTGACCAAAAATCAGGATCATTACACTAGGCGCCGACTATTCGGCTGCCTAATCTAAGCGTTGGACCACCGCGTAGTGCTTAGATAGAGACTAATTAATTTAGGCGGCTGACTTTTAGAACAATGCTTACAATT
The DNA here is from genome assembly GCA_025642025.1 of Rhododendron ferrugineum. NCBI lineage: Eukaryota > Viridiplantae > Streptophyta > Magnoliopsida > Ericales > Ericaceae > Rhododendron > Rhododendron ferrugineum. The sequence goes on from JAOTQK010000022.1 coordinate 17,988,812, forward strand.
GATGGAAACGATAGATATATGAGTTTGAAAATAGTATCAATGAATGTGGAACCACAACCGGGTTGTGCATACTCATAAATTAATCTAGGGAAAAAAGTATTTATCACCTTTTCCTTGTTTTTTTTGGTTTGAATTTGGTATATTTCAAATAAGCTGTCGACACCTAGCCAAAATGGTGGGAGTTAAGTTGGTCTTGGCTTTTTTGTGGGATGTTTGATTGGTTGATGCGTTCTTATGACGTTGCTGAAGTGAATTCTTGCCAAATATAAGAATGTGTTGTTGTTTGTCTCTTTTTCGGTAATGCAGCTGCAGTGTTCTCGGACCAGTTTGCTTGCACTTACAATGAATTCGTATAGCCACTCTCGAGGGCATTGCACATACATGCGTAGGGAGAGACAAGGTGACCCCAAAAATTATTAGCAATGAGATCTAACTGAAATAATTGACATCTTAAGAGGGAGCAAAAATCTAATTAAAAAGTCTTGTTGTTCTGCTTTAATTCGTCTTTGCCATTAGGCTTTTTCCACTTTGATGCTAGGGCTGCCTTTTGTCTTTTTTGGTTCTTCTCTTCTTAATTTGCTTAATAGTTAATATTCAATAAATCATTTTTTGTAAACCACAAAAATGGTATAATTAAAGAAACCGAATGAAGAACCAACGGTATTTAGTATTTACCCTCCTAGCTCTAACACTTTTTTTTTTTGCCACAACGATAACAGATGATATTATAGATTCAAAAAATAGTATATCACGAGAAAACTTCATCCTTAAACAAGAGATCAAGAAATCAAACAGGAGGGGACTCAGTCCAAAGACTACACCCAATTCCAACTAAACTCATCACTCAAACAGTCGGAGCACTGCAAAAAACATTCAAAAACACTCACACATGGGTGATAGAAGCCCCACAAACTGGGAGAAATCCCACACAGGGGACACCAAAGAATAGAACAAAAAAGAGAAAAACCTATAACGGAACCGAACGGAGTCCGCCGTATCGGAGCAGAGAGTTCATCCACCAACCTAGATCTCCCACTTCGGCGGGCAGGACGCCTCCGACGATCACGATCTGCAAGGCACTCCTCCAAAAGCCATCGGACTACATGGTGGAGGAGGGGCGGCGAATGGTGGTTTGGGGGAGGAGGAGGATGGGGTGAAAGGGGAAGGAGAGAAAACCTCCGGGATCTAAGATTGGGAGATGAAAAAACACCACGAGGGGGAGAAATCCCTCCCCTCCTGTCACCCATTGGGGCGTAAAACCCTGGGGGGAAGGGGAAGGAGGAGATGCGGGGCTACGGCTTCTTTAAGGTTAGAGAGAGAAATCCTAGCTAGCTCTAACACTTGAACCATCCAAACTCAAAATTTTGCCCTACACTACTACCGCTCTTCAACGTGAACAATGACTATTTTATGAGTTGCTTCTTAAAATTAAATTATCGGATTTAAAAATTAGTTCTAAATTTCTCCTCAAATCCTCATACACAATTTCATCTATAGCGATGAGCGCACCACACGTTTTTGTCATCGAATCACATGAAAATCTTGAAAGATCAAAGATTACCACGCCATCTAATTGTCGAACATGGACTGCAACGTTGATACGTACAAAATGAGGTAGAGAAGATTTAAGCTCTCAATTATTGTTTTTTTTTCTTCCCGTTTTGAGTGCCTTTCCAATTTGTCCCTACGAAAGATACTATATGAAAAGTAAAACCTAATGCTGACTAAAAAAAATAGAAAACAAGGCAAAATTCTATGAACTTCATAAAAAATAATTCATATAGTTTTTTTTTTTAATTTATCCAATTCTACAAGCAAAACTTAGCCTAAAAAGATGACACAAACCAATGCACTTTCCTTCCCTTATTTTTCTTGTTTGCTAAAGAATGGCATCCTTGTAACAACATCGAGGATCTTTTTTTGGGGGGTGGATTGTGAGTGTGAGTGGGAGTGGGAGGGGGTTTTGGAGAGATAAGAAGTGGGCAATAAGCAAACATGCACGCCATTTTCGTGTCACGAGTCACTCATGAAACAGAATGAGTTTGGATCCCAACGTTGCCTTTCTTTTAATCCCGATCGATGGGTTTGGCCAAGTAAGTGTGAGAAAACAATTAAACGGCTTGCCTCCAAGAGGTCGGAAGTTTCGAATCTTACGGAAGCCAAACATTCCAAATCCTGGAGCTACTAAAAGTTTGGTCAGTCGTTAACTTCAAGGCCCTGTAATTAATCGAGGTATGCGCAAACTGACTCAGGCCTCCAAAAGAAACATTTGCCTTTCTTTTGATTGGATAATGCCATTTCCGTCTCCAACTGGATCTCCTACGTGAAGTGGCGGCAAAACGCATAGTGCGCTCTTACTCCGCAATAGTGCCATACGCGTGTAGAGGGGTGTTTCCAATTCTTGGCTTTTTGCATTTTTTTTAATTGAATTTTTGGCTTTTTTTTAATTATATGATTAGAATGTGTTTTGAATTTGGTAAAGTGTTTGAGAGATATGTACAGAATGCATTTTGTATAAGAAGTAATGTTTGCGAGATATGTTCAGAATACATTCTATGAGTTTTTTTTTTGTTAACGAAAATAGAAAATGGAAAAAGTCAAAAAGCCCATCTTCCACTACTTTTGCCTTTTGTTACCAAAATGAAAAACTCATTTTCTGAGAATGGGTTTTGAAATGGGAAACCCAAACACTCAAAATGTGGAAAACAGAAAATGAAAAGGCAAAAAGTTGGTAACCAAATACCCCCTGAGTGATGTTTTAGTTGGATTAAAATTTATACAGTCTCGACCAAATTTTGATTTTATCTTTTTTTATTTGGAATAGAAGTGGAGTTTGAAATGTAATAGAAATTTAAATGAGTAGGTTTTCTGATTAATTGCACTCAAAATTAATTAGGTACGTTCTTATCGTATTTTTGCCCTGCTTGGTAGTTCCTTGGCAGTTTTTTTGGGGACGTTTTGTTGGATGAAAAGAGACTGCTGTAATGACCACTATGTACTCGGGACTGCTGTGATGTCCACTATGTACTCGGGTTTCATTTTCTTCGATCTTATTTTTGATGGTTTTTATGAAATCTCATTGGGAGCTAGTGTTTGCTATCTCCATGGACCTCATCCAAAATGTTTGATGCTTCTTAGGGCTTCTTTAACGATATCCCACATATATTTTCTTGTTTTTTCTCAGCGAAATTAAGTCTTTCGTTAAGTGAACGAGGTTTCCTTAGTGATCCCTCGATTAGAGCAGGGACGGATGTAGGCGAGGCACGTGTGGTCATGTGCCCCCACTTATTAATGTTATATATTTACTATTTTTTTTGAAAAAAAAAATTATTTTTAAAAAACTGTTTTCTAAAAAAAAACAATTTTTTAGTAAAATATTTTTTTTCGAAAATAAAGAGAGATCTAGAGGAAAAGGGAAGAGAGATAGAACATTTTTGTATAGTTATTGGTATATTTGATTGAGAATATGTAGAGTCTATTAAATTTGGTTATTGTTAAAAGGTTGCTAGTTTTGGTTATCCAAAACTCAAAATTTGATTATTTCTAAGGAGATTGTTAAGTTTGATAGAACATTGGGAGCTATATTTTGCATTAACATTGTTAACTTTAAAAACCTTTTATTTTTTATGAGATTAAATTCTTTACACCGCCGGTGTAAACATTTGTTTCCTCCAAATCAATTATATTGTGCCACGTCGCCATGTTTTATTAATTGGGACCACTGTTTTGCAACGTGGCGCAATGTAATTAATTTAGAAGAATCAAATATTTACACTGACGGTGTAAATAATTTTTTCTCATTTTTTATTATAACATTGTGGATACTCTTAGACTATATTTTTGAATCCGTCTCTCTGTATGTAGCTAGTGTAAATTATTAGCTACATGCATTAAAAGACAAGTTGAAGCCAACATTACTATTTTAAATGGAATGAAACCGAAGAAAGCACTAACCTACTTTGGAAATCTTCTTATCATGCATCAAGGAAGCTAATAATGAAAATTTGCGACAAATACAGTTTTTTTTTTTTTTATCCGCGACAAAAACAGTTGAAAGATGGTCAAAAAAGTAGTGGCCAAATCAACAGAGTTGCTTTTTGTTTTCGTAGTCAGATTACACACAATGACACAAGTACCCCACTCATGCTTTCTAGTGCTCCCATGACCTATCTATCTACTTAACACATTAAACAATGACAACCTCATGTATCTGGGGTGAGTTTCCGTAAACACACACCTCCCTTCTCATGTCTCCTATGATAGAGTAGATTACGTTTAACGAATGCAAAAAAAAAACAAACAAATAAAACAATGACAACCTCATGCAAAATATCACCAACCGGGAGATTTGGTGATAGATCCACTATAGCGATTTCATAAGCTCATAAATCCACCTAATACTTTTGTAAGCCCGCAAGTTCACTAACCTAAATCCAAGAGTATCCTATAAAAGTGCCTAAAACTCTAAACTCTATGAAAGTAAAAAAACCACTAAAACACTATAATAAAAAAATGCACTCTAAAACCTTATGAAAATGCTTAAACCCTAGGGTACCCTATCCTAGAAAGTGGACTGGGCATATTATGAACATTTTAAATTGGACTTGACACCTTACAAAACTAATAGGTGAACTTGTGGGCTTATGAAATTCACATAATGGACCTAAGACCAATTTTTTAATAACGAAAAATACCTTTAGACTCTTTAGACAGAGCCGGCCTAGGGGTAAACCTCACAAGACCTCGGGTTTGGGCAACCCCCGCCATGGGGCAACTGAAAAAAAAAAGTGTGACCTTGATTTTATTTACTTATACCTTGTATGTCCTTTTATTTTCTATGACTTAATAGTAAGTGTGCAACCAAACTTGGGGTCGGGTTTGGACACCCCAAACATCGGGGCCAGCACTGCCTTTAGATAAGAGAAATGGTTTGTCTTTAATAGAGAGTATTTTTGGAGGCCCCGTTCCAGAACCTATTATAAGGACTTATTTTTTAAGAAGACAATTTCAAACTCAAAAATAATGTGTTTACGCAAATAATATTTTTAGCAATATGGATCTTATGTGATAGATCTCATTGAGATCTTTTGAATGATGTAAAAAAAAATTGAAAAATTATTTTTCATTTACATTATTTTTGAGTTTAAAAATTAAAAATAAGTACTTATTTTTTAAGAAGGTGTTCTAGAACTGAAAAACACTGAAGATATCAATAGGTGAATTCACCTTGAAATAATTGATGTGAAAGACGTGTTACCTTTAGGAAAGCTCCTATTATTTTGGGATACGCACCACAGCTAGCACACCAGTTGTTTTAGTGCTTTGCTCTTGAAGTATTATTTTTCAAATATCAGTGGGAGAATTTAGGTGAAGCTGATATGCTGAGTACGAATGAGATATTCCAAATTCTGTTTAGTCATTAGTGTGTTTAAATTAGGTAGAAACTCTAAAATTACAAACACATAGCAACACAAACACCATGAGTGTGTGCATAAAAGAGTACGCATGTGTATACAAGTGTTTGCGTGTACAAGTGCATGTACGAAGTGGCGGACGCAAAATTTATGATGCTTAGGACCAGATCACATGTATTCACAAAGCCAACAGCCAAAAAAATACTCCCTCCGTCCCAAAGTGTTTGTCCGGTCCGCAAAACGAGGACTAAAAATTAATGCATTTCTTTCAATAAAAAAATTCAAACTTTTTTCATAAATTACAAGAACTCATCGATATCTGATGAATTGTTGAAAAAAATTTGAATTTTTCTTGCAAAAATTGTATTATTTTTACGTTTTTTTTTTGAGGACCGGACAAACATTATGGTACGGAGGGAGTAATAATCACCCTTATCTATTAATAACACACACTTGAGGGAACCTTTCTTTATAATTTTTACAAACAAAACCTAAACCATAGTAGAAATTAATAATGAAATAATTGGGAGGTGTGCAGAGGCCCGGGCCCCCACTTGTACCCCCTTAGGACCGCCCCTGAGTGTATGCGTTTGTGGCTCCGGCTATGATGCTTCCAAGTGGTATATATGAGAGCATGATGCTCTCACTAGTTATTATATGATATGTATAGCCATATAACGTAGTAAGTGTAGCTATATAACGTAGTAAGTGTAGCCATATAGTGTAGTCATAGTCATACAACAAAGTGTTACCTTAGTTTCTGTGGTAAGTATTATTGCAATTTCGATGGAAAAAATCACAAAACCACCTCGTTTTTAGCAAAATTCACCTTACTTTTTTGGGTAGTTTGATCTAACAGCTGTGATTTACCTAATTTTGCAATCTAATGGTCCATATTCAATGGGAGCATGATGCTCCTATACCACTTGGGAGCATGATAGAAGTTTTGAGTGGACGTGTGTATACGAGAAAATTTTCAATGCAATGGTTATTTGGACTTGTACCAGGCTGCTAAATGAACCAAACAGATGGAGCTCATCTCGAGGTTGGCTTGACTTTTGACTCGTTTAAACAAATTATAATCCCATTCTCAATCACTTTTTACTATATATTTATTTGTAAATTCAAGCCAATCCTAAGCATATGGGTGTTCAAATTTGATAGGCTCGTGAACATGAGGTAATTCGTAATTATTTCAAAGATATGAGTAAATCAATAAATCTCCCAAATATGTAAGATATTTTCTTTCATTGACATCTTTTCACCAATCAAGTATAGTGACAAAGGCTGAATATTCAATATTTTTATGCAGGTTATAGCTTTTTGTTTTCCAACTTTTCACATTTTACGAGTTTAAAACGTCACAAGCTAAGCTCGAGCTTGACAGCTCAAATTTCACGAGTTTAAACTAAGCTTGAAAATCTTGAGATTCACTTGCATATTTATCAAGTCAAATCAAGCTTATCACAATCACAAAATTTTAAATATAAGTCAAACTTGAACAATTAGTCTTAAAAAATTATCAAGTACGCACAAGTCAAGCTTAAATACGTGTAATAAGAAGTTGAGCCAAACTTGAGCAGTGTGTTTAGGTTGTTTAGCACACCGACTTGTACATAGAGTGTGAAGAATAATTGAGCGAATAATACGATATACTAGAGGGCAGGTTTTTTTTTTTTTTTTTTTTGAAAAGAAGCAGATCAGAGGGTTGAATTGAATAAACTTGAGGCTGTTTTTGAGGGAACAGTTGGCTTGATTATTTTTTTGGCTTTGTGCTCTTTTCATGTAAGCCGAGAGAATATGGGTGTAATTGAATATGGGGGAAACTTTCAAAATACTCCCTAACTTTGACCTTAATATATATCTAATAGACACTCAAATATTGTGAAACTTCAATTAGACTCTTAATCTATTGAGGTGTTATTCAATTACCATAAAATTCGTGGAAATTAGAACCGAAACTGTTAACGTAAATTCATTGACCAAATCATTTAACACGGTTTTCTTTTATATAGATTAGGTGTCCGAGCTAGCTTACGCGCATCTTAACTAATCTTGGAGGCTCAATTCTACCGCCCACATGCGGAAAGCCCAATTAAAGCCGGAGCAATAGCTCCATATGGACTGGCTTCAAAGGAGTTGATAGCGCCTGTGAGGTTTCGAACCTGAGATCTTACGAGGGAGCAAACGTCTAAGCCCCAGGCCATGACCACCAAGCCAATCCCTTGGGCTAAACAGTTTCCAAACCAAACCACATTATTGCAAAATCGAACGAAACCATTTTGTTTGGAGTGGTTTGAACTGAATTCGGGTTTTGACGGGTTTTTTGCTCACTGCACTGACACTTTACCATTGAGCACTGTTAAATGATATCTCATCCATTGCTCAATGATACAGTGTCACCTAGGCATATTGTGTAAAGTATTTTGTTAGTGGTATACGTCAACTTTTAATATTTTAGTGCCCGATTGGATGCCGTATATGTTTTGAGTGTATTATTTATAAAGGGGAATAAGATAGTAAGGGGTATTAGTTAAGAAGGGAGAACCCACATTGATGTGACATTTATAAAGGGTATATTAAAAAGTGGATGGTTTGGATGGTGTATTAGAGAAGGAGGATAAAATAATATACTTGGTTTGGATGAAGGATAAAATAGGGGGATAAGAAAGGGTGTATAATGTAAAAAGCTGTCAAATGACTTTTTTGCCCTTGTGCAGTCTAAACTTTAGCATGCATTACATTAATTATATAATTACAAAATCTAATATATTTAATTACTTTTTGACAATTTAAGCTATAATAATTTATTTTACTCATACACTAAATAATTTAAAAACTTATAGAATATAAATACCAATTTTTTATATTAATCACTTGTTTGTATTTTGTATTTGAG
>JAOTQK010000022.1:18033023-18051495 GCA_025642025.1 Rhododendron ferrugineum
GGAGGGGTGTTGGTTGTTTTGGAGATTTGTGTGTATGCGTTGTTGTACGTGACTGCGTGGTGAGTTGGGTTAGGTTAGTGTTCGTTTTTTACTTTTGCTTGTATATAATAGTATACTCATAGAATCTAGTTTTATTGTAAAGTATGAAGAGACAATGAAGCGTTGGTGGTTTTAGTGATGTGTGTGTATGTGTGGCTGTACGTGGTGAGTTGGGGTAGTGTGTGTGTTTGTTTTCTGCTTGTATATAGTATACACAGAATCTAGTTTTATTGTAGATTATAAATCTAGTGCTGTTGGTTGGATGTTTTTAAAAGGAACACGAGGCTTTGGAGCTTAGAAGTGGTTGGTACGTCGATCAAACTACTTGGAGATAAGAGTCAATAGGCTTGAAGTAATGGTTGTGTGAGTTATGGGTAGTTTAATAAAGTTAATTTCAAGGAAATATTCACAAACGTACTGGGATTATATTGTGATAGAATGTTGAGAAGAGGTTTTGCGCAAGAGAGAATCCACCATATTCTTAGGGTTCTTTGGAGCCGATCTTACACCACGATTTTCAAACGTGTTCCCGATCTTTTGTCGGGGTACATAATATTGTTCTTTTTTGTTTCCTAACTTTGGAGTAGTAACATTTTTTGAGGGGATCTAGTTATTGGGTTGCAAGTTTTGGTTTTTAATTTCCTTGGGAGAATCTGTGATTTTGGTAGAGAGAGAGAGAGAGAGAGAGAGACCGTTGGTGGTTTTGGTGATGTGTATATTTGCGTGGCTTTACGTGGTGAGTTGGGGTAGTTTGCGTTTTTTACTTTTGCTTATGTATAGAATTCACAATGAATCTAGTTTAATTGTAGAGTATTAAGAGACGGTGAAGCTTTGGTGGTTTTTATGATGTGTGTGTATGTGTGGCTATACGTGGTGAGTTGGGGTAGTGTGTGTTTGACTTCTACTTGTATAAAGTACACGCAAAGAATCTAGTTTTATTGTAAAGTATAATGCCTTGTTTGCTTTAGGATTCAAAAAGAAGTTTTCAAAAAAATTCTCCCTAGATTCCTCCTCCTTTTAACATTTCTCTCTCTATATTTCTTCACTTATTACCCTTACTGTTTTTCAAAAAAAATTTCAAAAAGCAATCCAAACACAGCTTAAATCTAGTGTTGTTGGTTGGATGTTTTTGAAAAGAACATGAGGCTTTGGAACTTGGAAGTGGTTTTGGTACGTGGATACTTGAGAGTTGATTTAGTTTTTAGGATAGTTAATTACTTTTGGGGTAGCCCTAAGTTGCTCTACGTAGTATTATATTTGAAACAGTTAGTGATTTCATATGGTTCGTTTTGTAAAGGTTAGTCTTTTGTTGTGTGTAAGTTTTCCGTGTCTATATGATGATCATCAATGTTATGCCTACCTTTTATTTTTCCAAATTATTATTATTTCTAAAAATGCGGCATTTATAGTACGATCATATTTAACTATTTTGTGTACATTAGAGGTATAATTGTCATTATTATGGATTTGAGGGTATAAGTCCAATTAATCAATGTAATTATTGGTGTACCATAATTAATTACTTTAGGTAATCAATCGGCTAGAAGTAAGGTTTTGCGGGTTATGGGTTGTTTAATAAATTACTCTCATGGAGATTTTCACACCATACTAGGGTGATATTTTGATAGAATATTGAGAGGGTTTAGGAGGGAGAGCATCAGACATAATCTCAGGGTCCTTTGGAGCCGATCTTAAACCACGGTTTTTGGACTCGTTATCGATCTTCCGTCGGGTTATGTAGAACTTGGGTGTGGGTCTTTTGTCGAAATGGAATGGCCTTACTTTTTCTTTTGATTTCTTATTACTCTTACGCTAAAAGTGCTTTCAGGAAAGAACCTATAGGGGTATTCTAGAACGCTTACTTTGCACTTCCAAAGGCAATTGTCCTTACAATCCAAAAAGCACATCTTGGTCCCATGTTATTCTTGTTTGTTTCCTTACTTTGGAGGAGTAACATTTTTAGAGGAAATCAAGTTAATGGGTTGCATGTTTTGGTATTTAATTTACTCAGGAATATCTGTGATTTTAGTGTTAGATGGTAATGTGTGTGTGTGAGAGAGAGAGAGAGATGAGTGTTAGGTCTTTTGGAGATGTGTGTGTATGCGTGGCTGTACGTGGTGTGTTGGGGTAGTGCGCGTTTTTGACTTTTGCTTGTATACAATTATGGGTATTAACTCTGGCAATCAACCAGCTTTGACCATCCAACCGTGCACTGTTGTTGGTCCGAAACCCACTTTGAGAGACAATTTCTCATTCATCTCTCAATGGAATTTGTTCATTTTTCCAACGGTTTAGACTCCTTAGCAAGGAGTATCTAAAACCCACTTGGGCCCACCTCGCACGGTGTGGGTCCCACCAAATTCTCTTTGGTTACAATTCCATTTTTCCAACATAAGGATTAAGGATTACTGCTTGATTGGCTAGTTGCTCTTGCTACTAAGAACCTTTTTTAAATCATAATAGTGATTACTTGTATGCCATATAATAGTATAAATACAGCAATGTTTGGATTGCGGGCAATGCGCTTTGGATTGCGGGCGATGTGCCTAAATTCACATCATCACATTAGCATGCATCTCAATATTATTGCATATGCACATTCATACAGGCACACAAGCTTCATCATATCCATAACCATGAAGGCCATTCCTAGAAGATTCCTTACAAGGGTCTCAGGAGTGTGTGCCGTAGTCTAACCCATTCGTAGTCTTGCAACATTTTTCCTTTAGTAATTGTCTTTTGTCTCTCAGTATTCTAAAAAACTTCATCTGTCCTTTCCTTTGAGTTTAGGGGAGGAGATAATTTCAGGAGGTCAGCGGGTCCACCTACCTAATTGTTTGGCAGAACATGCAGAAGCCTGCGGGATAGATGTCAAAACAATATCAACATATGTGGATTCTTTCCGGTATTTTCAAAATTGACCATTTTGCTCTTCACATTTTTTTTTTCCTTTTGTAATTGCTCTTGTTTTTGCAAGAAGTTTGGCCCCTGCATCCGCCTGTCTTGTGAATACACTATTCGTGGGCATGTCTTTGTGACCTCTCATTGTGCTTGCTAATCAAACCACTGGTCTCCAGACATTAGATATTTCATTTTCAAATTTTTTGGTTGGGTTACCTGTAAAACTACCTGACATTGGAAGTTTTGCTTTTCCTATTTTGAAACTTAAACGACATTAAACTTCAAAAATTCAGTTTGTTTTCTTCTATTGTATAAGTTTTTCTGCATACCATTGCATGTTAATATTTGATAATTTTGAGACCTTAGTCTAGCTTTTGGAATAGAATGTTAATTGGATTTACATTTGTTCAAAGTGACCTTAGTATTACCTACTGTATTTTCTGGAACTTTTACTGATAAACGTTACATACAAGTTTTGCCAAGCCATATCTAATGTTTTTAAGTTTTTCGTTCTGTTTGGTACTACTACTCTTATCATCATTGTCATCGTCAGTCTCATTGTGACAATAATCATGAGGAGTTGTCATAATAGTACATCTATCGATGTTATCCGATCGTCATGTTGGACCATGATCATTACAACATTTTCCACCGATGGTTATGCTCATTCTATCATACATGCAAATTTCCCTTGTTCGATTGAGTTATAAGACCAAAGATATATTACAACTACCTAAGGCAGCTCTTGATCTAAAAGTGTCCCAGATGACCAGTTTCCGTTATACTGTGCTATCTATGAATCCTGTATGTTCTCAATTTGTGAGCTATTTTATTGTGCATTAGTGAGATTGTTTTATGGGTAGCATTCAGGTATAAAGATTCTGCGTACTATTTTTGTTATAAAAAAGACAGATTCCGTATCCTGTATGTTATTTTCAAGTTCTATCTACTCTTACCGAATGAGAAGTCTTGCAGAAATACTCTTGGCCAGCAAAAAAATGATTTGGCAATCTTAGGACATCCAAGGTGACGATGATAGAAACATGTGAAATCTGATTCACTATCGTTGTGCTGCAGGTATGGTGCACCTCCACATGGTGGTTTTGGGGCGGGATTGGAGCGCGTGGTAATGCTCTTTTGTGCCCTCAACAACATCCGCAAAACTTCTATGTTCCCTCGTGACCCTCACAGGATTGCTCCATAACATTTTGTTCTTAGACCTGAGTGCATTCTGCCTTACCTTTTGTCGCTGCGAGTGTTTCCTCTAGGCGGTATCTTCTCAAACGTGCTGATGAAGTGTACATAGTTTTGCAGGGAAAGAGCAATTTATATACATTGAACATTTTCCTCACTATATCTGCAGTTACTGTTATGTAAAACCACGTTTACTGTTGTCAAGTAAATGGAATGAGAAAAAACTCTGATCTTCCGTTTGCACGAGGGTTGTAAATTAGTTATGTGGTTACCTTAAACCTCCAAAAAATCCGGTTCTTCCTACAAGATTTCTTGTACGTAAACCGCCACGCCGCATCACACTCATCTAATTTCAACCCATTGACCGGTGTTTGATATTCTAAAAACACGATGGACTTAAATACCTTCAAACTAAATTCTCAATTGCAATCCAAACACGCGGTTCAGAACAACTAACCGTTGTCATCTCTCTACAATTTTGAGACCAGTTTTGTTTTTGCCCGTGTCATGCTCGTACCAACTTGACCTAGTTTACACCTCTAAGAAAGTGTACTTAGAAAGCGGGTCGAAGTTTGTTCATCCATTTTATTTATTCATACGTGAATATCACCTGCCTCTTTGATTGCCTTTTTATTGTGCCGAACATTACTACTTAACTGACAATATGCGGAATGAATTAGATGAGAAACTACTCATTGCCCCATTTTCTATTGGTAACCTCATAATTTCATGATGCTTATACATTTTATGATAGACTCCATAAGAAATATGTTATCAGCATTTGGATGTGTCACAAAAGTAAATAATTTTTCTTAGGAGGATCGCCGCCCTGAGTGTTTTGTACTCCCAAGTGAAACGTTTTCTCCATTTTTCAGGCTAACCGTGTGTTGGACTTGCAACATTCAAATTTCGGGATCTCAAGAACTTTGAATATTCATACCCCGTCCTCATAATAAAAATGGGTTCAAATCCTTACAACTTGCTAGAATAATTTCTGCATAGTTTGGGATTTGGAGGGCCTTCTGTGCCCAAGACACAGCAGGGCCAACAGCACCCCCAAAACTACACCATTTTGAGCACAAACCGGACACCCAACTCTATCCCATCAATCCGCGTTTGGCACCGTAGGTATTCTACAACACATCTATTCAAGCTCAAAATCCACGCTGGTCAACTTCGAGCACTGATGTCTGGCAGCACTTATATGAGATCAAAGAGATGGGGAGTATGTAATGGTTCCACACGATAAGTTCAAAGTCACTCCCAAAGACAAATCCCACCATAAAAAAAAACACAATAACAAGCACATTATGATTTCATGCTAATTAAAAGTTGTTCCCATTACATTAAAGATGAATTTTTTGTGGGGTTGTGCTGATTTGCCTGCTACTGTTTTTTGGTCAGTAATCGCAGGTGCTACTTTTATATGCAGACATCAATTTCCTGACACAGAACAATAAAAATCAGCTGGTCATAGCAAGGCAAGTTAGGCTTCTGCGAATCTTCATGGTCTTTGCTTCTAAAACCCGAAAGGTTTCCGGGAAAATATACAAATATGGTGTTCTTCCTTTACAAGCTCTCTAAACATGAAGGCTCCCCATCTCATTGGTCTTTCATGCCAAAAAGTTCCTCAAAGAGGGCAGCTAACTGAATAAAGAAAATTAAAGAAGAGAAACTAGTTTAGGTCTCATACTCTATCTTATCACAAAACTGTTCTCCATCCATACAAAAAATGCCACGGACACAGAGAGGTGTCCACAACAGTCCATCTACCTTGTGGGATCCATGGGTACCGGATGGTCCAAGACACATCTGTATCCAGATCCGTGCGCCTCTGTCTATGTTCATAGCATTGCTCCATAGCGTCTTGTCAGGCATCCATGCTAGAGCGGCTCCTGGAGCTATCATAGCCATTTGTAGGGTAACTCAGCTCTTCCTGAAAAAATGGCATGCTAACTATTAGTCAGACTCGCAAGTTCAGCCTGTTCGGTAATCGTTAATAGTTTTGAAGTTTTGAAGAAAATGCAAGAACCTAGACAATCAGTCCAGAAAAATCGTTTGGTAAACCAAATTGAAAAGTTAATTTAAAAAAAAATTCAGTGGAAGAAGACCAAAAACGACATTTACAAATTCTCCATTAACATTTTTCTCCAAAGAAACAATCACAACATGAAAACAAGAAGTTTTGTCTACAAAATTGGGGTAATTTTCTGAAACCAATTGAAAAAGCAATTCTGAGTTGTAACCAAAAGGAAAAAAAAGAAAAATTAGTTATGAGATAACAACCGAACAAGGAATCTCCTCTTACCTGGCACACGGAATATTGGCTCTGGTTGGGTGACCATAAACTGCTGCTACCATTCATCAAATCGAACATGCTCTCCTCCGCAAGTGCTGTCAATCTCTCAAGTTCTGGCAACACAACCTTGCCGAGATCCGGCCTGTCTTTTCGTCGCAGCTCCGCACACTTGAGCGCTATCTTTGCCAAACGCAATGCCTCTTCCACAGGCCAGTCGTGCACCACTGGATCAAGAATTTGACTAAACATCCCATTCTCCATAGCCCTTTCCACATGGTGAGTCAACCCCATTGGCGGCCTGCCCGTCAATATCTGTAGAAATATGATACCCAGAGAGTACACGTCGGATTTCACCCCAAGCATCCCTGTTTGTTGGTACTCGGGATCTATATAGCAGAAAGTTCCGGCCGTCGACGTCATTCGATACTGAGTGACAGTGTCCGCCACAGACGGAGGGACAAGCCTGGCCAATCCGACGTCGCTGATCTTGCTCACGTAGTTGCGGTCGAGTAATATGTTGGCGGGTTTTAGGTCGCGATGAACTAGGGGTTCTGGTTTGGACTGGTGGAGGAAAAGTAGGCCAGTACCGATCTCGGCGGCGATTCGGAACCTGTGTTGCCAAGAGAGAGGGGGAGCATTTCCTCGTCGGAAGAGACAGTCTTCCAGGCTTCCTCTAGACATATACTCGTACACTAGGCACCCATACTCTGGACAGGCTCCCAGGAGGAGAACCATGTTAGGGTGTCGTATACAGCTCAGTACTTCGACCTGTGATCATTGTCAGTATGTAGTTGAATTAGAAAACAATAATACATGCTTGTATGGGAAGTGGGAACAGTCACAGTTACAAGTGGAAACGAAACGAAATGAAATTTTAGTCCTTAGAGTGGAACTTGAAGAGGAAAGATTCCATGCTAGGCTGTGAATACTGTAGAGAAGTAAGAACGAAAAGCTGAAGTTTCAAGTCCAAAGCAAGGGTCTTAGACTCTGAAATACCGAACCTATGACCGTTTTATAATTGGTATTTACTTACACTTCCGGAGAAATTTCAGATATCTCTACCCGAATTCATCGCTGCAAGTATTATACAATCATATACATACATATATATTTGAGAGCAAAAGAATAAATCAAATTTTCAAAAAAAAATATAGAAGCAACAGCTTTCATTCAAGGTATGACCTCCTCAGAAAGGAAAAAACAACGCAGTATGACTGCTACTGACCAATATAGAAACAGTACATATCAGCCGGTACTGATTTGGTTTTCAAACCTGGTACAAAGGGATACAAGTTTGATTTCTATCAAGTTTATGTAGTTTACTTGCTCATGATATATTTGGATAAGGTAGTTAAATGGTGTAGAGTGTTAACCTCAAGGCCACTCACGAAGCCAATAATTTCTTGAATATACTAGTGTTATCCAGTACTGTCCAGAGGACGCTAGCTATTTTTGGAACTTAAAAGAGTTTTTTTCTTGTTTTTCTTTACGTAGTTAATACCTCAGTAATTGATGTTTACACTTCAAAACAACAAAAATACAGGGTTTGATATTAACTTGGAGGATTACATAATGACTTCGAAGGTGGATCAGCTGTATATTAAGGTTAAATGTTCAGGTATAATCCATTTGGTAAGTTGTTAACAATAGAATTGACTTGTTTTACTTTCTGCTTGAAAACTCGTCAACAAGCTCAACTGAATTCTTGCAACATGTACATGTGATTAGGCAACATACCTCTTTCTGAAATTGTGATCTTCCTTGAGCAGCATCCGGGCGAAGAACCTTAACTGCAACTTGGGTGTGGTCAAGGTAACACTTGTACACTGGCCCATAGCCGCCTTCTCCGATTTTGCGAGATTGAGAAAAGAAATTTGTTGCTTCTTCAATCTCTTCAATTGTGTACTTCCGGTATCTGACATCTGAATGTGCCAGTTTCTTTAAGACCTTATTCTTCTCTTCTGTCTCTTTGAGTGCTCTCATTTCTGCATTAATCCTCTTTTGTGCTTCCATTTCTGCAATCCTCTGAGCTGCTTCAGCATGTTCAATGGCTGCCCTTGATTTTGCTTTTTCCCTTTCGATAATCGCCATTACAGATTCCTCAGCTAGTCGCATTTCGTCTGACTTTTGTTGTTCTTCCGTTTTCCAGCGCTGGAGCTCCTTTGCCTATTTAAGACAGATCAGCTTTTACGTTTCTGTAAATCATGAAGTTCCACACACAAAAAAAATTAGTAGTTTTGCATACCTTCTCCTTTTCACAGAGTGCTTCTTTGCAGGCTGTACTGTACATTTCCATCATTTGAACGAGTTCCTGCTTTAGCCTCCTCATTTCAGCTTCAACATCATCATCCTGCAAGTTTAATTGTAAGCATGGCAGTTGTTTGTGCATATACCTTTCCGTCTATGCAACTACATATTCACACACAAAATTTAGAGATGCATGTTCAGGCCAATCGAAATTACGAGTCTGATGGAATTATTTAGGCTCTGTTCGGAAAAGTTTTTATTTCCAATTTTTTGTTTTTGTTTCCGATATTTTTTGAAACATGCATCATAAATATGTTTGTGTTACTGTTTTTTTTTTTACAAAATACATAATCAATTCCACTGGTTTACGGAAATTCTAGAAACATATAAATTGTGTTTTCATTTGTTTTGAAAACACGTTCGGCAGCTCAATAAACAAAAACTATTATGGTCAGCAAACGTGTTTTTTGTTTTTATTTTTAATAAATAAACAAAAACTCATTTCTTGTTTTTCATAAACGAAAAACAAAAAAACTGGCAACTTTACCAAACAGATGTGATTATATATCCCTTTTGTTATTAGTGCGGGAAAAAGAGGGATATGGAATACTGGGGAAGGTATTGTTATTTAATCCCCTCATTATCAGGCCAATGGAATTAGTTATCTAATCCTATGGGATTGGATATCCTACGGGAATACGTATCTCTTTGTTATTAGTACAGTCAAGTGAACAAGGTCTTAAATTACGCAGTACTCTTACCCCTGTTTGTGACGAAGACGATTTATCACTACCATTGGAGACCGTCGAGAATTCAGGTGGTGTGCTTGTGCCCATTGATTTTCCTCCAGGGTGCGGTGACTCAAAGCTATGGTTCTCCACTTCTGAGCTGCTTGACGGCCTTGATGACCTTGAACTTTCATAGCTGTCATAGAATGAAGGAAACATGCGGTCGACACTTGGTCTGCCGGTGCTAACAAAGGATATATCAGTTTCTGGTGTCGTGAGTTCGCCATAAGGTTTTCCATTTGGGCCTTTCCTATGAGTGAATGGTGACCTGTTTATGCCAATAACTCTCAAATCAGACTTTTCAAAAGCAATTTCCGGTCCCGTGTGGTTCACTTCCTTATTTGTTTATTTCTTATTTTTAAGCAGGAAGTACATAACCTGCTTCGGGACTACTAGAGTGCTTATTGCTTATTTGCTTGTTTCTTATATTAAGCAAAAGGCAATAGGGGATAAGCAGATAAGCAATTGGGAGCCAAAGAGGCACTCATTATTGTAGACTATATAGAGGACTATTTCTGAGACCCAGAGCCTAACTTTCTATATGCTCCATGTATATATAGAGGGACTAAATATAGATCTCAAGGTAATTTGCTAAACTTTTCCCTTTGGATTATCAAATTAAACTGACTAACCTGATGAAGTCCGGGTCATTGAGAGGGGTTTGCGGTTGTGGCTCAGATGGCACCTTGTGTGCTCCTGACAGAAGATTCAAGATAATATTTATAAGTGACCATTGCCAAATGGTTTACAAATCAGAGAAATGGCCATTCATGCAGGAAAAGAATAGCTAACCTCTTGTACTAATACATGGGGCTAGTGGTGTCACAGAATCTGATTTGATCTGGGCTTGATACTGAATTTGGTTGCGCAGTGGGGAGACAGCTGGTGCTTGACGAGATGCTGATCTTGTGGATGAAATCTTTCCTTTGGTTGAAATGACATATACGTTACAAAAATCCGGTACTGCTTTTGAAACATTGCTTGAAATATCTGTTGCTTTGAATCTCCTGCTCAGAGTGATCAATAACGAACTTAGGATTGGGAATCCGTACTTTTGATAGGATCGTACATATATCAAAAGTATCCGAATTCTGCATATCGTCCTTGCAAAAAGGAAAATAACAAGAAAGGTCTTTTGATATGGCTACATCCAAGTTTTTCATACACCAATTGTGTGGATCCTGGAAGTGTCTGTTCTGTTTGTGGTTGGCATAAATTAGGTTGTGTTAGAACTAGAACAGATGTGACATATGTTCGAATTCATGATGGATGGTTATGATAATTATGAGCAAGGTCTTTATAAATTGGGTTTTTACTTCTTAGAATCTGAACCTTGGCGGCTTCTTCCCCTCACTGATATTTCAGATAGTTTTAAAAGTGATCACTGGGTGGTTTTAGATCGTTAAAAGGGGTTACATTTGGGTCCAACACTTACCAACTTATTGTTGGTTCTGGTTGTTTTTTCCAAGATTTGGAAAAAAAGAAGAGAAAGACATCTTAAATATTTTGAGAGCCTAGGCTAGTCCAAGTCTTTTAGAACTCTAAACCATCATTATAAAGAGAGTCTAGAACTTTTCTATAACGTGTATTAATCGGTGTCAACGCATAAAAGAACAAGAAAAAGAGCTCTACACGGGAACGAAGCTTAAAAAGGTAAACCTTCATAAGAGTTGAGAGCATCCCATGCAAAAGGGTGCAAAAGAGGGACCGATAAGCGAGACTGAAAACGAAGTCAAAAAAGAAGTGAGTAATAGTTGCTAGCAACCAGCAACAATGAAAAGAAACGAGGGGAAAATGGAATAGATCTTTTTTTTGAATGGCAAAAATAAATTTTATTAATCTTTGAAAATGATTACAAAGACTAACAGGCGCAAGGAGAAGGACAACAAGCGCCCATCCGAGACCCAATCCCTTGATTGGCAAGATGCCGACCAAGGAAGCACCCCAAGGGAGAAAATGGAATAGATCTTTCTTGGTTAATCATTCATTCTAAAAATTAGAGTTCTCCAGCTTCGAATTTCGGATGCCATTTCCAGGTTAAATTTATTACAAGTCTGCAAAGTTGTTGCTAAGAAGCATGAATAGAGAAACAAACATGACATAATTACGGAGTGACAGGGAGAATAAACTTTAGAACTTCTGATATTGACTTACTATGGACACCAAATAAATACAATTACTCTGCTATATTGTTTTCTGTTTATGTGAACAGCAGTAACAAAGCATTAAAAGTAATAGAAACAGGTAATGCTACAACATTTATAACCTTTTTAGATGCATTGGGTCACATCATTTAACACACTAGAGCAAGTCACTAAAAGAGAACTGCGGCAAAGAAGAGAAATTTACAAACTCATAAAACTAATCAAAAAACTACGACAAATGAGTTTAAAACTCAACTGGGATCATATAGGTAGATACCAAGCATTGTAGCTAAATGCTTAACATGTCCCTACTACGTGTATGTGGACCCAACACACAATTCCAACCTGTGTTAGTAACGTGTCTAACCCGTTTAAAAAAAAAACCTTGTCTAACCCAATTTAGAAAAAAAGGTATGGCACATCCAAAGCTTGTTCGTTTCGATATGTGTCAGACACCTGACAGAAACTAAAATGAGGGTCTCGAACTTCATAGGTTGCAATTATTTCAGAAAAAATTGAATAGAAGAAGAATTGACAAGCAATGAAGCTCGTAAGAAGGAACCACATGAACAAGTTAGGAAACATGTCAAAGGTAGAAATCTTCAAAGCAGGTGCAACTGGACATGGGGCACAATACTTAGATAAAGATTCATTTTTCAACAAAAAAAAAATTGATGAATGATGGTAAAGATGGTGGGGAAATTGAAAAAGTTGAAGAATAGCAGAAAAATGAAAAAAGAACCCAATGAAGTGGAGGAAAAATTGAAAATGTTAAAAGAAGGTGGAGGGAGCATTTTTCCCACAGTAGTATCAAAGCTTCCATTACCCCCATAGAAGGTTTCCCTTCTCTACGGGTCTGATCTAAAACCCATAGCCGGCCGAGCCCACATAGCTTAGGATGGTTACTATCTAATTCAGTAGTCAAATACGTAGTCATTCATGAGCATGCAGTGTTGAGAGTTAGACTTATGATATCAATTTCGTTACTGGAAGAAAATGAAGAGTAACTTACCAATTTAGTAGTGACTGTAATAGTACCAAGGGAGGTTCATACCTGAGAAATCCACCAGATTTGGAGTGTGCACCAAGGACCAATATCTCTATAGCTGATTGACTGACATACTCGACTAATGCTTCGGCAACATCTGTACCTTCGAGAACGATGTCAAGGCATTGGATCTGATGCAAAAATTGCAAGGGCAAAAAGCACAAAAGATGTATAGTGAGGAAATGTAAAACTATGTTTGAAGAGGAAGGATTCACATGCTAATGCTCTACTTCCATTTGCATCGCTGTTCATGCACCCAGACCAATTGGAAGTTGTGTAACTGATGTTTGGAGTACAAAGATTGTACCACATTGGTCGGTCTAGTAACGAGAAATGGTTTCTGTCACCAATTTTTTTTACATTTTATTTCCCCACTTAGTTTTTTTTTTTTTTTTGAAAGGCATTTCCCCACTTGGTTGGATGCTTGGTTCCATAGAATAGAGACTGGTCATTCATATCCTGTCATCAATGCAGTAAAATAAAAGCAGGGGTAAGAATCAGATAGTCCCCGGACGTAAACTGTGTTTTATTCACCTACTTAACACGTGAGGATTGAGTTTGACAACTAACAAGGCCAGTGGGTGGACTTAGCCTTGCAGGCAATCACCCGCATAGAACATCTAACTATTTTCACTACGTTCTCGCAATATTGTGTCTGCCTATAACTATGGTTTTATAAAATAACGATATTGGAGCTTGAAACCTACATCTTTACGTGTACAAAAGCAACGAAACGGAAGGAACAATTCCCTGGTTTGTGGATCAAGATCTCCATTTGGTGATCCATGTCCATCAGAAATTTGGCATTGCCCTGCACATATATAAAAGAAGCCTAAATAACTCATTGTGATCATATGACAAAAAACACAGCTCCAAGTGTATGCTTGAGGATCATATAAGAGACTCCATATGCAAATACATTACTACTTACTATTTTCTAATTTTTTCAGGAGGAATCATTGCTTGCACTAGCAGTCTTTCAGCCTCTAAAACATTTTTAGAATCCAGAATTTTTTTTCCTTATTAGCCCTCACGTTAAGTGCAGATTCACAGGAAGATAATTCTTGTGTAAGTGATGAAACCACACACAGCTTGAATTGTGAAATTATTCAGTAGTCTGGGAGTACCGCCACGTGGTGCTCCGGACTACTTCACCACCATATATTCTCGTGGGGTCCACAACTAAGTGAATGGACATATACTTTCGGGAGGTGAACTGACCCAGAGTTTGCATTGAAGAACGAAACGGAACCGGTTCTGACACTTTGAATTTTACTATTTTTATTCACTAACAGAATTTGAGGCGTTAACAGCGGGTTAAGAGAGAATCGAAATCGGGCATTCCATACCAACAATGTCAATGGCGGAAACTACGACTTGGTTGGGCCAAGTCCCATGTTTGAGTCCCCTAGCCCCTTATTGGGGCTAAACATATTCTTAACACCAATCACAAGTGCTAGGACTTTAGTTTCGGCCAACATAGGTGCAGTGCGGTGGCTCCCCTACAGATAGTGGTGACTGGCGAGGTGTGACAGGTAATAATCCAAATGGTGGTGGATACCATACCAGCACTTCCATTTTACACACAAAAAATAATAATCTCACCAATATGAATGTCATCAAATACACGTCATTAGTAAAATCGTACTAGAAAAGACGCAAAATAGGCGCCAGAGCCAGAAATCTTGATGTACCCATTTTTTGGAGCTAAAATGATAGGGATGGAAATGGAACAGAGGTAGGTGGCTCTTCAAAAGGGGACTAACCTGTTATCAGTCTTAGGATACAGCAGACAGGGAACTCCGTCTTCCATTACAGAAAGAATCCCAAATGAATAAAGGAGGAGTACCAGTAATGTAATTGCAACAACTGAAACTAATCGAGGAAGAGAAGAGGAACAAAAGGCCAAAAAAGAAGAATTGTGATTTTGGCACTCCAAAAATTGATAAATGGGCTCCAAAATTGAACTGTGTTGATACATAAAACGACGTCGTCGTTTTGGAGCCCCTCCATCAATTTTTGGAGTGCTAAAATCAATTTCCAAAAAATATTCGAATAGGAAATGGATGTGATTTTGACACTCTATTTTTAGTCAATGGCACCCCGCTTTTTGTTTTGTTTTCTCACATGATCAATGCATAAAGTGGAGTGCCAAAATCAATTTCCATAAGGAAAGTGTATTCCATGAGTTCGGTTTGAAAAGCTGAGAAATCTCTTGTGAATCGCTTGCCACCGTGAATAGTCTGCGAATAGTTAGGTGGTGTTCCACTAACACTTTTTTTACTTTTAGAAAAAATGCACCTTTGAATAAAGAAATTTTTTTACTTTTATCTAAATATTTTGAAAAATAACCACTTTTAAACAAAAAATAATTTTGCTTGAAAGTGGTTATTTCTCAAAATATTTGGATAGAAATCAATTTTTTATACCTTTCTCAATAATCCACAAAAGTTTGGCACGAAACCAACAAGTGCGAAATTTTTTTGAATATAGACAAAATGTACACTTTTTCTAAAAGTTTAAAAAAAAAAAAAAGGCGTTAGTGGAACGGTGGCTTATTCCCTGAATGAAAAAAATTTCAGTGCCGAGCGGGTACCACATGGTGCCCGCTCGCGCATCTGAGCCATCCATTCCGTGTTTGAACGGCTCAGATTTGGAGAGAAAAAAAAGAAGAGAGAGAGTGTTGGGGTGAGAGGAGAGAGAGGATTTCAATTCGAGCCGTCCAAAAGTGTATCGGACGGCTCGGATGCGCCGAGCGGGTACCATGTAGGATATACCCGGTCGGCACTGAAAAATCTCTCTGAATGACAAGCAAAGAGATTGTACACGATCATAATTAATGGATGTGGGATGAACCGAGGAAGAATCTGTAGAATTCACATAAGTAATGGCTAGCAAAGAACTGGATAACGTGTTATTATTTCGGCACTCCTATACTATTGTTCTTGTGAACTGTTTTATGATTGTTTGTAAAGTACGATTGTTTATCTACCGAGTGTTTGTACGCTCATGGTGCTATTGTTGCTCTGACATTTTATGGTAGGTATAGAAGACGTACGGAAGGATCGCATCAAGTCGAAGATGACAGCAATCTTCAGAAGAATTTGTAGTACCAGTAGTAGCTCTATTCGTTTTCCCCAAGTTAATTCAAATTCATAGAATTGTAATCAAACTAAGTTTTTGCTGTTATTTAAAGAAATTACTTTAGATTTTTTTTAAATAACGTATCCGAAAATCGGGTTGTTGCAGAAATTATAAATTCAATACAATAGATCAAGAAAAAATCAATTACAATGGTAAAATGAGCAAGACAAAATAGTACTTATATTTCTAAACGAAAACTTGTGAAAAAGAAATACTCCATTTTTTTGACAAAAAAATGTTCTTTTTAAGTTCTCATCCAGAAAATAAATTTCCAAACAAGGCAATCAAACAAATCATGTATTTTTATAAGCACATAGATTCTTTAAAGAGCGTCACCAAACAAAGAAAAATATACGTCGGTTTCTTATTACTATCCTCTCTCGATCAAAGACATTCATGTGACGCGATTAATAGACACTAATAAACATGTCCAACATCCAATTATCATGAATTTGAAAAAGATGGTATAGATCAATAAAAGAGAACATATGAGAGAGAGAGAGAGAGAGAGAGAGAGAGAGAGATTACTCGGATTGGAATAATGAGCAGCTGATGAACCAGATTTAACATTGACATGTACCAAAACTACAGTTTGGCCTTTGCTCATGAGATTATCAATAGCCCATTTCAGAGCATACTGGCTCCCATTGTCCTTGTCTATAGCCACTGCTATCAACCTCTCTACTACCCCATGCCTTTCTCCATTTCTTGGAATCCACATCCTTAATTTATATATTCCCTTTCGTAAACTTACCAAAAAAAAAAAAAAACCCCTTTCTTCTCCTCCCTCTCTTCCGGATGAAATTTCGATCCGAACGCCCACCAGCAAAATGAGACAAAGCGAGGATAAACAAAATTACTCTTCCGACAAAATCAGACTTTTAGTCTCACTTATCTTTCTTGCCAATTCCAGAGAAGAGCACAAGAAGAACTTCTACGTGCCATTTTGTTTTGCTATTTTTTCCTGGTTTTGTTTCCCTTTCACAATAGGAACCGGAAAGCCTCAAACGTTTTTCTCTCTCACTCCCTCAAAATAGAGACCCCATGAGTCTCTCCCTGTCTCACTCTCTCTCTCCATTCAATTACTAAGGGAATTCCATAAATGACGGGTAGTCTGTTATTCTACCTTTTACTTCTTTGATTGCAATTTCTCCGAATGCTTTCAATATTTTTTTATTTTTTGTTAATAAATGAGTCTAAAAATTAATAAATTCTTACTAAAAGGAAAAAAAAAGTTTTAGTAAAGACAAAAAAAAAAAAAGGGGGGGAGACTATTCGCAGCCCCGTATTTTCTCCCTTAGTCCGTTAAAAATTTTCAACTATACTCGACAGTTAATTACCGAAATTGAGATACATTTTCAGCATTCAATTACCGAAATATAATCTTTTTTTCAACAGCTATTTACTGAAAATGTATGTTCGGCAGTTATTTACCGAAGGTTGAACATATTTTCGACATGTAGTTACCGAAATATAATCTTGTTTTTAACAGCTATTTACCGAAATGTTATGTATGATTTTCAACAACTATTTACCGAAATGTAGTGAGCTAAGGGAGAAAATATGGGGCTGCGAATAGTCGCCTCCAAAAAAAATACCAAACATCTGATATACTATTGTAGTTGGTACTTTAAATTCTCAATTATTTTATGAGTTCATGTGTTGTGATTAAGTGTTTGGATGCTAATTGGATAGAACCGAAACCGAACCGATCTTACAGTTTAGTTTGGTTCTGGTCAGGTTCCATGCCAAAATTGGTTATGTAAGGACCCGTATTTTCCGGATGTTATTTAAAATTTATAAATGCTAGAAATTGAGGAAAATATGAAATTTATAGAGTTTAATTGACTTGGGGTTAATGTGTTAGGATTACTTCTTGAGGGAGTGCAAGTGTGATTTGTGTGGGTATAGTATATAAATGAGTGTGTGTGTGTGTGTGTGTGTGTAGAGGAGTATTTTTACTCCTACTCCCTCTCTCTATCTCCCGGTCTCTCACTCTCTCTCTCGGCACCCTCTCATCTCTCTCACCCTTTCACTCAAAATTCCACCCCAAGCTCAAGACTCACCAAGATTCTTCACCAAAATCATCATCTTCAAGGGCTTTCAACCTCGGGTTTCGTTGGAGCAAGCTCGGGGAGGAGTATTCTCGCTTGGTTTCGAGGTTTGAAGCTCTAGGGCTTGATCGACCACTTTGGGTTCGGCTTTGGAATTCGAGGTAGGGATCTCTTACTCTCTTTACATGCTTATGAGTTGATTTTGTGCCCCATTCGTGGCTTAGATTGTTGTGTTTGGTTGTTGGATGGATCCTTGAAAACCTGCAGAAAATCTGCTCGAAACGCATCCGTATCGATACGGGCTTTTTGCCGTATCGATACCAGTTCAAAATCGTAGCATCTCACTCTGTTTGCATTATGTATCGATACAGCTATTTTGGCTGTATCGATACCAGATGCTTATGGACAGTTTTTCAGCAATTGTTCTGTACTTCATCCTTTTGGTCCCCGATCACTTCTAGCACCTCTTAAACGTCTTTAGACCACCTTTAAACTCTATTGTTCGATCTCTATTGATTCGTTGATGTTATCGTTTCTCGAGATGCTCGTAGAAATGTAAATTTGGTATCGTTGTCGACTAGTGAGATATCGTATGGTTGTTAGGGACACTGTAG
>JAOTQK010000022.1:18055968-18072809 GCA_025642025.1 Rhododendron ferrugineum
AATCATGCTTCAAACAGTTTGTTCTGAATTTTCTTTTCGATCTGCATCATCCCTTACCACTTCTGTACAAATAGCACAACTCGCACGCCAATGTGATATATTCCCCATGTCCCTTCCCCGTTACTTGTTTTATTAAAGAGCTTGATTTTCTGAAAAGATATTCGAAATTCCCCCTTTTGAAAATATCTAGTAGAGACCGGGCTTACCGGGCGAGTGGGGTACTTTTTAAAGAAAAATCTTCCTCATTCGTAATGTGGCTCCCGAATCCAAAATCTCAACGTTTTCGCTAGACCAAAAGCCTTTTCCAAATGAGTTCTCGGTTTCTCGGGTCATCTATCTCAAAAATCCGGGTGGCGACTCTTCGAAATCGCACTTTGGGCCCGGGAGCCCACAGGGTGTTCAAGAAAATCGCCCGAACCGTAAAATCGGTCTGATCCGGACCGAACCGTCCTACTTAGTTCGGTTCTGCAGTTCTACGGTCAGGTTATGGTTCCAAAAAAATAAGAACCATTAATTTTGGTTCGATTATTGGTTCTCAATTAATAAACCGTGATTAGAACCTAACCGGACCGTTTAAAACTAAGATAAATATAAAAATACATGTGTGTAATTAAATATGTATTTGAATTTGGTAGGTTAATCTTTTCCTTGCTAAACTTAATTTATTTAGAGATGAAATCTCATTTGTTAGAAAAACTTTTATTTTCTTCCTTCCTTTCCTATTCCAGCAGATTATCTTCCTATTTCTTTAATTTTATGGGTTCATATTTTGAGAATAAGTGTTTGGATGTTTACTGGATAGAACCGGAACAGGGCCGGTCTTGCTGTTTGGTTCTGGTTAGGTTCCATGCATATATTGGTTAAGTTCTAGTTCCCAATTTTCTAGAACCGTTTGAAATGGTTCGGTTATTGATTTTCTTGAGAACCGGACCAATCCGGACCGTGTACACCCCTATTTAGTACAGGGATCGAGTGAACTCACCAATAGCCTGTCCAATATCCAGGATGGGTCGAGGATGATTCGGTGAGGAAGGTATTGGGGGAGGGTCACTGGTCATGTACTGAGAAGGACATGGTATGAGGTCCCTTGTGATTGTTGCTTCGACTTGGTGGTCAATTATCGTTTATTGATTCCACTTTAATATGAGCTTTGTTATTTTGTTGTATCGTATACTTCCCGAATAATTTCTTTTTCAGGTGTGGAGCCGGATTAGTGGAAATTGAATCGGAACATATATGGATTAATTTGGAGAGGTCTTGGAAGAGTTGATAATTTTGGAGTATCTAGAAGAATATTTAGCTAGCGGCTTAAATTTATTTTGGTGATGTAATTTATTTATGGAGAGAATAAGGGCCTAGAAGTGTTTGAAATACAATGTATTTTAGAGTTTATTTTTAGAAAATAGTGGGGCGTTACACTTTCTCTCTCTTCTGTCACTCTCTTTCCATCTTTTTTCATCCACCTCTCTCTTCCTTTTACTCTTTTGCCAGCTAATAATATGTTTGACTTTGCTCTCTCTCTCTCTCTCTCTCTCTCTCTCTCTCTCCCTTACTTTTTCCTCTTGCACGTTTCTAATTTTGGTTTTACATGTATAAAACAAGCTCCATTTTAAATGTAAAATTATATATCAAAAAAAGTTTTATTTTGTTGTAGGCTTTTATTTTTTTATTTTTTCAATAAACTATAATTTTTTAATTTAGAAAAATTAATGTTGTTAGTTGTGAATTTATACTGTATTTTCAATCTCCAAAACCATAAAATTCTATTTTTAATTGTTAATTAGCAGTAATATTAATTTTAATTGCCGTTTAATTATTAATTAGCAGTACTTTTAATCCCAAAAATCATAAAATTTTAATTTTAACTGTTAATTAGCAATAATGTTAATCTTTAATTGTCTTTTAATTATTAATTAACAGTATTTTTAATCCCTAAATACGTAAAATCCTAATTTTAACTGTTAATTAGTAGTAGTAATGTTAATGTGCAATTGCCTTTTAATTGTTAATTAACAATATTTTTAATCCTCAAAACCATAAAATCTTAATTTTAACTGATAATTAGCAATAATGTTAATTTTGAATTTTTAATTAGCAATATTTTTAATATCCAAACTCTAAACCCCAATTTTAACTGTTAATTAGGTGTGTTTTAAAATTTATAATGCAAAAAATAAAAAAGAGACGTGCATGCATTAAAAAATTATAAAGTGATGTTGAGAAAAACAAGTGAAAATGTTGACAGAGAGGCGGTGATGTTGAGAAAAACAAGTGAAAATGTTGACAGAGAGGCGGAATAAAGTGAGAGAGAGAGAGAGAGAGAGGAGACAGTAATGATGTACCTGAGAGCAACAAATTATAGCCAAAGACAGGAGTTGTGCACTAGCCCACGCCAGTGATTTATGGAGAAGTCAAAGGAGAGAGAATCATGGAGAAGTCAGAGGAGAGAGTGAGAGAGGAGAGTACGTGTGAACTGTGGAGAGAGTGGGTGTAAATGCGCGTGGGAGGACTTTGTCATACATGAACTTATGAAATAAATGTGCGCGGGACTCATAAGGATGTACTCCTTCCACATAGGACCGGCCGGGAAATTCCCCTATTAACATCTAAACGAAGGCACGAGTGATCAGGATTTGGTGACTTGGGTTAATTCTAAGGTGAGAGAAGAGCGGACTGGGGAGTTGTTTGCTTAGAGGCATGACGAAGGGAACAAAGAATGGGGGTGGGGAGATGCTGGAGTTGGAGATTGGGATGTGGTGTTGTGAACTCTGGGAGGCTGTTGAGAAGATTGAAGAGCTAAAAGATAGGCTGGTGATGAAACAACTCCTCTTCAAATGCTAGTTAAAGTGTCCAGTTTTTTTTTTTTTTGTCAATCGATAGAAGAGATCATTTTACATGTAATATGAAGTACAGAGTACAAATCCGGGACACTACATCTATTGTGAGAGTCCACGAGATAACCAAGTCCAACAACTCGTGCGTTTCCGCCACTGCCATCGTGGGCCCCACCATGCGTTCATTTTAGTTAGCTAAAGGGAAAATGACGGTTTTCCCTTATCTAAATGGTTCATCCTGTTGGGCTCATAAAATAGTATATCCACGCAAAAAATCAACTAGATTGAACATCAAAAAATATATCAGAAATTGAATTTTGTTTTAACTAGGCGGTTATGGACAGTTTTAACTTTAAATTATTGACAGAATCAGACCATTCATTTTATAAACCATAATTCAGTTTTTGATATATCTACCGTTGTCCAATCAATTTGATTCTTTCGCAAGGATGTACTATTTTGCGGGCCCTACAAAATGAACGGTTTAAATTAATAAACGCACGATGGAGCCCACAATAACAGTGGCAGAAACCCTACGATGTCCACCATCGGCGGAGAGAATTTTAAATCTAAAGTGTCAGGGCTAGAGCTCTTATTGAGGATACGAAGACTTCTGTCTCTGATTATTTGAGTTTTTGGATCACTGTGGAAGAAGTGATGCTTCTGGTTTTGAAAGCTATATATGAAAGTTCTGAACCTGTAAGACAAAATTTGAAACCGGAGTTTTTGTTCTGAATTTGTTGACATCACTTGAAAGATGTGCACATTTTTTTGATTATCTTGTTTAATTAAGTAGAAAAATAAGGGAACAGAGAAATCCACTTTTATGAAGAGGACCAGAGGTGGACGGAGTGGAGTACGGATGAATTTTGATCCACAAAGTCATCATCTCTTAGCAATTGCCGCTAAAAATCATCTCTAATCTTTCACTCAAGCTTCATTAGAAAAAATTTCATCTGATTTTACATATTCTAATGGTTGGGAGGTCCTTCGATCCAACGAGGCAACAGAATTGATCTAAAGACATCTCTCTCTCTCTCTCTCTCTCTCTCTCTAGAGTGTGGCTGGATATGTACATTGTTGTGTTTGTTTGAATGGCTGGCTAAGCATGTATCAACAGTTCTATGCATACGAATCAGACCACCGTAAATGAACATAACACCCATCTACACTAATTTTAGAAGGATGAAGGTCCAGTCGTGTTCTTTACCTTCTCCTTCCCAAAAATAGGTCCCAACAAATCCATTTGAATCCCTAGCCTCGCCCAACGAGTCCTCTCAGCTGACATAATGCCCCCTATAAGTCGACTTCTCTAAAGTAAAAACACAGAGCAGTTAACACAAACATACCGTCCTCTGGCATTGCTTATCTCTTAGAAATTGCATCATCCGCAGACAATACAACAGGAACCAATTGGCTATTTTGCTATGTACTCTTGTTTCGAACGCAATCCCTTGCCCGCCTTCAAAGTCTGAATACCATACCATGTTCCTTCATCCCAAAATCTTCACTGAAAATCTGTGCATGCAAACTTTTTGACAAAATATGCTGCCTTCCACAGAGAGAGAGAGAGAGAGAGAGAGAGAGAGAGAGAGAGAGAGACACCCTGCTTTTTGTTATTTTGGTTGGTATCCAATGATGCATAATCCAACACAGTGTCCTCTAAAGAAAATAAAAACTCAAAGAAACAAAAACCATGATAGCTATGAAGGATTTGTTTCCTGTATTGTTTCTTCATATTTTTTACTTCTACAGAGAAGAGGGAGATTAAGAAACCAGGAAATCACATCTAGCAAGTTGAACAAGGCTATGAAACGGAACCGACAATTAGAATGCACACACTCCCAACTGAAATAATATTACTGTGATTCCTCCCGAGAAGTTAACATGAATTTAACATACAAACCAGCATGACGAATTTGTTTTACAGATAAAAGCCTCGGCCTATTCATCTCTTGAAGCAGGATCCAACCCCGTCGTTGGGCTATCAGCAAAATACTCTTGATGCTTGACATTCACACCATACTGCTCAATTTACAAGACAATAGAGGCAACAAGTTACCATTGTCAGTAAAAAGAGACTAAAATCTGGGCAAAATAGTATATTTATCTGAGAAAGGCCAAAGCAAGTACTGGAACAAGGACAATATGACGGATTCAGATAATGCAAACCAGAAATCTTAGTTATTTAGTTCAAGGTGCTAGTAAAACTCCCTTTCTCCCGAGAAAAAAAGAAGCGCATTCGTTAAGCTAAATTTAGATAAACATAGGTCAAGTTTTGTACTTCCAGACAACAAAAATGCTAGGAACACATCTAAGTGTGCATCCATTTGTACATCTTCTCTCACAAGTGATTACGGGACCCACTAAATAGTGGTGCGGGCCCTACTATCACTTGTGAGAGATGTAAAAAAGATGTAAACTTTGATGTGTCCCTAGCATTGCTCTCTAGACAATACCCTGTCATGGTACCACCCAACATTCATGAAAATCTCTGCAAGAAGCATTGCCTGAAGAGATTCAACATCACATAACCTTTAAGTCTTTATCCATAATGACTAGTACTCTTCATCACTCCACTGGCAAATATAAAAATAAGGATGTCAACCTAGTAACCTACATTGTCACATTGCCTACCTTCGAACATAAACCCAACAATACTAGAAGGGTACCAATTCTCGACCTCCGTGATTCCTACTCGTGCCTGTTCCCTATCCAAACAATTTGCAGTATACTTGGGAGAACATGAAAAGTACTCCCTCCTACCCACTTGCAAAATTGATTCACGGGAGAAACTTATACATTCCACAAATCTTTTACTAGTACATTGGACAAAAGATAGCATCAACAATTGATTTGTGGAACTGTCACTTCAGGTGAAGGAAGCAATGAATCACAAATCATCTTATATATGAAGTGACGGCTTAACACAATAAAAGCATTTGTAGGATGTCTTGCAGTCCATATTAACAACTGCTTTAGTCCCCAACCTCCCAACCTTGAGAAGCACAAATCCCACTCTATCAAATGATAATTCAGCTGCTCCAAAGTCAAAGCCAAAAACTTTTATCGTGGGGGAAAACCAAATAGAGCTGCACTTGAAGAGCATTTCCAAAAAACACAGTGTCTATGAGAATTGAACACTCTGCTGATCTCTGACAGCGAGTCAGAACACTAGTACTCACCAACAGTCCAAAAGAACCTCAATTTTTTCAGAGTGGAAGATTTATACTAATACCGGGAAGATGCTAAAAGGTAAAATATCATCCAGCCAACGCTCTTAGGGAGGGGGTGGGGTAACCTATGATCGGTTATTTCTGAAATTGGCAGAGTCTGGCAAACAACACGCAGGGGAAAGATAAAGTATTAATAGACTTCAAGGACCCTAGGGAAAAACACAGAAACATCTATCACAATAAAAATTTTCCTTTCTCTAAGATGTAATTATAAGGTTGTATACACTAAGGGAATGCCAGCTGGATACAAAAAGATAGACCACGACAACAATCGCAATGGAATATTTACACACGCACATCCATCCAGAAACTTTGGACAAATGCAACTTCGAAAGTAACTCCAAAAAGTGTAGGTTATCATGCCAAGCAAAAAATTCCAGAAGTTACTCAAAACTCAGACTCTGCTTGAAATGATTTAATCTTGACATCAAATAAACACACAAGTGATCCACAATAGAACATAGAAAACAAATAATATCTGAACTAATATCCTCCAACAGACCTCAAAGGGCATTCCAAAGAAAGAAAATTAACACTAACTCTCCAGATTCGCCCAGGGACCCTGCGCCTAAGTTACATTAACTCCTCAAACTAAATCAAGTACATGTGGATACTAGGCACTTGGATGAGGGTGCAGAATAAGGTTCTCTCTTGTCTGGAACACAAGTCATTCCGGTACGAGGAACGAAAATAGGAACACCGTATGCTACATGCCCCCTAATTTGTGGTACAATATTTAGGATCTATATATTTCAATATTCAAATTTACTTTCTTCAAACGGCAAACATTCAATCAAACAACATATGGTGTTTTGACCCTTTTTCCTTCCTTCAAATTTTTTCTTGCTAATCTACGCTCTTTCTTTCAACAAAAGGATGAGGAAAAACTGTGGGATCACTTCGGATCTCGCCAAATTCATCGTTCCGGAATAGAATTTTACCATGTTTCGGAAAAATTCAATACGTACGTCGCAAGGGAATTGGCCTTTTCAGGTAACTGCACCATGTGTTTGATACTACATATAGTTGTATATCTCTTCTTCTCATTAACCACATAGTGTATGAGACAAATGGATGCATTTCGATTATGCTCATATTCTCTAGTTAAGATTTTGACATATATGTTTTTTTCATTCGGTTGAACAAATTTGCAAGTACTATTAATTCTATTTACATATCTCACTACCCGTTGAAGGATAACGTCCTCCAAGATTCAATTTGAAAAGGTAGAACTTCAGTATCTAGAATTATCAAAGGATCCATCATCTATGGCTTCTAAAATTGAAGATACAAAGTTCTGATTTCAAATGTATAACGTTCTTTTTGACGCTAGATGTCAAGACTCCTTGAAGCACTATACTTCTTACCTCTCGCAGAGCCTTGGAGAGGTCCTCCATTGTCAAGATTGAACGCTTGTCCTATTATCAGGCAAAAAGATGGAAAAGAGGGTTAATCTAAGGGGAAAAAGAAACCCAGATGTATGACCACAAGTATAATAAAGCACCTTTTGCTGCTTCTTGTCCTTAATAATAGATGTCTGCCTCGCCTTGCAATGCCTATATTAAGATGCAGACAGGTAACCCATCATCTAACAAATGCCAAGTTCCAAAAGTCTAACAAGGGCCTCATCTCGGTTCTATATCCAGCATTTATTTGATTTGAGTTACATCCAATTTATTCCTTCATTACTTGTTCTAGTAGAACGATAGATTAAACATTACAATAAACAAGATACCATAACCATGCTTCACTTCCAAGCCCCACCCAGGAAACTTAAATAGTCCAAAACCCCAAAACTCTACCGAAACCATGATTTTTAGGTTAGAATAAAGTGCAAAAGCAGCACAAGTTAGATGCATACTGTAGAGCATCATTAGCAACCTCTGCAATAAACTTCTGTGTAGCAACAGCTACCAGCCTGATTCTGTAACAGAAAAAGTATAGAACTAAAATCCTCTCCAGAGAAATTATGACAAATACCCAGAAAATGCAGAGAGATTTTTCACATCAGAGAACATATAGCAACTACAAATGAAGCAAAGGTACACCAATAAACTTTGACCCAAAGTTGATTGAAATTGTTCAAAAAGTGTAAATACTTAAAAGTCAAAGTTTATCCACTTCCATGAAATATAAAGCAACCCAGAAAAAGTAAGACAGGAGCCATTCAATAAAAAGAACAGACAAGGACAGCGGGCATGCAGGAGTTAAACCTAGTTGAGTAGAACAGTATGCAAATATCTGGAAAATCACACCTAGTTTTTTTTCAGAAAATCACACCTAGTTGAATCACAAACTATTCATAAGAAAGCCACCTTGTGTCAACTTGATAACAGAAACAAAAATGAAGCACTGAAATGTCTGCAGAAACAAAAATAACTCAGAAAGCACTTGGTATGAGCTGGTGAATTTAAGTAAGGAAACAAAAGACGCATCGTACTCACTTCCCATTCGTTGTCCAAGTCTCGTTTCAGTTAGTGTTCCCTATTTAGCTTAGCACAAATAGGAAACGTGGCCTGTCCATGATTAGCCCGCACCATACTTTACCAAGTTTAATACGTCCACAAGGGATGGCTTGTTACGGCAATCTTATGCAATTCATTTTTTGGGCACAAATGATGCCCTATGTAGAAAAATGATTTGCATCACTGGTGTTATTGGGAAAAGAAAAATGGAAGAATCAATGGGCAAAGCCCAGACAACAAAACAAGTGAGCTTCCTCTTAATCAAACCCAATGCAACGGATCCTAGAAAGTAGAAAGAAAAATCAATCTACTAATTGAGACGTCTTTATCCACTTCTCCAAAAATTACAAGATGTGCTTTGGCTCAATCACTGCACATACAATAACCAGATATACTCATCAAACACAGTCCTTTTGTTTGATAATTTGGAAGATGATTCAAAGCCAAAGAACCTATTCCGGGTCAGGAATATAGTGAAACTACCTTCCTACTCTTCCC
Source organism: Rhododendron ferrugineum (assembly GCA_025642025.1). Lineage (NCBI taxonomy): Eukaryota > Viridiplantae > Streptophyta > Magnoliopsida > Ericales > Ericaceae > Rhododendron > Rhododendron ferrugineum. The sequence continues at coordinate 18,065,002 of JAOTQK010000022.1, forward strand.
CCAGACCCCGCCACTAAGAAAGATGTTTACTTCTTAAAATATGTGGTTCCGAATGGAATAGGTAACAAAGCCACTTTTCCGTTCTTCTGAATTTCTAATTTCACATATAACATCAATTGATTCTGTCAAGCTCACTATAAGTTGTTATTATCAATGTTCATGATTTGCATCCCATAATTAAGGGATTGCTTTATTTATTCTTTTATGATATTTTTAACTCTCAAACATATAGCCATGCCATGGAGTGGGGAATATCCCCAGTCATGGGAACGGACTACCAATTACGAATTTAACGAGCTTTAAAAGTTTGTTCGAGCTTGGCTTGTTTACGAGACGAACCAATCTCAAACAAGCTTTAATCGAGCCGATCACCAACCAGTGTGGCCAACTCAAATTATTAAGCCGTCGTTCAAGCTTGGTTTGAAAAAATTAACAAGCTTCAAAAAGATATTCAATCTTGATTCGTTTACCTAACAAACCTATCGAGCTTTCAATGAGTGAACACGAGCTCGAATTGAGCTGTTTGATTCGTTTATCAGCCTTAAATAGAAGACACTAAACTTAACGAGCTCTTTTTTTTTTTATCGGTAGAAATAGAGGGTTTTAAGTGAAATCCACACTATCAAATGGGACGAAAATACCTACAATCGAACATCGGGACATTGGAAGCCGCTCTTTGCCAAGTAATGCTCCACCAATTCGTCAGGAATCTGAGGAAGAAAAGATTGCAGTGTTTGTTCTACGTAAATGCCCAATTGAGAAACAAAGTCTACACGTATTTGAGAGGGGTTTTCCTGGAAGACTTACAGTAGGGGTGTAGTCCATCAAGGACGCGAGAAAATCGGAGAGGGCAGCATCGTCATCGTGCCTGCCTTCGCTCGATTGCTGATTCTGGTTCATCTCTCTCTCTCTCTCCTCCTCCTCTCTCTCTCTCTCTCTCTCCTCCTCCTCTCTCTCTCTCTCTCTCTCCCTCTCGCGCTACGAACTCTGATGTTCAGGAGTATTTATGAAGGGGAATTTTTTTGCTTTTGCACCCCTCTAATTTATCCGTTTTCCATTTATATGCCCATGACTACGCTTTTACATACGTACACCCCTTAAACTTTTACGAGTATCATATCACAAACTGAAAAACATGGATGGCGTTAACATGAGATTTGAAAAGACCGAAAAAACCCCATTACTTTTTTTGTTATTCTGAAGCATTTTCTCAGGGTTTCTCTCTCTATCAACCCTGTTGAAAGATCAATGATAAGGGGGTGGGAGAGAAACTTGGGTCGAACATGGGAAGATAATAGTAATAACTGAAATGAGTCCTCAAACGTAAGCTTTCGATTTATGTTGGTTTTGAATCTCTTGACTCATCATCCGTAATTAGATATTTTGAACCATTGACAAGGGGAAGATTTTAAGGCATTTTTTGAGAATTATTGTTTTGATGAAATAGTTGAGATAAAAGATATCTGAGTGAGATAATAAAAAGGCTTACAATAATATTTTGGTTCGCTTTCACTGTCAATCCTCCAGATAGTTTCTCAAGCAACTATTTTTATCTTGTTCTTTATTTTCTTTAAATTTATACTACCTTGTGGTACTTTCTTGATTTTTTTTTGTAGTATGTTTTTCTCCCATTACGAGCCTTGACAGTTGACGTTGTGATTGTTAAACTTCCTTACATGCTTGAATTGATTGTGTCATTTGAAATGATTCTCATGATACTTGAACATAACCTCCTGCTGATTGACCAAAAACTTGGCAAATACTGGTTTTACAATGAAATACTCTCTTGTAGTCGTTCTTCTAAGCCTTTCTTGATCTGTTCTCTTCCACCTCTTTTCTTCATTCAAGGCAGGCATGGGTAGAACCTAAACAAAATAACGAGATGTTTCGATTCACAAACCAATCCCCTATTCATCAGCAACTGCTTCAGGACATGAGCAGCCAAAAATAACTTTCCTGCTTTTGAGGCTTCCATTTTGCTTTCAACAAGAGGCAAATATTAGCCATATGTGCTTTGTAATATGACTAGTTATCACCCATGTCTAACGACACTATCAAATATCAATACAACCTTTGAATCAGATCAATCCCAGACATTCTAACGACACCATTGTGAATTGTCATATAGACGTTATAGGTCCACTAGTTGACCAATTTGTGAAGCTAAGAGCGAGAATAAGAATGGACAAGAACACGAGCACAATCTAATAACAAACGGGACGTCTCTGAGTACTTTGTTGCAATTTAGTGGACGAATATTTGGATGTAGTATCTTTGAAGAAGAATGGAAAGGAAAAAGAAAAAAGAAAACGATAAGAGCAGTGTAGAATACATGTTTGGAAAAATCAGGGGTCGCACATTCAAGCCAATCCTAAAATGAATCTGGGAAGTAATGATGAAAATCCTCTTATACAACATCAAAAAAGAAAACCATTAGTTATTCCCTGAAGCAAAAAAAAAAGAAATTGGAGAGCAGTAACAAAATACCATGACAATGCAGCTCAGTTCATAAGGAGGGAAAACATGAAAAGGAAATTAAATAAGCCATCTAAATGCTCTAATATCCCCCCTTGTATAATTCAAAGCTCACACTAAAGTTATCTTTGCTTGTCCAGATATTACCCAATGGATGAATGGTGCCATCATGGTAAGATGCAATCTCCGTGTTACCGCGACACCCTTCTAGTATTTGGCTTCATCATAGCCTCGAGAAGTCTATACATCCACCGATCTAGCATGCCTGATAAAGAGTAAAATATAAAAACTGAAATTTGAGAACATGAATGGAAAATGAACTTTATGTGCAGTGGCAAAATTAGCAAGGACAGAATAGCAGATTCCACCCTATCTGCTTCGGAAACATTGTTTCCAGTAGGTAGAATCTCAAAAACTCTAAGAAGTTGATAAGTTTATAGCAGGCTATGTTACATGGACTCCTGTACAAAAGTCGACTAGTTGTATGACAAGTGGTGGATTCATTTAATTCTATTGCCAAGGAGACGGCACAAGTGCCCGACACTGATACCTCATACATTTTGAAGAGTAAACGTAACCTAAGTAATAGATGAATTTCTAAATCAATTCTTTTTTTTTTTTGGAAAATGATTTTTGCACTCCACTTTCGTATAAATGCACTCCAAAATTAGTCTTCTAGTGCTTGTTTGGTGAGTAATTTTAAGCACTAAATTACAAATTTTGGAGTGCATTTAAAAAAAAAAGTGGAGTGCAAACATCATTACCTATTTTTTAATAAGTAGTACTTGAGATCAGTTCTGAAGTGGAGAAAATGCTTAATTTATAAACCTGGATAGACTTCTAACTGAATTGAGTCGGATTTTCATAGCAAAGTGTGCAACTTCTTTGCCAGATTCCAAAAGGCATCATAGAGAGAAAAAGGACAAACCTGTTAAAGCAAAAGTACCACCTAATACTGCACAAAGCCGAGTGATGAAGTGGAGAAAACTGCGACGTTCTTCTCGGATGGTCACAGTAATTGGCGACAAATCATACAAAAAGTAAACAGCTGGTACAATAGCAATGAGCTTAGTATTTGGAAAACAGAAGCAGCAAGGGAAGACAAAGATCCACCAAGAGAGGGATCAAATAAATACAGGGATGTGTCCAAACTAACCTGGCCAAGTTCTGTCATTTATAGGGGAATAATATTCCGTGACTGAGAACTGATTAGTTGGTAAAACTTCTTTTGATAAGTATCGATATTCAGTAGGAACAACCTAAACCAAAATAAAGAAAATATCTCAATGAAGGACAAGAAAAAGAATGCTAAAACAGTCAACATAAACCTCAACATATGAAGACAAAGATAGGCAAAGAAGAGTTTACAACTTTTGTCCACTAACCATGTTATCATATTGGTCGTAGTTATAACATTGCTCTCACAAAAGTTTTGTTAGGTACCAGTGAATTCAATTTTCTCATTGGCACAGATTGTGATGCTATTTTATTTTCCAACAAGCTAAATTTAGATCAAAGAATACCAAAAGGGGCACCATGCAAGTAAATAAGGAACTATCCATAGGCCAAAAGGACCAAATAAGCAATAATGAAATTTGAAGATCCAAGACTAATAACAAACTAAGGCAGTCAATATCATGCCGCCCCTTCTATGGCTACCTCCACTCCGCCCCCGTCTTTAGCATCATAATAGACTTAATAGTTTTACCGCCAAACTCTTGCCATCCATTTCTAGCATTACTAACTTCATTTCCCCTTGTGATGATGTCATATTACGTCATAAACTCGTTGAAGCATTTTACGTAAAATGAACTTTTTCGAAAATAATGGGACGTCTAATCTCCATTGAAGATTTCACAAACCACGTTTTCAAATTGCATCACTCGATGGATTGCATTAAAAATAGATTATCATGCTTCTATTAAGCAAATGAAGAGCAAACTGTCATGTTTTATATGCCTTAAGGATTGTCAAAGCTTGGACAGAAACGATAACTGACACAATGGTTTGAGACTTTGTGCATCAAGATTGAGCCAATTTGTGCAGGTATGAAACATGTATGTTAACTAAAGAGCAGGCAGTAACACAGGAAAATAAATAAAATTTCATGAAAGAAACACTAGGAGTCAAACCTTTATGTAGTATTTGAATGTTCCACTCGTACCACGCAGAATCCGTGCAGTCTCATCCAGTGGATTGTGAATTCCAGGATATTTTGGCCCAAATGATAAATCATGAATGACATGACTCACATTGACATGATTGGGTCCTTCAAAAATCTGTTGATGAAAAGTTATTTCCAAGAGAGAGAGAGAGAGAGAGAACTGAAGATAATGAAAAAGTAGATGGAGATGAACATGAAGCAACCTGACCTCCAAACGAGCAGTTCAAGACATCGAAAAGGCTAGTAAACAAAGAATCCCTTCATAGTAAGATTCAAGGGCTCTCTAGAGGAAGCATTACATATTATAAGAGTCTATTTTGGAAGCCCCAAAAAGTTAAATAGCTTCCTTAACTTTTTGTACGACATTCCAACTAAACATTCATTTTGATTCAGATTATGAAGTTTGCTTCTTCGAAATTAGAGCAAGTGTCGGTGTTGAATAGCATGATATACATTGTTGGGCCCAATTCCTAACACCTTAAGCTTTTGGGACAATTAGTAACTTAACATGGTATCGGAGCTCACTTAACATGGTATCGGAGCTCCAGATGCGATAGGTCTTGGGTTCAAGTCTAGTTGGTCGCATTTGTTCCCCATTTGCATTATGTTTCTTCCCTTGGCATTCTTTCGCATTATGCATGGATGCTTGCATCTCCATGTGCAAGATGGGGTTACACGTGAGGGAAGGTGTTGAATAGCTTGACATACATTGATGGGCCCATTTCCTAACAGCTTAAGATTTCAGGGCAATTGGTAACGTAACAGTTGACACAATGTAAAACAAGTCTCATGCCGAAGAGTAAACCAAATTGTTGCCAGCTGTCCATTAGCTACCTCTATTTGCTTAAAGCCTCAGCCACAGGAAAGGGCACGAAACTACCTGGAATGTTTAATCCCAATAGTGAAAATGTTGGGAGGTACATTTGTGTTAGTAGTAAGTACAAGAGTTATTGTACTATTTTGGTCTCTTTCACTACAGATACAACATGTTACGGAAAACTTTTTTCCCATCTCTGTCTAACATGATGGTATCAAAGCAGTGACTTCTCCCTTCTCCTTGCGGGGAAATTGCAGTTTTGAGCCTTCTAGTCCCAAAACCCTTTTTTGGTCCTTTTTGCACTCTTTTATGCTCAATCCTTCGATTCTAGAGATTCCTTGAGAAGCTATGTACCACACAAACTTTCCATTAAGCTTCCAAGATATTTCCAGCATCGGGAATTGCCCAAGGTGGGGCTTGAAATGCTTCAAAGCCAAATTGGGGTGTCTACACTGAGCAACTAAAGAAACTAACAAGAGTCCTGACGAGGCATCTCTACTTCATGGAAGATTTTTCTGGGCAAATCTATTTCACGAAATTTAGCTACCAAAAAAGTTGCTGGCAATGGCAAAATAAGACTACAGCCTGTGGGAATCTATTGCTTCATTTAAAAAATTCACATCACAAGGGCCTTCTTGTCGCTTTTAACAGGTTAACGAGGCTCCATTGCAAGTGCAACAATTATGCTGCTAATGACAGTGTGATTCCAAATCTAGAACATTCAAGAGGATCAACAGTATATTCATGAAAAAGCTAAAGTTCTGAAGAAATGGAGTGGCTAAACTTTAGTCTATTAGGAAAAGCATTTTGTACTGAGCTGATACAGATGTATACATGATTATTTTGTTCTACCACTGCTCCTTCCACTTTTTATTGGTTTTTATTTATCAAGCAACCAACAGTTTAACCAGGAAGAAATTCTTGGCAAATTTCTCAATACAATGACCTTTTGCAAGTATTTTAAACACTCAAAGGGGGAAAAAATACTGACCATTTGTGCAACGAAAATGTTTAACCCGTGAACTGAGATATGGAAATTCCCAGCAACCCTTTGGACATCTAAAACCCCATAAACCTGCAATAAACTTTAATGTTATCATACATTACACAAACTTCGAGAATGTGCATATCCAAAAGTGGATCAAAAGACATACCCTGCATCCTTCTCCATTGTCCAATGCCTGCTTAACCTTCTTAATCGTTTTTTCAGCATCTTGATCGAAGCCATGCACATGAATTGAATCCTCATTATGATCTTTATCGCCATCTGGTCAATGATTTCTGTGAGAACCACTTAGTTAATGATAAACAAGCTTGGACAAGTACATTATTACCTTCAACTACACAAAGACCTCAAGGCAATTAAGACACAATTCGTTAATGATGAATTACAGCATATGCTGGCACCACGGTAAATTAGTAGCACAAAGTTTAACAGCAGCAACAGCATCCAAACACAAGGGGTGGAGCCAAGGGCTCAACTCCTATCATAAAGCGAAATCTAAAGAAGCCAACAAAAAATATCTGTAGCAAAGCAAAACCAGGGTGACCATTCGTTCAGTGGTAAAAACTCAGCATACTAATCTCCAGGTTGTTGGTTCGAGTCCGAGGACAACCACTTTCTATTTAATTCCAGAGGCTAGGTTTGTAACCCTCGCAGATACCCACTGCCGGGTCTAACTGGGTGTACTTTTTTGTATTTGATGTTTTGTTTTCAACATCCAAAACAGGCAGAGTTTTCATTCAAGATAAGAAAATGTATTTGTGATAATCACCCTAGTGGCCTAGCCATAGCACGTATGACCTTGACAAATAGATTAGCAGCAACTTTAGGGAATTCTTTGTGTCAATGAGAGGTAATCCAGATGTCGAACCTGGTAAATCAACTGGGAATTTACATCCATCCAGACAACATGAGAAATGATGAACCAGTGGGCACACCATACCGGTTTCGGGTATTCCCCGAACCGAACGGATAATAGCTAAAGCAATCAGCCATGTGGCCAATGCACGGCTTTGTTTCTCCTAGGTTTCCCCAAGAAAAGGCATAGTATAGTGGGAAGCTTAGTTGCAGGGAGTTTCAAAGTGGGTGCGCTCCCGAGACAAGCTCGAATTGGCACTCCCGAGTAAGGAGCATGCTCCTAAATAGGATGGGAGCTTCCACCCTAATCGCAAGGAAGAAATTTGTACTTCTCTTTGCAAACATATGCAAGGAATAAGAAAAAAGAAAAAAAGAAGGGAGATTAGGACTCTCGTCTCAAAATTGACTTATCTTAGTGTTTAGTCCATAAATTTCATATAAACCTATATTCAGGGGCGGACCCACCATAGGGCACGGGGGTCACGTGCCCC
>JAOTQK010000022.1:18083573-18106073 GCA_025642025.1 Rhododendron ferrugineum
AAAAACTATTTTCTCTTTTTCTAATAACTTGTTTTTATTACTAGTTTGAAACCTATTTTTAAAAAATTGTTTTCTATGTTCACAATTTTTTGATTTTTATAAATTGAAAAAGTGATGTGGCAAGTTTTGGTTATTCAAATTTGATTGTACTATTGTGGACCTCTACATTGCTAACCTTAGCAACCCCTTAAATGCATAACTAAAAGATGATGTGGCAACATTTGATTATTGACTTTTGGTTATTCTACTGTGGATGCTCTAATGGTACTCCTATTTCCCATTGTCCGCCCATAGGGTTGATCATAGAAGAACCCAAAAAAAATTAAAATTTTCGCACCGGTTGAACGAGACTGAAATTTGGAGTACTTAATTTTTTAAACAAAAAAAACCACATATTCCGATCCAAAACTTTTTTTTTGAAAGGATAAATCTTTTACCTCTCAAGTCCAATAACCGAATCGAGGAAAAACATAGATTCTCGTGATTTCTGGTGAATGAAACCAAAATCCTTAAATGCATAGAAATAGTGATGCGGATGCTCTAACAAGTAGGTTTCCTCTTTAATTCCTTCTTTTTTCCTTTTGTGAGAATTGATATTCACACTTTGTTTTTACTATCCACACTTTCTTTTTCTTTTTTTAACCAAAAAAAAAAAAACATACTCTTTCAACGCTAAAAAACAAAAAAAAAATTGTGAATAATAACAAAAAAGTGTGTGAATATCAATTTTTGAAATTAAATTCAAAAATCAAAATTTTTAAGTAAAAACAAAAATAATCCAACGCATATAGTTTTTGAATTATTATTTTCTCATTGGGTGCAATTTGTTTCATAAAAAGTGCAATATCATGTCATACAAGGTGCAATGTTATTTGATTGAGAAAGCAAAAGATATGTTTCCCAAAAAATAACATACAATTTGATACTACACTGCCTCTTGTGTTATATAGAAAGTAGGGGTGTCAAATGGGTGGGTTTGAACCAAATTGGATAAGTTATTAGTAGGTTGGGTCTGTAATGGGTCATTGACCCATTTAGACTCAATTAGTTATGATCTCAATTACTCATACTCAACCCAACCCATTTATTTGAAATCAAACCCGATCAGCCCATTAATCCAATTACATATATATTAAAATTTAAAATGACTAAAATACCCATATACAGTAAAATGACCATATTACCCTCATACATTTAAATGACCAAATTACCCTCGTATACTAAAATTACCATAATACTATACTAAAATGACCAAATTACCCTTGTATACTAAAATGGCCAAATTACCCCTGTGTACTAAAATTATTAACCGAACGGAGATTCTGCTGAAATTTTAGCATCCAGTAAAAAATGATTCGAATGAATTGACTATTGACTGGATCAAAAAAAAAATCCAAAAGTTTCATTCAAAAACCAAAAAAAATACTTTTCAAAAACGAATCGAGCTGAGCAGCTCGTGGCTCGGCCCAGCTCTTTAGTAACCGAGCCGAGCTTAAGCATGAGTTTTTGGCTCGTTTACTAAACAAGTTGAGATCGACACTCCAAAGCTCGACTCAGCTCGCAAAAGTTCGGCTCGTTTGATCGAGCTCGAGCTCGAGTTTTAGGCTTGTTTAATAAAAGGGCCAAGCTCGAACACTCGAAACTCGACTCGACTCATTCATACCCCTACCCAGACATAACATCAAACACCTTGTAGGCACTATCTCTGCGTACTGATAATAAAACGAACACATATACAACGAATTGGCAATCACAAACTATACAATAAACACAAAAATCAGCAACGGAATCATCCAAGAAAGTCTCATCACAACCTCTATACTCCAACAACAACAAAGATAGAATTACCGCTCGCTTTTGATTTCGAGTGTCTGAGTAGTCTCGGTTGTCGGAGTAATTCGAGAAGGTGTAGTTGTTGCCGAATATGGCTTGAACCCCACACGGCGGTGACAAATCCTAGCCATTTCGTGGCGGCAATAGATAATCTGTTGAATTGTGCCAAATAATCTTTGTAATGGTCGGTTTTTCCTCTGAATTAGGTGTTTGAAATGTACAAACGATATTGGTTCGTCCCTTGTTATTCAGAAGAAGATATACGAAGGATGCCTGCACTTCAGGGTCTTGAATACCCTTCAAAGCCTGACTTGGATGCACAACCCAGCCATTTGTTGAGGTAATTCGCAACGGCAATGAGCTCAAATTCTATGTCGGAGTCGCCTCAGCCTATTCCCCCGTCGATGGCTATGACGAATGGATTTGATTGTGACGACCTTAGTGGAGGAAGAATGAGATCAAGAGGGGCTAATTTCAATTTGTATTGTGTTTTTTCTATTTTTCTTTGATGGGTCATGCTCATGACTTTGAAAACTCTCGTTTTTGGCAAAGGCGTGGATGCTTTGAACGCGGGCGTACCAAGACTTGTAGCGCCTAACTTTTGATGAAGATTCTCGTGAATCTTGACTTCTAACGTATGAGCGATTGCGTGTGACCCAAAGGTTAAAGATCACAATGAGGTTTGTGGTTTGTCATACGGTCGTGGACTTAAAATTTCCTAGTCGTATAGGAAATGGACGTAGAAAAGAAATAATGTGAACTTTATTACTCCGGGATAATAAAGTTTATACAAGAAATGTAAAAATCCAAACTACTTGATGAAGTGAGTTTGAACGGGGTTTGAGTACAAGGTACTCGATAGACTACTTTGCTGAAAATAGAAAAGTATTTGTAAGTGTTGAGTTTTGATTGGTGTTGGACCCTTTTTTTTTGTCATCGATTCTTCTATTTTATAGACAAAATTGCAACTGCCACAAGCTTGGAATTACGCCACATGTCCCATGATTTACCAAATAATCAGGACCTCCTTGCATAAAATTGGGTCGTGGGATATGAGCCTTGATAATGGTCCTTCAATGAACTTCCAGTGCAACACCAAGATGCCAAGTGTCCACATTACCCATTTCCTATACTCAACCGCTTCCCACGAATCTGGACGTGCTCCATTTACATGTACAAGCACCTCTTCCACTAACAATCTTATCACATAAACCCCAATTTCCATAATCTCAATCATCTTTCACATTTTATCCAATTCCTTGCATTCATATAATCTTTAAATAATTTTAAATAAAATACGGGTCTATACACATCTTGATCGGATACCGTTTGATACTTAATCAGTACACCTTTATATGAGAAAAATACATCATTCATACTGTATTCGAACCTATTTGTGTGTGTTTTTCAATCTAAATGTGTGTCGATCAAGTGCCAAACGATTTTCGATCAAGATGATTTTTGGCGTGGCTGAAGTTCTCGACAAAATCTACAACATGAACGGTCTCGATCGTTATTGTGGGTCCGCAAAATTACAAACTAGACGGGGACTGAAAAGAGAAAAACGGGAGAGGAGCCGATACCAAATAAGAAGTATAGTAGCCAACATATATCCGATAAAGAATTTAAGGCTCTTTCTTCTAATTTTGTCTTAGACCTCCAAAATATTTGAACCGGCGAAGTTGGTACTCTGTCCGGCTCCCAAAATGGTACTCTATTGATACCCAACAATGTCTCCAATTTAAAATCTCTCTTGACCTTTGACTTTTGTTAAGATTGTTTTTTTTTTTTGGAGAATTACGGGACAGTGGAGGAGACCAAAGTAAATTACCACATGATGGTCTCCACTCTCCAAATCACCACTCTCATGACACATGCAAAATTATTCACCAAAGCCATTGTCCGGTCATTTTCCCGAAAATTCAATCTCTTTTTCAGTTCACAAAATTCTCTTGTAGTTGCATTTATTCAAGTTTGGTATAAGTAACAGTCATCATCGCTACTCAATAAAATATTTATGAATATTGAATAGGATTGTCAATCACTATCTAACCTATATATCTATATATGCCTATGTACACATTTTACTTAGTGCGTCAATTTTGTGGGCCCATCTGGACCCACAACAACAATTGAGACCGTTCATGTTGTAAATTTCGATGAGAACTTCAAACACACCAAAATTCATCTTGATTGGCACACCTTTATATGAGAAAAATACATCGTTCATACTGTAGTTGAACCTATTTGTGTGTGTTTTACAATCTAAAAATTGTGTCAATCAAGTATCGAACGGTTTCCGATCAAGATGATTTTTGGCGTGGCTGAAGTTCTCGACAAAATCTACAACATGAATGGTCCCAATCGTTATCGTGGGCCCACAAAATTGCAAATTGGATAGGGACTGGAAAGAAAAAAACGGGAGAGGAGCAGATCCCAAACAAAAAGTATAGTAGCCAACATATATCCGATAAAGAATGTAAGGCTCTTTCTTCTAATTTCGTCTTAGACCTCCAAAATATTTGAATCGGTCAGGTTGGTACTTAGTCCAGCTCCCAACATAGTACTCTATTGATACCCAACAATTTCTCCAATTAATTAAAAAATCTCTCTTGACCATTGACTTTCGTTAAGATTGTTTTTTTTTTTTTCAACCTCGTTTTCAATTTACAAAATTCTCTTGTAGTTGCATTTATTCAAGTTTAATATAAGAAATGGTCATCATTGCTACTCAATAAAATATTTATGAATATTGAATAGCATTGTCAACTCTTATCCAACCTATATATCTATATATGCCTATGTAAACATGTGTATATAAATTTATATATGTATATTAGAATGGAGAGGCGGACACACTTTACTTTTAGTGCGTGATGTGTCAAGTCCCAACCTTCTTTTTTTTTTGTTTGCGACAAATGAATCTCCCAAACTCTATGCAGTTGAGTTTCTTCCGGTCACTTTCCGAACCTAATTCAATGGTCGGCTCTGTTCATATTGTCGATTGTAGATCTCGTCGATACACATAAGCGTGGTTTAAAATCATGTTAATTGGATACCAATTAGTATGTAAATGGAATTAAAAAAATCATTTTGAATTTTGGTCGTTCTGATTTGTTATGTGCAGAACATTATTTTGATTTATAATTTTAGGCTTTGTTTTGCTAATGTTCTTATTTTTTAAGTATTTATTTTCCGCTTTACGAGACAGATCATTCTTCTCACAATACATCACATTTAATTCAAAAAATAAGTATACTTATTTTAGTTAGTAGAACACACTCTTACTCCATTCACATAGTATTAAGTTAGGACTTTTATTTTGGGTATTGATTTTTTTCTACATTAATTCTGCGCATTGAAAAAGAGATTGACATAGACACAATATTGATAACTTTCGTGACATCAAAGAACACATAGTTTTATTTTTCTAGGTAATAATAGGCGGTTCAAATCATCTTTGTGGAATCTAAAGTGGACCCTACAAAACTCATATGTACATGGTATGTACAAACTCATATGTACCTATAGCTTTATTGTTTATTTTGACGCCTTTTTTATGTATGCTTTTGAAGTTTGAATCAAAACCGTCTATATTTTTCTTTGAAATTTTAGTGTAAGCTTGAAAAATATTTTGCCTCCCCCAAACAAATATCTTGATTCTGCCACTGTCCCCATATATAAGCGTATTTTTGTATTTATATACACTCATATTCTTTTTTTAATTTGTTTCTTTGTCAACTCTTATCTCTATATATACATATACACGCACATAGCTTTAGCTACTATATCCCTGATCACCATTCTTTCTCTTTTCAACTGGTTCAAAAAACCTGAATTAGCAGCAATTTATGGTACGTTTTTGGGCATTTTCCTTTTATTTCCTATCACATATCCGCGCACACACGTGTGTGTAAATATATATATATATAGATAGATAGATATTAAAATCTTTTTTTTGAATATTTGTGCTTGTTATGACTTGCAGGAGAAAGGCGAAATTATTGAGGGTAAGGTGGATTGGAAGGGCAGACCAGCTATTAAGGGAAAACATGGAGGAATGTTTTTCGCAATGCTATCACTATGTAAGATTTCACAAACTTAACTCATCTTGTATATCAGTCCTGATTCCGGTCCGCACCTCTCCTTTTCCAATCGAATTTCGATGATTCGATCCGCTCAATGTAATCAGAACATGATTTTAAGGGTATCCGCGAGAAATAAGCAAAAAAAAATGATCTGAAACGGCTTCATCCGAACAGTTTTTTATTGAACGGTTCAATAAAAAACTGCTCAAATCAAGCATTTCCCAGTGTTTTTTTTAGCCGATTTTTAGCACGTAACCTTAAAATCACGTTCTGAACACATTGAGCAGCTCGGATCATCGAAATTCGATCGGGAAAGGAGAGGTGCGGACAGTGCGGACCATAAAAGGTGTGGACTTGATCGGGACTGTATATATATATATATTATTTTCGAACTACTAAGAGGATTATATTGCAAGCTAGTGTTTTCCATGCTTTTTTACTGTCTGTTTTAGTAATTATAAGTAAATTTTCTCTTGGCACTATTTTGATGACTTCTTTTTTTTCCTGCCTCGATTGATATTATTTGTCTTTATTGACTTATATATTTTTAGTTTTTGGTGATATATATAATTTTACTTTCTAGATTGTCTTGAGACTTGATGATTTCGAAAAGTAAAAATAAACTAGACCATCATTTTAAAAAATCGAATAAGAACACAAAATAGCCATTTGTTGTCACTGACAGTACCATTCAACTATGGCCTTCGTTTTCTTTTAGTTTTTTCTTTCTTTTTTTCTCCTTTTTAGGCTTCTCACTAATTTGGTAAAAAAAAATATCAATCTCTTAAATACAAATTTCTAAACTACTCCTGTGGACATGTTCTGTGGCGACCCAAAATTTCTAAACTCACAAAAAGAATCCAAGTAATCTTTTTCTACAAAATCATCCACTACAGTAGTTTCCTAAAACCCTCAAATTCATGCATGACTCAAAAATTTCTCTAAATACCTAATCCATTTACATCTGGCCATCTAACCATCTCCAAACACAAAATTTAATTTATATCGGCAAGATAAGATAATTGGCTAAAAATTATGACAATAAATCGGCAAATTTGTAGTAACGTCTGTACTCAACGAAAGAATTAATTGAATCGGACCTTTTTCCAGCTCCCTTCTTAGTTAGTACATAAAAAATTAGAGACTATAGTCTCACCCGCTCAACAAAGCTCATCTTCTTATTAGGTATACTAGCGTTGTACCCATTTGATTTACGGAAAAATGAAAAAAAAAATTCAAGTTGATTTTTTTCCGTTTTCGTGCATTGAACGGGTACAAACGCTATTTTTTTTTCCCAAAATAAATTGGTCGAACCATGCCAGTAGGGACCAAAATGTTGTTCGTGTTTTATGCATGAAAAGACTTATATCTACTTTTTATAAATTAAAGTTTTAAAGTGTCAATAGATTAATTCAAATTAATCTACAATTGTGAAAAATATATAGAAGAAAAGCAAACAAACAAAAACTAAAACTAGAATAAGAATAACTACATTTTTTGCATATAATATAGAATGATTGACGTTGGGCGAATGACTAAATTTATAATATCCAAATATTAAAAATTACTGGGAAAGTTGTCAATTTAATACTGATGTTATCTAGAGTATATAGTATTGGAGATGATCTTTTAATGAAAAGCACTATATGATTGACAGAACTGGGGTCGGTGTTGTGCAAGGAGTACATAGCACTGTGTTGTGCGCATCCGGACCGTTAATTTCGACAATCAACGGTCCGGATTAAAAACAACTTTTACCGGTAAAAGAAGTATGTATTACAGGTTAATAACTAACTTCGCAATGGGAGCCACTGACATAAATGGACCAAGCAATTTGGTTAAGAAATTTTCAAAAATAACTGATTAATCTAATTTTTATTTATATTTTATGGCATTTACCAAAAAAAAAGAAGCAACATGAGTTGTTACATTGTCTTAGTTTAGGATGACCATAACTAGTGCGAGATCGACGTCGCTGATATTGATCTGGTTATGTGTGGTGTTTTCAAATTGTGCTTGTAGTATTGTTCTTATCGTGTTTGGTTACGAAATTGTGCAGGCACGGCTGGTTTTGAAAACATGGCGACTGTAGCACTCGTATCGAACTTAGTGACTTACTTGACTCAGGTGATGCACTTTGACATATCTGATGCAGCCAATCAGGTAACAAACTTCTTGGGTACGGGTTACATTCTCTCCATTCCCATAGCCGCCCTCGCCGACATGTACATCGGACGCCCCAAAACTGTACTCTTATCGGCTTGTTTTGAGATTGTGGTATGTAGATATCCTATCTATCTCTTTTGTCTCTTAATTTCTGGAAACTGGATGGTATTGTTGGCCCACCCCGATGATAGAATTTGGCTTATTTGTGGGGCCTGTTGATTAGAGATTACTCATGCACAAAATCTATTTGAATGGCCAAGCACAGTTAGGTGCATGGTTTGAACCACAGTTGTCCCCATTCCGCTAAGGTTCTTATTTTGTAAGCACTTATTTCCTGTTTTACGGGACACGTCATTCTCTTACAATAAATACATCACATTTTATTTAAAAAATAAGTATTTATTTTCCTTAGCGGAACGGAGCCTTAAAAAATAGACCACGTAAGCGCAACAACAATTCTTAGTAAAAATACCACTCAATCATGAGAATATCGATATCCGATCACACTGATTTCATTTGTATAGTTGATCTACACAGTGGGTGCATAAATATATTGAACTATTCAAGTCATACAGATGAGAAAGGACACACTAACTAATTTCCTTCCTCATTGATTTGCTCCATAGGGACTTGGATTGCTAGCAATACAAGCTCACTCCAACAATCTCAAGCCTCCTCTTTGCAACTTATATGATCCAACTGCACATTGCATCAAAGTTGGAGGTGGCCAAGCTGCACTTCTCTTTCTGGGACTCTACTTGGTGGCGACCGGGAGCGCCGGAATAAAAGCCACAGTGCCGCCGCATGGTTCCGATCAGCTTGAGGAAAAAGATCCTAAAGAGGCAAGGCAAATGTCTAGCTTCTTCAACTGGTACTTATTCGTCGGAGGAGTTGGCACTGCAGCTAGTTTAACGCTTGAAGTGTGGATCCAAGACAACAAGGGTTGGGATTTGGGATTTGGGACCTCGACCTTTGCAATGATCGCGGGTGCCCTCTTGTTTATCTTAGGATTGCCTCGATACAGGATTCATATTATTCAAAAAGTTAATCCCCTCATTGAGATCTTACAGGTCTGGATATCTCCAAACTATATGAATCTGCTTACCATCTCCTCATATAGTACTAAAGTATACCATCTCATATATCTTTGATATCACTAGTAGTACCTCTTAATCGCACACATCTTGTTTTGGCTCAACTTTTCGCGAAAAAATAAAACCAAGTGTACCAACACAAAAGAAATGACAAACTCACTTATGCTATTAGTTTTTCGTAAAATTCAGATGTAGTACTGCGGTCCCTAGTACAACAAATGTAGTACTGCTAATACGAAATACGTTGTGCTGTTGAGGTAGAGATTTATTTTGTTGCCACAAATGTAGTTACATATGACCGGTATAATCAATAAACAGTAAGGTGTGCTGTTTGTGTTCTTCGCAGGTATATGTAGTTGCTTTTCGCAACAGAAATCTTCAACTCCCTCAGGATCCTGAAGAGTTGTATGAAATCAATAGAGACATGGAAGCTGCACCAGAAACAGAGTTCCTACCCCATAGAGATTTTTACAAGTAATTTTTCTTCCACTCTCTTCTAACTAAAAACCAAAGTGCAGAAACTATGGATCAAAGTTTTGATTGTCTATCCCGATTATTTTTAGTTTATGCATCTTAATTAGTTTGTATCATGCATCTGTCAATCACATATTTAGTAAAAAAAATTGTATAGTTGTTTGGAAAAGAAATTAAATTTTTAGTATGAAAACACATCGTCCAAATTTACCACAAAAAAAGAAAAAGAAACACATCGTTCAGAAGTACAATGACGACAAAGTGCAAAACATCAACATGGGCTACATGAAGGCACTAGCCGTTTAAGGTTCTGAAGAGATGGATGACCAAGACAACAATGATGTTGGTATGGTGACTCTAATGACTAAAGAGTAACAGAGCTAGGGTGAACATCATCAATAAAGTAATACAGGTGCAACGTTTAGTGCCGCCACTAATTTTTCTCCTCATCTTAAGATATTGAAACATACAGCCATGAGGGAAAAATGTAACGGAGTAATTCAAGGACTTGATAAGTTTACTAATAGACATAAGATTAAATGAAAAACGAGGAACATGCAATACAGAGTATAAAGTAAGAAGACGAAGTAACTGGAATAGAACCCACACCAGTAATATCAATGGTACAACCATCGGCTAAGGTAACATGAGATGGTTTACCAATAGATTGACGATTAGAAAGAACAATGGAAGTACCAGTAGATGCACCAGAATCAATAAACCAAGGATTAAAAGAAAGGGAAGAAGTAATGTAAGCAACAAAGGAACCTGTTGATTTACCCAAAAAAAGAAACAAAGGAACCTGTATGAGAAAGTGTAGCAGTGGCAGGCGTTGGTACTCCTTCATGGTAATAGTCACTACGGCGTCAGCAGAGTGAGTAACCTGCCCAACATCCTTCGAAGCTGTAACCCGATGAACCTGAGCAAAACCATGAGGATAGTAACAATACTACACAGTATGACTTGTTCCACCACAATTCATACACAATCTAGAACCACTACCTCGACCATAGCCATTCGGGCGACCCCCACAACTAAATTTATGCCTGCCATGACTAGAGTCGTGACAACCAAAAACACGACCACGGAATCCAGAATTACCACCATGGCTAGAAAACACACCAAATCCATGAGAAACAATGGAAGGGGAACTAGCAGCCATTGTAAATAAACCACCGCAAAATAACAAATTGAAACCCAACAATCAGCAAAACACCAACTATGAACAACGAAGGAAACAACCAACCCAATAAACAACTACAACCAATCGCAATACCGATGTGGTGCGATGAGTACCGATGGAATTTGTAGGGAAATCGTACAGACCGGCCCCGCCGGGCCGTCTCCGGCCATGCATAACAAACCACCACCGCAAGCTACAGTGCCCAACGGAATGCAACTGATTCGAATAAGATGTCAACTAATATTAACCAATCAGGAATAACCAACCATTCAACACATTAGAGATTGAAACCACTAATCAAAACTACCAACGTCAGCAAGTTGAAACATCGATCGATTGTGGTTCGAACAACTAGATATCACAACTTCACCAGACTTGGGGCTTAATTTCAGCAGCCACACCAGCAGCAGATAACACAACCAAGAACAGCAGTTCAAAATAGAGAGAAACGGGAATCGAACAGCAGATGGAACCCCAGTTTATACGAATTCCCGAACAAGATCAACACCAGAAAATCAAATAACAACCAGTTTCAGAGATCTAACAGCGAATAGAACCCTAGCTTACATGGATCCTTGAACAGAAAAGAGCAAAACTTGACCAGATTGTGCAGAAATCAAGTAGATCGTGTGAGAACCAAGACTTTCCAACCTTATCGGTCTCATGCGAGCCTTGCCGGAGGACTTTCCAGCCTTATCGGTCTCGGGCTGGTCTCAGGAGAGCCTTGTCGGAGTTCGTCGGGCTCAGGCGAGACACGCTGGAGTATGGGCCCTGCCTGTTAGGTCGTAGGTTTGGAAAAAATTTGGGTTTTATTTTGGGAAATAATTTTGTCACTTTTTTTTTTAACGTCACTCTTTTATAAGTGTATTTTTGATGAGGAGAGAAAATAGGGTAATAATTGAGATAGGAGTAATGAGTGGAGAGAGATAGAAAGAAATGAGATTAATAATTGGATATAGGATAATGAGTAGAGAAAGAAATGAAAGTAATGATTAAAAATATAAGTAATAGGTGGATTTGGATTTGGGGGCAATCTTGTAAAATAATTTCTAAAATGAAAGTTATATTTTATATTTATAGAGATCAATTTCCTTGATACCCAACTTGACTCAATGTGCCTCCACCTATGTATCATGATGTGGGTAAGGTAAAATGAGGATTACTCCATCTACAATTTTTGACATATAATATTTTTTATAATACAAGTACCACGTTAAGGTCAACTTGTTCTATTCTTTTTTGGGCATGTGATTTTCAATGGTTTGAGTGCTAACATAGTTGGAATGCTTTCGTCTTATTGTGATGTCGTTCTCACGTTTTGCCCTTTAATCTTCTTTTTTTCGGTAACTGCGTTGCTCAACTTTGTAACTCTCTTTTCAATGATTAATGAAATTCCTTTTTGCCATTCAAAAAAATAAAGATTAAACTTCTTATTGTACCTTTTTTGTGAATTATTTGTAGGTTCCTTGACAAAGCAGCCATCCAAACAACTCCAATCACTCAACAAAGAACCCCAAATCCGTGGAAACTTTGCAGGGTAACACAAGTCGAGAATGCAAAGATTATCCTTGGTGTGCTTCCAATATTTTGTTGTGCAATTATTATGACCGTTTGCCTTGCTCAACTCCAAACCTTCTCCATCGAACAAGCCGTAACAATGGACACGAGGATTACCAAACATTTTCACATACCCCCAGCTTCCCTCGGTATCATCCCTATCATATTCATCATCGGACTTGTCCCAATTTACGATCGTATTGTCGTACCCTTTCTCCGTAGGATCACGGGCCACCCCTTCGGCATCACTCACCTCCAACGCATTGGCATTGGTATAGTCCTCAATAGTCTGTCTATGGCAGTTGCCGGAATAGTTGAAGTGAAGCGGAAGGAAGTTGCACGAAAGCACAACATGGTCGACGCAATTCCACTGATCCAACCACTGCCCATCAGCGTCTTTTGGCTATCGTTTCAGTATTTCATTGCCGTCGTGGCTGACGTATTTTCATACGTTGGCCTTCTCGAGTTTTACTACTCACAAGTACCAAGAGGCATTAAATCGCTCTCCACTTGCTTCCTTTGGTGCTCCTTTGCAGTTGGGTATTACTTGAGCTCCGTCATTGTTAATATAGTGAATAGTGCAACTAAGGGAATAACCAGTAGCAGAGGTTGGTTGGCAGGAAACAACCTTAATACGAACCACTTGAATCTTTTTTATTGGCTTCTGTCTATATTGAGCTTTCTCGATTTCCTTGTGTATTTGTTCTTGGCTCAGAGGTACAAGTACAGGCCAATAGCGCAGAGAGGTACAAGCACTAATAAGGTTTCGAATGAGGATAACAAGGAGCTAGAAGATATTGAAGTTCACATGGGAGAAGGCATTGAATGACACAGCGGCTCAAACTGGCTTACTCATGGGATGTCCTAACACGTTACAAATTTTCGCTTTAGACAATGAATTTTTTATCATTTAACTCTGTACCATAAAAGGCTTTCTCTCCATTCAAGATGGTAAGGATGTTTATATTGTTTGTATTACATATGTAATCGCAATAGTATCTCTTTTGTTTGTTGCCTTTTGCTTTTCTCACATTGATGTGGAGTGAATGGACATGAGCTTAATTATTGTCTCTATTAAGGAGGTTTTCAGCCACCAAATGTATAATTATACATGTTATTTATTATTCTAGGTTCCAAAAAGTCGAGCTCATATCTGTTGCCGATTCCATTGACAAAACACACATTTTTCTGTATCTCGTTTATCAAGTTGTATTTTATTTTATTTGGGGGAGTGATTTTCACACTCCCCTTTTCGATATCCACACTCCCTTCTTAGTTTTTTTCCGTTGAAAGTGTGTATTTTTCACCCAAAAAAAGAGTGGATAAAAAAAGGGAGTGTAAAACTAATTCCTTTTACTTATCTTATTATAGCGTCTATTTAGAATTTATATATATGGAAAGGAATCATTTTGAACATGTACTGAATGTTTGATTGCGGTAGTAAGTTGCATTATCATCCAGGGCATCACCAAGTATCAATCAAACTTGATCGTAAAAAACAGAGCAGTCATGCACCAGTGCACAACCTTTAGTATTTTGATCATAACTTTCTTCTCAATGATTCACTTGAGGTGATTCAAATTGGGTTGGAACGCAGATTTATAAAGCTCCTTTTACAATTACAAATTTCTCCATTAGAACATTTGCTGGGTCAAAATGGGTTTGCAAGCTGAATCTGTGACTGTCATGCTTAGTCACTTAGGAAGTCGCTCAAGCAACTTTATTTCACTCGAGCGACTGTTTTTACTCGAGCAAAGTTCCGACGACTTGTAGAGTGTCCCCTACTTTGAAAGTTTTTCCTTGAGTGACTTTGGTCATACCCATAAGCTATAAATATTCGCGATCTTCATGTTTTGACCTAATATGAATGTGCGCGAGAATATCCACAATTTTCTCACGAACACTTGGTGCGCTCTCATGATTATCACAAGTTTATTTCTATTTGTCGTCGTTGTGGGGTTGAGGGTCACACTCGACCTCATTGTTTTGAACTTCATATGCCCCTCAATGCTCCACCCCAATATCATCATGTTGATAACAATGGTACTTCCTACTCCCACCCATATCTGTTAATGGCTTAATTATCTGATACTTGTAGAATCACTTAAAGTGTATCAAACTGTTTTATGTCGAACAAGTAGAGGCCAACCTTTTGGTTGGGCGAAAATGAGTGTCTAACACCTTCCCTTCACCATACCCATGAATCCGGAACTCAGAATCTCATTCCTTTGGTTTCTTGGTTCCTAAACACAAGTGGCGTTTAAATCATGCCTGCATTCGATGTAATATCTGCTGCATTTTGATCGTATGAATGTCGTATCCACATAATTGTTTTTTTTGTTTTTGGTAAATCAGCTTGAAATACAAAAGAGATTAAGCGAAATAAGTACATGTATCTAATGCCTTCACAACCCGCAAGGCTAGGAACATGCTTATTGAATGGCCAAACCGTGAAGATCAACCATAATGATCATAACCTTTGAACATAGAAAGTGCCCATTATTATCACTCGTTGTAGGTCCAGTAGATCCACAATTTTCATGTCATACAAAAGGGTCCACTAGAAAGAAAGGCCCATGTCGAGTTGGGCCATATATCCTCAGCCCATGCCTAGTGCCCTTGTGGAGCCAACTGGGATAATTGTTTTCTTCTCCTTAACTGGGTTGGTTCACCTCTGCCAATGGTATTCCTACTATTACTTCTATATAAATGGTGGGTTTACCTTAATCTAAATGAACTTGTATCTCAATGACAGTGCTGTGCATGCATGCTTTAAATTTTGGATGTGCTGGCTATCACGAAAAGAGATGCCAAGCCCAACAATCTCCACCTCATCGATGGGGGCATCCATCAACCTCTGCAACATCCGAAACATTCTCATCAACCGCAAAAACCACCTCGGAACATTTTCACTGCAAATAAGGCAGTGGTAATCTTGAGCCAATCGAAAATTTCCTTTCAAATAATTATGGACAAGTTTGCCAGCGTCAATTGAAGAAAAAACACTTAAAAACTTACAAAATTTCCTCAATTTAAAAGAAACGCCTCTCCCATAGATTCAACTCCTTTTTCCATCAAATCACCTAAATTGGCAACTTCTTTTCCCATTCAGGTAATTATATACCCCATTTAGAAGCCAAAACCTACAAAATCTTCATCGTCCCCACTACTCGGAGATTCAACCACCTGACTGTCATCGTCTTCATCGCCCTCGGATACGATCTCGAAGATTCCGCCACCCCCGTTAAAGTCTAAACCATCCATCATAAAATTACCATCTTCTCCATCATCATCGTCGTCGTCATCAAACTCGCTGAGACTATCATCATCGTCATCATTGCTCATATCATCACCATCACTCTCACCATCCCCATCAATATCGGGTCCCATCAACGAGTCATCATCGCCATCCTCGTCGTCATCATCCTCCTCTTCTTCGCTCTCAGCATCATCAGGATCAGAGTCGTCATCAGTGGGCCTCCGACGGCCAATTTCGTACACCCTAGCAGAAGAATACATCTCTTCTTGATCGTCCATTGAAACCAACCCCACAAAAGAATCGGTCGGCTCCGTTGCCAAATCAAGGACACAACGATCTACTGGAATGGTGGCAATGTCAGAGTAGTTGATAGCGTCCACTGTGCGGAAAGCAGCAAAAAGTGGATGCTTGACACGACGAGTGTGAAATGCCGAAGTAACATCCTCAAGATTTCTCCTTAGAATTGCATATATAACATCCCCACTGGCATTGAATTTTATTACTGTCTGGTCCAAGGAAGGTACACTTCGGAGGAGCCTGAACTTCCGCATATCCCAGACTTCGGAATTTATAATCACCTGTGTAAGAGAATACATAATTTTCAGAAGATACCAATCTGGCGATGTTAATATCAAAGTACACTTAAGGGTATAACTATAACTGCTAGGATGATATATCTAGCGACTTGGCTCCAAAACAGACCCAACAAACATTTCAAGTCACCACGCTTGCAAAATCCAATGGCCTGCCCATACATAATTACAAAATTATGTTTCAAAGCGTAGATAGAGTACATAAATAGTAGCATGAGCCAAGGTGTATTGTTGTCAATTGACAGAACAAGCTCTCCGTACCTTATTTCTGGCCAGATTAAAGCATTTGATTGGAACATAAATTCAAGGGGACATCATATCCCATGTTCAGTTGGAACTTTTGGGGGGCAAATTAATTATCGCCCGAATCATATATCCCAGAAAACGTGGAATGTACCACACCAAGGGATGTGGTACCGTATTATATGTCAAAGCACTGACACTCCTCAAGGTTGCAGTACCCGTGTCCAACACGCCGGGGACATGCCTAAAAACGTATGGGACACATCCATTAAATTTAATTTACTTTTGGAAGGGGAACATGGCAGGGACAGGGACACAAGGGTTAGATATGGTTTCTTTTAATTTTGGAAAGATAAATATGTTATTACCTTAAATACGCTGGCTGATCTGTAATTAAAATGAAACCTTAAAACCAATCAATACAACCATGCATAAATGACCGGAGCCTTTCAATTTGTTTAAAACATAAGTCACAATGTCACTGAGCAAAAAAAAAAAGTCAAGTCATTTTACATCTCCAAAATATATACCAGCACACATGTGTGTGTGTGTGTCCAAGTCTTAGTTTCAACCATGTACGTGTGAAAATATTTATGAATAAATATATCAAAAATGTTTTTCTTTCTATATTCTGATTGAAACTCTTGGCTTGGTTGGAAAGACACAAAAAATCTGAATCACCCCATTTCCCTATTCTGACCCGCTTTCTTTTCCAATGAAGGACACTAACCTTATTAGGGTCCTCCAAAATATCTAATTCTGGTTATGAAAGAAATTTGTAGTAATGAAAGACTAGTAAAATGAATTTCTCAAAATGATTCTCTTTCTAGAAAGCATTTTTTCCTTGGTATCTGTTCGAGTTCGTCCCACTCCCACATTGGTTAATTATCTCCTCCAAAACTAATATATCAGCCTGGGCGGCCTCTCCACTCATTGTCAATTGGTCTTGAGTTGGATGCTTTAACATGGTATTAGAGCTAGGGTTTCGGAGAATTTGTTCCCCCTTGTTTGTGCCATAAGTGCACTGTTGTTTGTTGTGATCCATGTGTTACGGATTGTTTGTTTTAACTCTAAACGTGCGAGTCGGGGATCGCACGTGCATGGGAGTGTTAGAGTTTGTCCCACATTGGTTAATTATCTCCTCCAAAACTAGTATATGAGCCTAGGCATCCTCTCCACTCATTGCCAATTGATCTTGAGTTGGATGCTTTTACAAGTATCAAATTAGGATATGTAGTATAATTCCCAATTTTCTAAGAATTTCTGTCCCGTGTCCTTTCTATATCTGTGTCCGTGCCCATGCTACATATTGTTAATCCCCTCTATCAATCCGACAAGATCACTATCCTGTGAGATTATATATCTCTTCACTATTCCAGTAACCCCAGTCAAACAATCAGGGCCAGAATCAACGCTAGGGTGATAAACCTAGTAAATTAGCTCCAAAACAAACCCAGCAAACATTTCAAGTCACCAAACTCGCAATTTCCTAAGGCCACCCACAAGAGCTTATGCTAGGCGTAACATGACGCACATATTTTGTAGAGGGCATGTGCACTCGCCACGAAGTTACAGTGTCCTACATAATCAGTTGGGATTCCTTGTTATCCTCAAAAAATTGCAAAAGTGGCTTGATCCCAAAAGTCCAGCCCACCAGACTCCCATTCTTAACCAAGAACACTAATGGCATACACTTGAAATTAAAAAATTCAAAGCAAGTATACCACCAGGTCCGCAACTGCCTATGGCCAATCTGCCACCGAGAAAAACTACACAAAAGTTTTGTATCATTTTTTTTTTTTTTTATCAGCCAAAAGTTTTATATCATTGCAAATACTAACATCTCAAAGAGCAAAAAAGAAAAGGATCATGTTTCTATACAGTGAAGTTAGCATGAGCCAAAGAAGTATAATTATCAATCTACGGGGCAAGCTCTCCATACCTCATTTCCAGCCGGATGAAAGCCGCCACCACCGTAGTCCGTAAACTGATCAAACCGATGTATAGGACCAGAGCCACGCCTATCCCACAAGACTCCATTCCAAAGCAGCATTGTGTCTGACGGGCTAAAGTGAACAAGGGAATAACCATGGCCCCGGACCGAAGAAGTTGCCGATGTGTCCATCAGCTTCAGATCTAACTGGCATGTCTGTACATCATACAACATAATTTCCTTTTGGGATGGCTCAGTTGATAACGCCGCAAATGTGGTCCCAGAATTGCTTAACCTTGCAGCCTTGCACCCTTCAAATGAATGGCTTGGTCCCGCCGAAACTGAAGACGCGTCCCACAATCGTACGTCATGGGCACTAGAAGATAGAACCAATTGGGCCCCGCCGGAATAATACGACTGGACAACTGTCAAAGGATACTGGTGGCCAGCACAGCTCTCCACCACATTATTGCTGCTGGAGTCAAAAATTTTGAGCTCTCCAGAATGGCTGCCAGCAGCAATTTGAGAGGAATCTCCCAAAAAAGTAATGCATGTCAAAAGGCCACCACCATCACCACCATCATCACGGTAAGTTCTCCACGGTCTAAACCTGTTATAGACAAATTGACGATCCCTACGGTTTCCGTGGATCCCACCATACCTACTTCTAAACTCGCGCGTACAAAGTCGGGCTGTTACGTTTGATGGAGCATCAAGGCTTCGTCTTGGTTCAGGACACACATGCGGGTGCGAAAGAGATAGAGGTGGTAGTGTAGTAATAGGAGCTGGGCACTGGCGATGCTGGTGTTTCAGATACTGAACAACAAGAGAGTCCAGAGTTACCCTTTCAGTGTTGATAGGTTGTGGATCACTTGGAAATCCAAACTGGGATGAAAGGGTCATTTGACCAACATGGGTGCTTGGGTTATCATCCGAATTATCGCCCGGAGTGGCATTCAGTTTGAATCGCCCATAATGATCTTTTGCAGTAGAACTTGGTGTACAATACGCATTAGTCTCGTTTAGTAGAGTGCCTTTACGGGAAGTATTATTAGGTGTGGGGAAAACAGGGGACCGAAGGCCCGGTTCACGGGTTTGGAGTCGTTTCCCTGCTAATGCCACTCCAGTGTCCTTTAACTCAGTTAACTTACGTTTCATTGGCAATACAATTGGAGTTTTAAATTGCATGTCATTATCCAAATTGGACTTCACTGCAGAAACGGAAGGTGTTTCCGGGGGACCTATGGGTGCAGAAGACTTTTTTGAAGTACTGCTGATTTTGCTACTTGATGCCAGCGGGGAATCCTGTGATGGAGGCTGAATTTTTGACCGACAATTCAAGGTTGATGAGAACGACAGAGGCTTTTTTGCAGAAGCCACATCTAAATCACACTTTGTTCTCGAAGCTTCATCCTGTAAAGATATTTTCGGTCTATCAGATAGAAATCCACCAGGAGTATGTCCGGATGGCCATTGAATTTGTATTGATGGGGTGTCCTGGACTGAGGATTGATGCACAAGAGATGATAGGGCTGCCGAAGAAGGCAAAGGATTCAACTGACCCTCTTTCAGAAGTGTGTCCGCAGTTGCAGACAGACCAGATGCTTGAAGGTGTTCATGAATAAGAAGTAGAAGTTCCCTGCAATTTACATGCAATCAAAAACAAAACTAAAAGACTTGCTATGATTGGTAACACTTCTGTTTTTGTTTTCTGTTTCCATTTTCACAAGAATTTAAAATTTGTAAACCTAAGTGTGTTTGGCAACAATCTTTGCTATCAAAATATTCACCTTTCCGAACTATCAAAATTGTTGTAGTAGAAAAAAATGGTTTCACTATTTTGAAAACCGCTTTCCATTCTTTCCTCCCTCCATCACCTTCGACCACACCACTGAGCACCCCTAGCCCCCACCACCCTCCACCCTACGTCGAAGCCCCTCACCTCTGGACAAACCTCCAAATATACCCTCACTTGTTTTCCAAACAGTTTTTCGAACAAAAAAGTGTGCACTAAACATACTTTTGTTCGCTATCTTCAATGTAAAACAAAACCAAAAACAATTAAAAAACCCAAAGATACCCTCACTTGTTTTCCAAACAGGTTTTCGAACAAAAAAGTGTGCACCAAACATATTTTTGTTCGCTATATTGAATGTAAAACAAAAACAAAACAAAAAAACCTGTTTACCAAAAAACAAAAACAATATAAAAACGAAAAATTATTTTTCACACATCCCCAGCAAAAAGCAAGCACAAAGTACCTGGAATGGTAAGTAATAGGGGTGGCGGCAGCTATTGCAGCCCTCTCTATTCGCCTCAAAGTAGGGGTTGCCGCATCAGTAGCTGCTAATGTACTTGCACGCCCAGAATTAGTAACGACCTGCAATATACACAATAGTGCAATGTGAGGGAGATTCTTGGATAATACCAACTCAACTAACTCAATAAGGTTCTCTCCCAAATGCTTCAGGTTGGCTACACGGATTCTATTACATCTAAG
Source organism: Rhododendron ferrugineum (assembly GCA_025642025.1). Taxonomy (NCBI): domain Eukaryota; kingdom Viridiplantae; phylum Streptophyta; class Magnoliopsida; order Ericales; family Ericaceae; genus Rhododendron; species Rhododendron ferrugineum. Next base: position 18,104,497 of record JAOTQK010000022.1, read on the forward strand.
GCAATCATGTCCTATATTGTTGAGACTTAACCTTTCTCTATTTCTTTGCCACCCTCAACGTGTATTAAATAACCCCTCTTCCTTGGCACACTAATTAGTCCACCTGATGAGTCGGTGACACCTGTACGGATCTATTTATCTCCAATTCTATCCCTTTTTAAAAAAACTCGTCCAGTCCAACATTTTCACAGCTACAATACATTTTCCGGTAAGCATAATGTTCTCTCTTAACCTGCCAACATTTGCCCCATACATCATAGTAGGGCGCATGATAGTCCTATAAAAGATCACTTTAAACTTAAATTCTTATGATCAGACAAGAGTTCTAATGCACTCTACATTTCATCCATCAAGCACTAATTCTACAGGCTACATCCTTGACCTCTTCGGCAGTATGAAAAAGTGTCTCAAAGCATTGAAAAAGGTCACTCTAAGGAATCCCCTCAAATCAGCGTTTACTTTGTGCAGTTGTGCACTGCACAAGTTAATTCAACTCAATTAAAACGAATGAAATGTTCTCTAAATTAAACCAAATAGAAACATTAATTAGGATAATGAAAAGTACACCATAAGAGCATTGAGCCTGAGGCCAGAGATAGCATGCCAATGAATTTCAAAAGAATGTCCCAGCCCATGTTTCTTGTCTACCTTTCAGATTTCAGGTTTTGCAAGAGACAAGGATGTAATATATCTACAAGAAGTTAAATCATTTCAACTCACTGCAATCAGCTCAATTGCCACCTGGGCTAGTTCAGCTTGCCACCTGCTGTGCTCATTTCCTGAAGTCTGGCTGCCTGGATCTCGAATTAGTTCTGATAATTTTTTCCCGACCTAGAACACAAGTTCATTCACCCATATAGTTAATCCACCCGCAATAGCATCAAGACTATTCGAATTAAGCCAGACAGTAGAGCAATAACAAATACAGGAGGAAAAATGCACAATCATTTCCTTGAAATGGGCCTCAGTTAAAAAGTAAAATCATTGATAGCTTATATTCCACAGAACTCCCGTGGAAATTTGCAAAGGAAACCAATAGTAATTGTTGGAGTTTGTCCCACATTGGTTAATTATCTCCTTCAAAATTAGTACACGAGCCTAGGCCACCTCTCCACTCATTGCCAACTGGTTTTGAGTTGGATACTTTAACAAGGTATCAGAGCTAGGGTTTCAAATAATTTGTTCCCCCGTGTTTTTGCCATAAATGCACCATTGTTTGTTGTGATCCAAGTGCTATGGATCATTTGTTTACCTCTCCACATGCGAGTCGGGGGTCGCACGTGCGGGGGAGAGTTGGAGTTTGTCCCACATCAGTTAATTATCTCCTCCAAAACTCGTATATGAGCCTTGGCAACCTCTCCACTCATTGCCAATTGGTTTTGAGTAGGATGTTTTAACAATAATCAATGACTGAAATGTCTATGAGCAACAAAGCATGAAATACTTTACATTACCTCCTCTAAAACCAATGAAACGATGACAATGAAAATCGAAGTTACTTTAAAGCAGTCCATAATTTTTCCACAGACTGCTTACAATCACCAATCATATTTAGATTTACAACGCGGCTTCTCTGT
>JAOTQK010000022.1:18111073-18118706 GCA_025642025.1 Rhododendron ferrugineum
GAATAAATCAATTAAGATACTATGATACATAGACTTGGGTATGGGCGTTGGGTCAGGGTACGCAAATGATGCATGCATCCAATTCCACCTCAATGACTCAAAGAAAGAAATGGTGTTTACTTCCACACATAATAAGGGAGTTTTAAGCATAGATTATGATAAATTCGCATTAAAAAATATGCCTGCTAGGTGAATGTCCTGCTAAACATGTCGGACACAAATTCCCCATCTTCATCCGTGTGTCCAATACATTCTTACTTTATAGGTTTCGAACAGTAAATGTAAGTATGTAACATAGTAGAGACTAGAGGGAGAGAGAGAGAGAGAGAGAACCTCCAAACTAGCACTTTTGACAGCTTCAGCTGCAGCATCACCAGCTGCTTTGACTGCTTCTGCTGGTGCATTGGCTGCTCTGGCTTCAGCTTCAGCTGCTCGGACTGCCTTTTTCACTAGATCAGAAATATCCGTGGTGCCAACTTTACATTCTTGGAAACAATCATCGTTATCCTCTCTTTCTATGACAAGACTATCACCACCTATCCTCCCCAATCCCTTCTTGGGATCTGGGAGTCTTTTAAGCTCTAAACTTCTATTTATAACTCTGTCCTTCAGGCTCCTCCCATCGGCTCCTAATCCACTACCAGAACCTGGCGATATCAAACCCTGTTCATTCTCTACATCTCCTTCATTAACCCTTCCCTTTCCTTTAGAACGTGCCCAGCCACGGTTCCCACGTGCCAGTCTTCTATCATGATCCTGTTCTGCAGTTTGGTCATCCAATGATCCTTCCTCCATTATCTTAGGAGCATCCAAATGGGAAGTTTCAGAAACTTGCCGGAACCTACTTCGACTGTCTTCTCTACCTCGTATGCAATTAGTGGAAGTTGTGTTTTTGCTCTCTGCTGTATAAGGAGCATCTTTTTGATTCAAACTTGTCTCCCCTAAAGCCCGTATGCGAAGATATCGCATAAGCTTAGCTGACAATCCAGATGTTAACACATCTTCCACTACTTGACCACCACTGAAGCAATAAATTCGAGAAAATGGGAAATTTTTCAACCAACTAAATATACTGTAAAAAAACATCAGACAACCTGCTTTTTAAATACATACCCTGACAGACATACAGCAAGCAGGCCAGTAGAATACGTCCTCAACATCTCAGAGTTTGAAGATTTCTTCCTCCCTGATTCGTGCTTCCTGTTGTGATCTTCACCAGCAGATTTTGCTGTCTCATCCATTACCCATCCTTTTATGTTCTCCAAAACAGTTTCTTCAAAAACATGGGGATACTGAATCCCACAAAGCCCAGCAAATTAATCAATATAGATAACTAGAAGATAATACTTAAGGCTCAGTTTTGCTGGTGGGAATCTTGAGAGGAAATGGTAATGTACTTCTCATCCAAAATATTCGAATGTGTTTGCCCTAGGCATTACAGTATTTGATAATGCCTAGTAATCATATCCCCACTCCCTCCAAGATCCCGGGCATCCAAACATAGCAACGGGTGATTAAAGAAACTAAAACAACAAGTGTACCATCCAAGTGAGTGAACAGCTGAAAAGAAGCCTTGCTGCAGCCGCCTGAACAGACACCGGGTATCTAGTTTCAGACAGAAACGTTGAAGATATCAATTCGAAAAATTCATCATTGTCCTGAACAAAGTAGGGGAAATTTCAGAAAGGAAACACAAACAACCTTCTCAGAATATAATTTATCATTAATCAGCCATGCTGATAACGAGGAAACCAAAAGTGGCTAACATAAAATACTTAACGAATGGCAAAGCCATGATGTGAACAAGGCTATATAGGATCAATTACCCGAACCAAGTTCCCCAACCGTCCAACATTGTGAGAAGCTCGAGCATTGTTCAAGGAGGAATGACCAGTTTCTTCCATGTATCTACAATTTCAAAAGAAAAAGACGGATAAAGGATATTGACAAATAGGCATCAAAGTACAAACTATGACAAAAATACTGAAAGAGGCAATAGTACAACATGTCCGTTACATTATTTCACTACAAAAACACCAGGTATGTAAGCCATATATCTCGGAGTTGTTCCGATCTTTCCAATTTTTTTACCCATCTTGCCCAGCATATCTGAGAGTAGGATTGTATCCAAGTCTCATATTCAAGTAGTTTCTGCCCAAAGGTACCCTACGAGGTACGGTTTAACTTGCTTCACATTGAGCATGAAAAGAATCTGTTTTTCAGATGAATGAGAGTGATTCTCTTCTCCAATGTTTAACGCTTTACACATTGAAGTTGGACGCTGATTTCGGTATGAAATGAAAAGCAACTGCCTGTCTCAATATTTTCCTGAAATTGGGGTTAGTATCGCCTATTCATCGTTGTTTTATGTATCGAACCAAGAACTTCTTATTATATTTTCTTTATATAGGTTTCCAAACTTTTTTTTGGTAACATTAACTTCTACAATCATTCTATTACACCAACGCTCTACTATTCTCCACGACAATCCACCCAATTACAGAACCCTCCCTAATAGTTGTTCACGACTTCACGTAATCCGAAACACGCCTTTTTAAAAGAATGGCAAAGAGAACATTAAAAAATTCTCTTTGCATGCTAAGACACATAAAAACTGATTTTCCAGAGTTCCAAACCAGAAAATCTGAGTTTTCGAACTCTAAATTGACAGTAGAGAAAATTAGTACTACAAGGGAAAGAATTTGGGAATCTTATTTTGAAGGAGGAAAACAATTGGAAGAAAGGAGTTCTTAAAATTGTTGAATTGGAAATACTACTTAAGCTGTACCAAAATTGTGAATCGTAGTATACGCGGATAGATCCGAGAGATTCATTTATACTAGATCTAACATGAGACTTAGCCAACAGTTTCGAAATGAAGAGGGTCGAATTGGATCAGCCAACATATAGCATGATCCAAATATCTTTATTTTCTTCAGATAATTTTCTGTTTAATCCAAGTCAAGAATGTATCCTTTATCCAAGGCAGATGACAGCATTACATGTTGCCACAGAATACATCCATATAGTGACATGAACACTCAATAACCCAATCAAGAAATGTAAGCAAAGCAAACGTGTTCTAACTGTTCAGTTCACACTTAGAAGTTCTAAGTGTAAACTGAACCAAAATATCTTTTCGAGTATGGTCCGTGGTGGTGCAAAGGAATATCAGCTAGTTTTGCCACTTAAAATGTTTTAGTGTTGGTCCCAGCTTTCACCACCTCGCCAAAAAACCAATTGTTGTTAGAGAGTCCGAGCCAGCTTTCGCGCACCTCAACTAATCCTGGGGGACCAATCCTTACTCTTTTAACTGACTCGAACCAACAGCACCTTCATATGAACTGACTTGAACCAAATTTTGGGTAAAACTCACTCTAGTCATCGACTCGAACTCATACCAGATTGAGTTTTACTCAAATATTTTGCCAAATTTTCACTCAAATTTTTTAAGGCTTGCTTTGCTCCACAATTCACGGTAATGCCATTAATGAAGCTTTTACTCAAATTTGTTCTTACATTAAGGTCTGCCCATTGGAGTCCTTCACACACAATCAAGCTTTTACACAAAAGGGTTGCAGATGCTCTAACACGAACACATACATACTTAGAAAATGCGTGCTAAAATGTGTATTAACTTATAAAATATGTTAAAAGTGGGACCATTTGTGTGTGTTAGGCATTTGTTAGTTTAGAGATTTAAAGTGTGCGCTAAACTGCTAGAGCAAGTTAGATGCATTAAATTAAAACATACAAATAAGCACGCATGTATACATACATATATATTCATTACATAATGATGGTCTTTTCTCTCTCCTCTCTCCCCCTTTCTCTCTCCTCTCCCTCACTTTTTAGTGTGCTAAGAGGTTCTAAACTTGGCACACTTACTAGCACACCTAAATTAACACTCTCATTAAATAACACAATCAATTAGATAGCACATAGTCACACAATACCAATACACTAGATAGTAGACTACACCCTTTTTTTTAATAACTCAGGTGATGGGCCAGCTTACGCGCACGTCCACTAATCTTGAAGGGCCAATCCCACCGCCCACTTGCCGGGAGCCCAATTAAAGTCGAAGCAAAGCTCCGTACCGACTGACCCCCAAAGGAGTTGACAGCTCGAACCTGAGACCTCGGGACTAAGTCTCAAACGCTGACCAATAGGCCAATCCCTTGGGGATACTACACCCATTGGAGATGCTCTAACATACATAGATACATACATACATATATAGATAGATATATATAACGAGAGAGAGAGAGAGGAATGAAGGAGACCTGGATTCTTGGGTTTCGAAAATGGAAGAAAGGGCGTGGAGGACATTGGGGTTAGGGTTATCAGGGGAGGACGTAATCTTCTCCATGAGCGCCTGCGCTTTCACCATCAAACTCTCGTCCTCGCTTATTTCCTCCTCCTCTTGTTCCTCCTCCTCCTCCCCCTCCTCCTCCTCCTCCTCAACCGGCAGAGCCGCTGGGGTCGGCGGCGGAGGAGGCGGAGGTGGAGCTCCACCGCCCGCTATCACCAATCGCGATTCGTCGGCGGCAGTCTCCATCTCTGAGCCAAATCAACTCTAGAGAGACAGAAGCAGACAGAGATATGGTGGTATATATATGTCTCTGTGTATATATATATATATATATGTAGAGAGAGAGGGGGAGGAGAGAGAGAATTTTTCGCGTGTTGTTGTTGGTGGGTCACTGGGTTGTGTGTTTCTTTCTTGTTGTGGGAGAGTTGAGAGAGGGCAAGGAAGAAGAAGCTCCTGGGTGCCCGCCCCTACCGCAACTTTTTCTACTGCTGTTGGTGTTGGGAGAGAATCGCGTATCGAGAAGGATCAAAAAACAAACCCTTACAATTTAGATTTTTTTAATTTTTTTTAAATAAAATAAAAAAGGGGAAATCATTAGCGAAACCCGATTACGGCGTACCCCACTTTGAGTTGGCCCGGGTTGTTTTTTATTTTGGGCTTTTGGGTTTGTGCAGCCTTTGGGCTTTTGGGCTCTCTGAAAAGTTGGGCCTTTTTTGTTTGACCGCCCAAAATGTGTGATTGGACTTTACATGTCCAAATGCACATACCATGACAATAGAAATATTTTTTTTTTTTTATCTGAAGCACATTTCTTTAAAAACCATAAAAGGTGTAGAGGCCCGTATAATTTTAATTATCGAAATGTTATATTAATACTGAAATTGGGAAACATATGAATAATGTTGTGGTTTTAAGATTTGGGGTCTAAAGTGATAGAATTGTTGGTAAATGGAGTGGTTGTGTAATTTGCGTAAGTGTGCTAGTATATAGGGAGGAAGCTTTTTGGTTAATTTTGGAGTTTTTGGAATTAGGACTCGTTCGAATCGCGTGGATCTCGATCTTTTCTTTGAGGTAGGGATTCATTCTTCTTCTCTATGTGTATATGTGTTGATGTGGTACACCATTCAAGCTTGAATCATCACCCGTTGCATCTTCAAAATCTGTCAAAACTGCAGAAAATCGTCTCTCGATCAGCGTGGTATCGATACCCATTTGAGGGGTATCGATACCCCATTCAAATCTAGACAGTTTCAGCTTCGGTAGGGTATCGATACCCTGGAGGTTACTGGTAACATCAGGCTTCGTTTAAAATGTTTCTTCTCTCCAATTGCTTGAACCCCCAATCTCCTCTAACATCTTTTTGACACCTCCGAATTTCTTTCAAGCATGGTTAATTGAATTTATTTGATTAATCTAAATCATCCTCGTTCCGTTGGACTCTCACTATTAAGGAAATGTTAGAAGGTTACTTGATTAAAACTATATCGAATTGTCTCTTATGTGTTTGATCGTATGTGTGTGGATAATTGTGGCACATTTGTAATGTTAGAATGATGTCGTGAGATGACTTGAGAATAATGGAATGAGTTTACCCTGGATATTGAATCGATTTGCATGTATGTGTAAGAAAATGGGCTGTAGGGGTCCTGTAACGCAAGGGGTGGTAATGCGATGACCCAAGTTGATAGAGTTCACTGTAACGTAAGGGGTGGTAATACAGTAACTCTGGGTGTGGTTGTACTGTAACGCAAGGGGTGGAAATACAGTCGAGTGTGACGTGAGATAGATCGAGGTGTAGTGGATGTCGGTATTACTTGTCGTAACTTGAACTATATGTTTATTGAGATTGTGGCGTACAATAGATTGGAGACGTAACGAATGTCGGCTTGTTGCATCTAAAACACCATATCCGCTTGATATCTTGGGAATTGCATGACTTCGTAGAATGTATCCTCTGTGCTATCATGAAAGAGTTGTGAATTGTTGCGCTATCTTAGATTGAGTTGTGTTCACTATACCACTCCTTCCATTGCACTTGTCTTCATGTTTGCGTATAGAATTGGTGGAAGATTTTTCTACTGGGCTAATATAGCTCAACCCTTCATCATTTTCAAGTACAAACGTTGGGCAATAGCTTGCATGCATTGTGTGTGCTGGGATGTGAAAGAACTATTTTGGGAGTTAACTTGGATAGTTACTTACCCATCTTTGTAATGATTTTCTTTAACAAAGATGTATTCGTAACTTGATTTTTTTAATCACCATTTGACGGAAACGTTGTAAACACTAAACTTATTCGTACTTTGTAGTTAAGTAGTTTGGGGCCGGAGTGCCAATGACGTAATTTCGTTAAACTTGAAGTTGATTTTGTAAGTTGGACTATTGGGAACTTGGAACTCTCTTTTGGGATACTATCTATGTAATGCAAAGACTTTATTTCCGAAAAGGTTTATTTATTTATGTTGAAAAATCGAGAGCGTGACAAAAGGGGATAGAGGAAGCAAGGCAAATACAGATAAGAATCTCTTCCCAAATTTTCCTCCATACCCATCCGAGTACGGAGAAAGGAAAACCTACACACAAAACCATCATATATAGAAAAACATGACAAGCAGGTGACAAAGGAATGAAACTAGTGATTGGATCCTAGGCCATCTCACCGCCTCACAGGGTCGGGTCACGAGGGGCAAGCAATCTATCAATCTAGCCGCCCCGACTTGGTGCAAGATCCCAATCAGAGACAAAAATACAGAACCAATGGAATCAGGAATAACTACAAATAAGGGAAAAAAACACAACCACCATGGATAGACTCCACCAAGCACGCCGGCCAAACTCCGACCGAGAAAAAGCCACTCGACGCCAACGATGGAGGCCCCGACTGGAACTCAAGCCCCCGCTGTCACGAGTAGGCTCCAAACTCGGAGAACGAAGTAGAAATCCGCTACTGGGCTAAAACTCCGATCAAACCGGCCCACGACGCCAATGACTGTGAACCTCCCCTATTTAATCACCCCCCAAAGCTAAAAACTAGAAACCAGGCCCCAGGGTCAAGCCCTGGCCCTTATAAAGCAGATCCAAAACGAACTTATGCTTATTCGCCCACCACTACACCTTCCGAATTTGGGTAGAACCCAGACCGGAAACAAAACCGGACTGGGGAAACCAGCAGAGTCGCCACTGTGGGCACGCGCCCCCGAAAATCCCGGCGATTTTGGTTTTATGAAAACGGGGTGCCCAATTTGAAAAGCGCAGCGAAACGCTTCGATTCAGAGTCGCCACTCGGGTTTTGCGGAAAACACCCAAGGAACCGAACTT
>JAOTQK010000022.1:18118806-18152310 GCA_025642025.1 Rhododendron ferrugineum
TGACCTTAATCATCATTGGGGAATCAAAGACCGTAAGTAAACTAATCTGGACAGTCCAGAATAGGGTGTCTACAGGAAGCTGAAACCGGAAAACTAGCCAGAGTAGAAGACCCTAACCTCTTCACCCGACCTCTATCCTTATTAGCCTCACCACTGCCCCTATCTCGCCTGATTAAAAGCCACCAAGGGGAGGCCTAAGATGGAAGAACCGCACCACGACTCCTCGCCGGAATACAACACCACCAACCTCGCGACCCATCTGGAGAGAGAAGAAGAAACGAACGAGAGGAGAGAGGGAGGAGGAGGGGAGAGCAACCGGAGAGGGCTGCAACCCCTCCCCCAAGCAAAACTCTAAATCGCCTAAAAGTTGAGAGAAAGAGAGTCGTACAATTAGAGGGAGAGGATAATATAAATTGTTGAGAAAATATTTTTGGCACTCTATTTTTTTATGATGACATAAGTTTTTGAGTGCCATTATAAAAAAAAATTAAGTGCCAAAATTATTTTCCAAATTGTTGCCCATTTTCCCAGAAAAATGTCTCTGCTACCCACACAGCAAACGTGCATAAATCCGGGTATGGGCCCACTACAGCTTCCACAATAACGATCCGAGCCATAATTAAATGTAATACATTTTTTCAAGGGTCTCCTGAGAAAAATCAGCTCAATCCGATACCTATAGATGCTCGATCCAATCATCTAACATTTCATTCCGATTTTAGGATAATGAAAAGTTAAATGATTGGATCGAGCATCCATAGGTATCGAATTGAACTGATTTTTTGCAGGAACCCTTGGAAAATATTTTACATTTATTGAACGTCTTGAATTGTTTACGTGGGAGCCTTGGTGGGCCCCATACCTCCATCATGATTTGTTTTTAAAAGAGAAATGTATATAAGGGTGAGTTTGGATTAAAAAGTTGAGTGACTTATTTTTTCTGTCCTTATTCAAAAAAAAATTGCATTTGTTTGTTTTGCGTCAAACTTTTGTGATTTATTGATTCTTTTCGACGAGAAGAATCGAAAAAGTAAAAAAATTTGATCAAAACTCATAATTTTTTGAATAAAGATAAAAATAAGTCAATAAGATAATTTTTTTTTTACTTATCTTTGTTTTTTTTATATAAAAATTATGAGTTCCAATGAATTTTTTTTTTACTTTTTCGATTCCTCTCACTTAGTCGAATCAATAAGTCACAAAAGTTTGATACAAAACTAACGAATTTGATTTTTTTTTATAATGACAAAAAAAAAGAGGTATTATTCCACTTTTTAATCCAAATCACCCCTAAATGGTCTTTCCAGTTTCATCCGAGTCTCATTTTCGTCCTCCAAATATCAATTAGAACTCTTTTTGACTTTTAAGTTTGGTTTTCGTACCAAATTGGTCCAATTGATAACTTCTGCCAGCCAAACTGAACGGAAAAGATTAGATTGATGGTGGTTTGGATGTTGCAGTTCATACCAAGTTGGTTCAATTGATGACATCTGCCCTCAATTAGATTTTTTTTGTTTAGTTTGGTTGACTGACATTATTAATTGGATCAATTTGGTACGAAAACCAAACGCAAAGGTCAAAAAAATTGCCATTGATACGTGAAGAACGAAAATGAAACTTAGGCTCTGTTTGGAACTTATGGAAAGGAAAAGAAAATAAAAGTGAAGGAAAATGAGAGAAAAATAGAAGGAAAAATTTTCTATTCATTACACTTGGAAATCTTTATTTTCTTCCCTCTTTCTATTTTAACCAAGCAATAAGAGATTTTTTTTTTTTATTTTCCTTTCTTTTCCCTAAGGCTCTGTTTGGAACTTGAGGAAAGGAAAAGAAAAAGGAAGGAAAATAGGAGGAAAAAGTTACTATTCATTACACTTAAAAATTTTATTTTCTTCACTCTTACTCTTCTAACCAAACAGTATGAGGGAAATTTTTTTTATTTTCCTTTCTTTTCCCTAAGTTCCGAACATAGCCTCAGGTGAAACTAGTAAAATACCATTTCTATAATTTCTGTGTGAAGACTTGCCCGAATGACACCCCTCTTGTAAGGTCAACCGTTTGACTCAACCAATGGAGACATTGAAGAGAGACACAGGCGATTCGAAGGAAGCATCATCTAGCGCAGAGATTCAAAACAGTTGGGTCGAGTATGTAATCGTTTTTCACAGTCTTCAATTTGTACTTCATTGCCAAGACTTACACAAACGTAAGCACACAAATTTCATTTAGGGCTCAAGATTCACTGAAGACAAGATTAGTCACAGAAGATGATTTCAGATGGCAATTGCCAACAGCAGCCGCCGCCGCGACCACCGCAATAGGAGGAGGAGGGGAGTGTGGAGTATTGAAGTACGTGGGTGGGGTTGACATTAGCTTCGCAAAGGATGACCCATCCATTGCTTGTGGCACGCTTGTTGTTTTGGATCTTCAGACTCTTGAAGTTGTGTACGAGGATTACTCTGTTGTTACCCTCCATATCCCATATGTTCCTGGCTTTCTTGCATTCAGAGAGGTAAAACCCTTCCCCTCTTTTATTTATTAAATCGGCTCGTTTGAACATGTTTCAAAGCTCGCTAAGTATTCAAACCAAGCTTGAACAACTAACTGCTCGGCTCGTTTGCTCGTTTATCACCCCTAGTTTATCAAACGAGCCGATCTTGAACGAGCTTTAATCAGCCGGTCTCTAGTAGCTTGTATTTTTTTACAAATAATAAGCTGAACGAGCAAAGTAGTAGTTTGTTCAAGCTTGGATTGAGAGCTTAATGAGTTTTTTAATGAACGATCACGATCACGAGCTTGAACTTGAATAGCTTGGTTCTTTTATCAGCCCTACCAAAATGTATCGTTGCTTTTTTTCTCCCATTTTCTGGATATTTTCTGTATGTTAGGTGCTTAGCTCACATATGAAGGTAGTTTACTAGTTTTTATGTCCACGGGTTTTTTTTCCATTAGTACAAAAAATTTACTATTCCAAGAAGGCATTAAGAGAATGCACAAAAGGCTCCATACTACACGTGCATAAAAAATGTAACCATATCAGTAAAATGCTTGAAAGAGAATTGAGGTAATTGGCCATTAAACTGTGGCCGGCTCCTCTCTCATCAAAGAGGCCACATCAAGCAAATAGGGACCAACCAAGTAGCATAAATTTCTTCCCCCCCGCCCCAATCTTTGTGCCTTCCATTAATGATACAAAAAGAGTTTTTCTGTCATAACTTTGATGGAGGTCCTCCAATAATCCATTGGTCCTTTACTTGTGACACCAATGAGGCGATGATCCATTGGAAATTGGGCATGTTTGGTTATCTTTCTAGAATGTAATATCGTGTAGTAGTTTTTAGAAACTAGGTTTGAACTAGAAATACCTGTCAGTTTTGTTATATTGTACATTTCTGAGCAGAACTATTTTTTGGTGCTTTTGTGGAGGAATTGTTGAAAAAATTCTTTTGCAAACAGGTTTTGAAAATGGCTTGCCAAAATAAGTTTATAAATTTTCTGAAAGTGCGAGTAAATAGCAAAACAAAAAAGCAATTCTAAACAAGGCCTTAGATTTGGAAACTAGGTTGCTAATACAAGGATACCAAGCTACACGGAGAATCGGTTTAAACGCATGATGCAGAGTATAATATCGTAGTAGTAAAGTTACCAAATTGCGACAGTTAGGTAAATTTATTTATCTGATAATTCTGGCTGTTAGTTTTGTTGAACAATTATACAAGTGAGGAGCGGTTTTTGTTTTCTTATGAATTCAATTGCTCTCTTCAATCTTCATCTTAGGCACCAATCCTTCTACAACTTTTGGAGAAAATGAAGACTTGTGATCATCCTTTCTATCCCCAGGTGCTTATTGTCTTTTCTTTTCTTTTTCTTTTTTTGATCCGCTTATTGTCTTTTCTTTGATGTAGTGGAATCATGTGAATGTCCCTGGGGTTTCGTTTGATCAGTTTGTTTTGATTAGTCACTTGGAGCTTTAGAGTGTACTAACTTAGCTCTGCTGAATTCTTTCCTTCACAATGCAGTTTGAATTAAATTTAAGGACAAAATGCAGATAACCTCCCTGTAGTTTGCTCCCATGGCACTTCACCTCCCTGCGTTTTTGTAGTGACTGATTTGCCTCCCTATTGTTTTGTAGTGACGTGCCGTTAGCTTTTCCATCCACATTAACTGTGCGTGTGCTACATGCTTACTGCACATCTGTGGGAGTAAAAATAGTTTTCCCTCCAAATGATACTTCTGACTGAATGTGCTCAATGCCCCTCCCATGGTTTATAAAATGCTAACCCTTACATTCACTTCCAAGTTCCAATGGCACCTGTAGAAGCCAAGCAACTCCTCTAGGATATTTTCTCTCCCACTTAACCATTCTACTGTTTCCTCTATTTTTCTAGTGTACAAATTTATTTTGTTGATTTTAATTTATCTTCGCCACATGTCTTCTTCAAGCAACATGGGGTTGGGGAAACACTTGATTTAAGGTTTTTGCCCATGTATTGTATTTGTGGATGTGGGAAAAAGACTGTGGTGGTAGACTTCAAAAAACCTACAAAGGGGAACCTCTAATATGCCTTCTGACAAAAACAAAGCTGCAATGCTGGACAAAATACCAGTTCTCACAACTCAATTTTGTTTGCTTTCATATATGCATTAGGTTTCACTGGATTTTCGGAATTGCCTCCCCAATATAACTGCAGAGGGAGGGAAGTAGTGGCAGTTTGGGGAGTAGAAATGAGGGATTTTCAGTGCTATGTGTGGTCTTGCCATTGATGACTTTATTTGTTTTGAGCTACAAGAATGCAAGTATCAGGGTTGGTGCTCTTTTTTCTTTTTTTTAGAAAAAGATAGAAATTAGAAAACTGCACATATTTAAAGTATGCATAGTTAAACTTACATAGTTACTAATATGTGTCTTCTTGACTTACAAGGGATTAAATTATGCATAGTTGAACTTACATAGATAGGAGGGACAAAAATAGGAGAAGAATAGCCAAGAAAAGATGGGGACATTAAGGGAGATTTTGGCTTAATAAGTTAAGTATTTTTTTTTTCTTTATTCAATTTTTTTTTTTTTGCATTTTTTTTGGCCAAACTTTTGTGACTTATTGATTCGTCTCAACGAGAGGAATCGGAAAAGTAAAAAATTATGGTCGAAACTCAAATTTTTTTGAATAAAGACAAAAATATGTAAAAAAGACAGTCTTTTTGACTTATTTTTGTATTTTTAGAAACATTATGAGTTTCGATCAATTTTTTTTATGTTTCTGATTCCTCTCGACGAGATGAATCAATAAGTCACAAAAGTTTGACGCAAAATTAACAAATACGGAAAAAAATTAAATAAAGACAAAAAAAGAAGAAGGCATTTTGACTTGTTAAGCCAAAACCACCCTAAGGTAATTTTAAATCTTCTATTAGCAGAGTTAACCACATAGCATTTGACTCCAAATCACGAGGCAAGTCGGTCGTTAGAAAAACACAGGTAGGTGAAGTGCCAAACAGCCGAATCATAGGGAGGTAGTTTGTATTTTCCCCTAAATTTAAAGTTCTTTTCAGCAGACCAATTTTGAAGGAGATTTTGTAATATGTCAGTTAGAAGTTGTTCTTTGCACTTTAGGTTTTCCTCTGTATTTATTTTCCGTTCAATCTGCTGAGCAGTGATAGCGGTATTGTCATGGTTTTCGACTGTGAGCAGATGTTGATGGTTGATGGCAATGGAATACTTCATCCTCGAGGCAAGTGTCCACATTGGCAAACCTTTTGCTGGATTTTCTTTCCAGTGTTTGCATATTGCTCATCAATTTTGTTGAATGGTATCTATAGTTTTTCATTTTCTTCAAGAGTACCAGCTAAATCTCTTCTGCCCAATTATGGCAAATGTTTCTTTTTTGTGGTCTTCTTCGAAAAGGAAAATTAACTTGGATTCTCTCTCTCATTTGACTGGACAAACTCTCTAGGTTCTCAGTCATACTGGAAAAGTCTTGATCCCCTTCTGATGTATGTAATATCCATTCTCTGAACCTCCATTCACAAGATTGAAAATGCATAAAGAAATGTAGTGAGCTGCACTTATATGCTCGACATGTCTGGGGAAGGGAACAGCCAAGAGCATCATAAGACGTGGTGTATTATGTATATGAACTGAACTGAAGTCATGATCCCCTACAAAGTGAAATCACCATACATGGCCATCCTTAGTTGGGAAGCTCTTTTTTCAAGTTGTAAATTGAACACTAGGAAAGGTGCGCCTAGGCGAATTTCCTAGTGTCGTAAATTCAACACTTGGTTGCACTCTTTTTCGAGTTCTAAATTCATCGAGTTTTAAGAAATGGGGGTAGAACACGTGTTATTAAGAATGATAAATATTCTTGGTAACAAATTTGAATGCTAATGAGTTCTCATTCATTAATTAGTCTTTGGCTGTGAAGAAGATGGGAACTATACTTTTAGAGAACCTCCTTGAAGGGCACCAAACTAAAAATGTTTAACCTTTTGTATTGGTTAGCGAGGAGTTTGCTAGTATTTATAAGGTCCATTTAGATGCTTAGTCAGGCTTTTATCATTTGACCAACCGGTTCAATTAATCATTTAGTCAGCCCTCGCAAAATACAACTTAAATAGATCGTTAAGTCGACAAACAAGTAGTGTATCCTGGCACTTCAGTAACATTTATTCTTCACAATTAATTGCATACACAGACTAAATTTTCTTTTCGGTTTTGACGGATTTTAAGTTTTTAACCCCTGAATAATTCTAAACCATAAAGTTTCTTGTGTAGGCTTTGGGTTGGCCTGTCATCTGGGTGTTCTGGCTAATCTTCCAACTATTGGGATAGGAAAGAATGTGAGTTTTAACTTTTTCACCATCTAGGCATCTATATTTTATTGGAATTTAGATCTGGACTGGACCTCAATTTATAATCACCCAATATAATACCTTATGTGTGTGTCCGTCAACGACTAAATATATACAGATACATGTAAATATGTATATGTATGCATAATATATTTCTCCCGTGACCATGTTTCTTGTTCATGCAGTGCAACTTGTTTTTATTTTGTCTTGATAGCAAGTTCTACCATGTTTCAGTTGCATCATGTTGATGGTCTTACGCAATCTACAGTGAGACAGCTTCTTGAAACCAAAGGAACGCATGAAGATATTCTCACTTTAAGAGGTGACTCTGGGCGCACATGGGGAGCGGTAAAGGATTTAATGTGAACTGTTACTCCCTTTCATACATCAATAAAAGGTCTATAGGGACATAGCTAACGATATAGGTGCATGTGAAAACAGCAATTCTTGTGCCAACTGGCCCAACACAGTAAAGAAGCTTCTGGTGGAGCTTGCTGATACCTTCATTCTTCTTTCTCTTTTCTTTCTTATTTTCTTATTTGTAGAGGCAAGTTGAAGTAGGATGGTGATACTTTTTAGTCAGGTCTTGTATCCTAAATTGCTAATGAGAATCATTCCATCATTCCGTGTAGTTTCATGTATTGTGTTGTGCAGGCTAAACTGCAAGATAATCAATCGGGACCCTAGTGGGTCTCTGGTTTTCGAACATTAACAATGTGAGTATAAAAAAAGTCAAATCAACCTCAGTATTTTTAGCATCATGTCAGCTCAATTTTTTAACTTATAGTGCCTGTGATGAATGTTCTGTAACCTGTTTACTTCACTGTGAGTGGTCATGCCACAGAAGGTGAAAAAGTACAAATGTGTCGGCGTTATTGGGAAGTTTGTGATTAAAAAGGTTGGTGAGATTTTATTTTTTGGGTTTTGTCTATTGTGGTCATTATTAAACAAAAAAGAACGTGATGCTTGCAACATGGTAAACAATAAGGAGAAATAAGTTGGGTTCTTCCTCTTCAATTCGGACAGCAAATTTCGTTTTTGGACCTAAAATCTTATGTCGGTAACATGTTACAAAAACATGGTTACTCCTGTTCCTGTCTCTCTTGATCTCTCTCTTCTTGCTGCGTATCTGTGTATCAGTCTACGAGGAATGATGCCTGTATAATTTCCATGTCTGTTTTAGTTCTTAAGTAGCGTGCTTAATTTTTGCCCTTTAACATGGATATGTGAAACCTATGAATATTATGGGCTTGAGGAAATATGGCCTTTCATTCACAGGAATGGCTGGTTCCAGATATACAGACTTTTGTTTGTCATTTGCACATATTTCAGGAAACTCTAGTGCATTCAGGCGTAAGAGAAGAATTGATGTGATTTCATTTTGTGATCTGTGGTCGTTTATTTCTGTCTTAGCACCCCATAGTCCTATATATTTCCACTCAATTTTAAGACATGTTGAAATTAATAGCAATATACTATGAAGTTAGTTCTAGTCTTGCTGATTAGAGTTGCCACGAAAGGTCCTTGATGGTAGTTACAAAAAACTCCTGCATAGGATGCAGCATTCGAATATGAGTAGTTGTATACCTTGCTGCTAGGGTTTCTTGTTTGTATACCATCGTTTTTATTATTTAAGTTCCAAACATTATAACCAGTAATGCAATTCTTAATGAAACTTATGCAGGCAATGAGGTCTAATCCGGGGTCATTTAAACCCATTTACATCTCAGTTGGTCACCGTGTATCTCTTGCTACTGCTGTTAAAATTGCTCGAATGACTAGCAAATATCGTGTTCCAGAGCCTATCAGGCAGGTAGGATTTTGTACTTCTTGTAACCTTGAAAAATTCCCCTTGGTACTGTTTACAGTTGGGATGTATTAAAGCCAAAAGTGGAAGCTAGGTACAAACTAGTTGTCAACGTTGGGGGTATCTGATTTTATTCTACTGCCAATGCTTCTGTCTGTTGCATGTCGACCACAAAATAGTTGTGCTAAGGACTCTTAGAACAACCGTTGTTTTATGATGCATATATTTTGGACCGCTATTTGCAGATGAAGTTGGCACAGTTATTTCATTAACCAATTAATGACATAAGCATGCAAACTTGAGTTATATATAGCTCTAGAACGTTTAGGATCCAGAATTGTTGGCCAAATTTGCAACTATATATTCTAGGCTCAGGTGAAGGGCATGTTTTTGTTTTAGCCCATGGAAAAGCAACCTATATGTGCATTGTGACAGCACCAATGGTTATGGACATTCCTTCACAGAAAACTGATTGGTGACATCAATGATGGCATTCTGGAGTATCCCAAAATTATGTATCAAATTCATCGTAAATGGGATAACATTCTATTATTACCTCGATGAGATCTGAAGATCGCGTATAACACCTGAAATTTTTGAAAACAATTTCTGCCTCCATGTCAACTGTGAATCTTCAACAAGGTTATTTTTTCCGTTAGTGATCCGTATCCATTAGAATCGGTCAGTTTTGTGCACGAAAGTCGATTTCTCTTGCTGTGATGTTGAAGATATGTTTATTCCTAATCCCATTTGTTATTTGAATTGTAGGCTGATATAAGATCCAGGGACTACCTTCGGAAGCATCAATCTGCTGGATGATACGACTCGTTAACAAATTTTGGACTACCTAGTATTTGTAGGTATATTTTTGGTTCTTTTCTACCGGTGACGAGCCAGAAGTATGGGTATGAATCTTAAAACATTTGTAGCTGCTTACCTAATGCGTGGAATAAAGAATCGTCACTTGACCTCATAATAATCGCCAAACTGAAAAGATGACCCTTCACTTTTGCAGACGAGGAGTCCTATGCTAGCTCAACACGAGCACTCGTACTTTTTGTGCATAAATGTGCCTCCTGTATATTACCATTAGTACAATATATTTGCTTGTAATAAGTCAGGCCTTCTTACCCAATTTTTTTGTGGAAATGAGCAGTAACCTCTCAACAGTTTATAGTTAGTTCCATTCTATCCACCGGAAAAGCCAAAATGTCAATGGACATTGGCCTACAATGCTCTTAAATTCTGGCAGTGTATCAATTTGTTTTGTATTTGCATTCACTGGATCGCGCTCCACTAGACTATTTATCTGCTTGTAGCGTGGCCTCTAATTAGTTGGAGCAACATAAAATGGTTGCGGCGGAGTACAGTTCCAGATTCGAATATTTTTTTTATAAGCCTTTCGAGAATTAAACTTCGGTTCTTGTGTATCCAACAAGATTTAGTACAAATATTCTTTTTTTTTTTGTCGGAAAAAATACTCTGTTTCTTCATCCTCGTCATTTTGGCGGTGCTGATATTCAATTCATGCAACTGAACGAGAATGTTTGGATGTCTGTATATCGTCTATCATATACTCCGGCTCCGTTCCAGAAACCTTCTTAAAAAATAAGCAGGTTATTTCACATTTTCAAACTAAAAAATAATGTAAATAAAAAATAATTTTTTAATTTTTTTTGCACCGTATTAAAGATCTCAATGAGATCTATCAAACAAGATCTATAGTGATAGGAAAATTATTTGCGTAAATACATGATTTTTGAGCTTAAAATTGCCTTCTTAAAAAATAAGTTCTTATTTTGAGTTGCGGAACGGAGCCGGTCCGTCCCTAAATAAATGTTCCGTCTGCAAACTTAGGCCTTTAAAAATATGCATTTTTTTCGTTAAAAGAATTGAAACTTTTTTCATAACTTGAAAGAACTCATTGATATCTATTGATTTTTGAAAAAAAATTGAATTTTTTAACGAATAAAATGCATTTTTTTAGAGCCTAGGTTTGTGGTCCAGACATTTATACAGGGACGGAGGAAGTATATGAGAAAGTTTCTCATACAATTGACATATAGGCTCCTATACATATCGGATTGATCTAATTTTTCAAAACCCCACTTGGTTTTATTTTTTAAAAAAATTATTGAACGGCTCAGACCATCCGTGCGGGATTCATTCTGGACCCCTCGTGGCCATCAGTATGCTTGGTCAGTGTCTGTTTCTGTTGAGATTTCGGGGGGCGAAAAGCAAACCGAGGACGTTTGTAGCATCATCCACCAAAGCCGCCGCCGCCACCATCTCATTGCCATTGCCGATCAAGTTTGTGAATAAGAAAAATAGAAAAGAAAAGAAAGCGAAAAGGAGAAATGAAAGGGCAGAAGATGGAAGGAATAGAGGGAGGGCGGAAGAGATAGACAGAGGAGAAGGAGAGAGGATGATCGCCCGGGAGGGAAGAGGGGAGAGATGGTGCCTCTCCCAGCGGCAAAAACCCTAATTCGCCCTTATCGCTTTCTAGAGAGAAAGGATTATTTTTTTTTTTGGAAGACTAATCATTTGAGTTCACTTCTTTAATCATCAATATCATTCACCTCCATTATCAACATTTGAGCTTTGTCATGATATTTTTCAAGTTTATTTGATTCATTTACAATGATCAGTATTATGACTTTTCTAGTATTGCTCTGTTAAACATGTTAGGAGTTTTATTCTTTCAGTTTGATAAGTCAGACCGTCGTCTATCACTTGGATGATAATTGTATCTTACGAGTCCCATATTGTGTTCTATGGTATACAATGGTTTTATTCATTGTTTTGGGGCCCACGGGCCCATAATAATAACGTCATTATGCTTTTTAGTTAAAACTATGGTATATAATGGTTTTATTCATTGTTCATGTATCTGTGATGATCGTTCATAGAGTTCATCAGTTGTGTGCTCATATCGTATTGGTTTTTTAAAAACTAGACTATCACAATTTTGACTCTTTGTTTTTTCTTATGACTATTTTGATTTATTAAGGTTCCGTTTGGAAAAGTTTTTATTTCTAGTTTTTTGAAACAAGCACCATAAACATGTTTGTGATACTATTTTTTTTACAAATTACATAATCAATTCCACTAGTTTACGGAAATTCTAGAAACACAAAAATTGCGTTTTTCATTTGTTTTGAAAACACTTTTGGCAACCCAAAAAATAAATAAACAAAAACTATTATAGTCACCAAATATGTTTTTTGTTTTTATTTTTTAATAAATAAACAAAAAATTATTTCTTATTTTTTATAAACGAAAAATAAAAAATTGGCAACTTTACCAAACAGAACCTTCAATTAGCATTTTCGTACGAACAATTAAAACATCGGGAACAAATCAAATCAAAACAACAGGAACAATCAAACTCAGATCGTCAAAAGGAAATCACGGCGATCTTCGAAAAAGAAATTCTAGATAGTAGACGGTAAGTTTTGATTCAAATCAAATTAAATTTGGTATACCTAATTTGATTTGGCATATTCATCTGACAAATGCAAAAAATATAGGTATTTGAATTAAAAAATGTCTGTCAACGGGTTTCTAGTCCAATGACACTTTCTCACCTCTTTCACATGGAACGTGTTAAAGTGATGGTTCGAGTCCCCCTAGGAGTGCGAGTGCTTGGTGTGGTGGTGGATGCCTTTTGAGCTTGCCCAACCCATATGCCGCTTAGTCGTACTTTTTTTACATTCCTTTAAGAGTAGGCTAGACATCTATCGATTAAAAAAAATTTAAATTAAAATATCACTAAATTGGGGACTTGGAGTGGAGGTAAAACACAAAAAAAATGAGGGTGATTTTGGATTAAAAAGTTAAGAGTGACATTTTTTTGTCTTTATTCAAAAAAAATTCACATTTGTTAGTTTTGCTAAAACAAATTTGTGACTTATTGTTTCGTCTCGGCAAGAGAAATCGAAAAAGTATAAAATTTTGATTGAAACTCATAAATTTTTTAAAAAAGACAAAATAAAAGAAAAGGATTTGACATAGTATAATTTTTGTCTTTTTTAAAAAAATTACGAGTTTCGATCATTTTTTTTACTTTTTCGATTGCTCTTATGAAGACGAATCAATTAATCACAAAAGTTTGATACAAAACTTACAACTGCAATAAAAATTTAAATAAAGACAAAAAAAAAAAGTCACTCTCAAACTTTTTTAACCTGAAAACAAGGACTAGGAATCACCGAACCCCTCGGCCCCCTGTTATTGATGAATCTGGTTTTAAAAGTTATTTGAAATTATCTAAATCTATTGTCAAATTCGTACCTATAAAATTTTCTATTGACATAAATCATTAACTATAATTTACCCAAAAAAAAATACTCATTAATTCAAAACCATCGAGACATGGAACCACGCGTTCTGCCGTCCATACTGGAAAGACAGACATGCCAGACCCTATTGATTCAAAAAAATGAAAAATACTATTGATAACGGAGAGATTATTTCATACTGGGCCATTGCTATGTGATGCTCAGATCCTTTTTTATCACATATTTAACGGAGCCTCCCACTTGTTATGGCCTCCTTATAGGTACCCCATCAAAATGTGTGACGGAAGGAGGCCTTGGGACACCACGTGATAGTGTTCCAAGAACATTGAATAATTTTTTCTAAGACTGGCGCCACGGTTCTGGTGGTGTACTAATGGGTGTGTGTGAGTGTGATCCAATTTGGATTCCACAAAAATGATTTGAGTCGTTCATATTTGAAGGTAAATTTTGAATTGCATTTAAAACAAAAACTCAATGGAATAATTGTAAGTGCTTAATCAAATTATCTATATAGGTCTTACATAAATGATTTGAGACGTTATAATTTTACAACAGTCATCTGTGAATTAAAAAAAAAACAGCTAAATCAAATAACTGTCAGTTTTAAATCAAATTGTATTCTTCCAATATCATTCAGAATTTGAGATTCTGAAATCGGAATAAAGAAATAAAAGACCCTTGAATTATCGAAAAAATGTTAAATCAAACACTTACCGTATTCAATGGAACTGATTCTGAGTTGAATATTCAACAAAAACATATTTCCGTTTGAACAAAAAAGAATAAGGTGGTGTTCCTGTTTCTATAAAAAGTAATTTTTAGAAAAAGAAGATAATTTCAAGCTTAAAAATTATATATTTACGCAAATAATTTTCCTACCAATATAAATCTTGTTTGATAGATCTCATTGACATCTTTTATACGGTACAAAAAAAATTTTAAAATTATTTTTTATTTTCATTATATTTGAATTTAAAAATTAAAAAAAAAGGAAAAATGGAACACCCCTAACTCGACAAATTATATATATAAAAAAAATCGTACAGTATAAGATTCCGAAGCGGGCCCATACACCCATACGCGATTCCATTGGATTCAGGCCCATTGTATATCTTCAACGCAAAATCAGGCCCCATTATCTCAGTCAACACCACTCCGGTCTGCATACGGCAACTACTGCTCATCAAATCTTGTAGATTTCACACATTAATATACTACTAGTACTACTCAATCGCACGCACAGAGAGAGAGAGAGAGAGAGAGGCGAAGGAGCCGGAACCCAGATCCCGTCCCGACGATTCTCTCCGTTTGAAGAATCAATCTTGGGTATCGCTCTTTTATCTCTTTTGTATTGATTTTCCTTGTGAATTGGGTGTATTTATTTTAATATATGGGTTATGATTTTGAAGTTTGAATCCTGTTTATCTCTCTGCATGAGCAACGAAACCAATAGATTCTTCCCCAGACTTCTCGTGATTACTGTTAATGTCCTTGTGAATTGGGTATTTTTATTTTTAATCTCCTTGTAAATTGGGTATTTTTATTTTTAATTTCCTTGTAAATTGGGTATTTTTATTTTAATATGGGTTATGGTTTTGAAGGATTTCCTTGTAAATTCGGTATTTTTATTTTAATATGGGTTATGATTTTGAAGTCTGAATTCTGTTTATCCCTCTGCCTGTGCAATGAAACGAACATGTTTTTCCACAGGCTTCTCGTGATTACTGTTAATTTAGGACTTCCTCCATCCTCCGGACCCAATTCCTTTTTCACAGATCATAGTTGTGTGCAAATTTGGTCAGAAGCGTGTTTTAAATTTTGATACTATGATTTTTCATCAAATCATTTTTAACACAATTTCCGACTTATCCCTCAAAAACCCAATTCAACCAGTTTTTATCAATGAATAGAATGTTGCAGTCATTTCTCTTTTAAACATTTCATCAAATGTTTTTTTTATTATTTTGTTTTGGCAAGTATCTCAAAAGCTAGCTTCTCAAAGTTGGTGAAAATTTTGTTCTCCCTTGAGGTTAAAAACGTTCTCCACTTCTCCCTTTTTGTAATATAATATACTCCCCCGTCCCAAATTGCTTGTCCTGTGCAAAAAAATCACGCAATTTCCGGTTAAACAATATAGTAGTTCCGTGCCAAATTTCTTGAATTTACACCCATTTGAAGAACTCGTGAAGTACTTTAATTTGGTGAAAAGAAATTGGAAAAATTATGAACGTATATTTTTATTTTTTGATCCAAAAATTGCGGACTAGCAATTTGAGACGGAGGAAGTACCAATTACAGGAATGGTTGGAACCTGATTTTTGTCCCCTTGTTTTCTCCATCAAATTTAAGGAACGGTTGGAACCTGATGGAGGGACTTCCTTTATTCAGAGGTTATTCTTGTGAAAACTGTTGGAATTGTAGTGTATTTTCCTTGAGAAATGATCTTATGAGTCTATGACAGCTTAGAATTGGGTTTTATAACTTATAAGTTTAATGTCTTATTTGGTGAATTTTGTTAACATGATCCTTCGCTGCATATCCTTTGATGAAATATTCCATTGTTTATATGTCTATCTAATGTTGTTGTGCAGCTTTGGTATCATTATATATGCTGATGATCAAATTTATTAGTTGAAAACTTTCCCATCACCAACTAATTCTATGTTCATAACATACTGTGTGCGCGCACTTACACACCTATTGAATATTCAAATCATGGAAAAAGAAAAGAAGACAGGTGGAGTCCACCTTGTGAAGGAAATCTTAGTCTATTGTTCTGATAAAAAAAAATGCTCTGTGATGTGGTTTTTCTGCTGTGTTGTTATGAGTCATAGTTAATGCTCAATTTATTAACTGGAATGTCTATTGTGTTTGGCTTTTGTCTGCATAAAAAGTTTGCTGCAACTCTAATCTTTAATTCCATGTAATTTTTTTCCATCTGATCTCCAATTTTTTCATGGCTTAATTTGCAGGCTGAGACTAAGTGGGTGCAATGGCATTTACTACCAAACAGATGTCTTTGATCGTAGCAACTTTTGGCGCATTGTCCTTCATTTTTGGAGTTGTTGCTGAAAACAAGAAGGTTATTTTCTGCTCCAAACAAGATGACAACTTGATTATTTTCTATTGAAAGCTTTCCTCATCATTATTGCCTTCTTTTGTTTCTGTATCCAATGTTCTAAAAATTGCTAGGCACTAGTCGGGCGGAAAAGGGGCGTTGACTAGTTGGCCGCTATGAGCTAGCGCCTAGGCAGCCGACTTTTCGAACACTGTCTGCACCTGTATGGAAAACTTAATGTGCTTCTCTGTCTTCAGTTCTATAATGTCCCATTTGCTTGTATATTGGTGTTAAATGCAATACCAATTCCCAACAAAAGTCTTCAAAAGTAAAAGCTTTGTTGATCGTCATTTTTCAAGTTAGTAGTTATGATAAAAACTGTGGGTAGTGCAGCAGTTTAGTTTATTTAGTTATGATAAAGGTGATTTTTCTTGACACTAGTTAAATGTGTAGACAAAGCTCGATGCGGATAACAAATTAGGCAATTGACGATATTATTCTATAAGAATAGCTTAAACTTGGATTTTATTGATAATCTCGACCTTGAGTACACGGAGCGTCATCATGATGGATTTGAAACAGGATCCCAATAAAATTCATCTCTCTTCTGTTAATTTCATCTTTCCCTTGAGTTTCACAAGCCACCCATAGCTAAAGCTCGGGAAAGTGGGAAAGCATGTCATGTGATATTCTTCCTGTCTTTTAATGCCTTTTCTCGAATATCTAAGTACTTCCCAGCCTACCATCTAATTTCTTTGTGTGCTTTTTCGCAGCCTGCAGCTGGAACTCCAATCACAGGGAAAGGGGTTGTTGTGTGCAAGTATCCATCTGACCCTACGGTTGCTTTGGGGTATCTGTCTGTTGCTTTTCTTATTGCCTCGACTGTGGCTGGATACTTGTCTTTGTTTTACCCTTACAAAGGCAAGTCTGTTCCACAAGCTGCTTTGTTCCGAAGCACTAGCTTCCTTGTGTTCTTCAACATTGCCTTGTAAGTATCTGAGGTTTTGCTCAATCTGGTGTCTTTCTTTATTGTTTCTTTAGTTCAATTTGCTTCCTTGTGCCTACAGACTGAATAATTGGGATGAATTTTCTAGCACACCTTCTAATGGGAAAGCGCCCCGGAGTATTGTACTTCTGGGTGAACTAAAATATCAGGAGCTAATGGTTGCAAAATCTAGGGTAAAGGTCATTGGAAGTTTTCTTCTACTGTTCAATATTTCCCATGGTGAATTGTTTAGTATGTCTGATAAAATAAGAATGTGTACGGGTATTGATATGATACGAGTACATTGACACGACTAAACCTAAAAAATATGAGGTACGGGTACGGTTATGATACTAAGCTTTTATTATTGTAGAATATACTCTATTAATACTAATAGAGAGTATGGTCGAAAGAAATCTGTGAATCATTGTAATGCGACTGTATTCAATGTACTTTTTTAATTGCTTTTATTATAAACAAAATAGTCAAAATTACTTGGTGATTAGGAATCCAACATGAAATAATAGTTTAATGCCAAACTTAATGTATGAAAGAGTTTAATGTTGTTACACTAAGGAACCTACACACCTAAATCTTTATTCTGTAAACATGCTGAGCCTAAAAAAACAAGCTTTATAAACTTAGCTTCATTTCTGTTTTGGGTATGGCTTGAATACATATTGCGATAATTTTGGGTATGGCGAAAACAAGAGAAAATTTTTGGTACGTGATACACAAACCCTGTACGTATGTATTTGGAAGTACCGGTACCCGGTATGTTACAGTTACTATGTTGGTTTAGAAGTACCCATGCCTCGTAATTGATAAGTAAACGGGATCCAGTATGTTACAGTTACTATGTTGTTTTAGAAGTACCCATGCCTCATAACTGATAAGTAAACTAGTGAAACTATTGATATTATTAGGGTTATAGAAGAGGGTCAACAACTCAAATGGCGCCTATTAATATTTCAGGAATTTTTGATTGTCCACTGGGAATGAGAGGAAAGTGGACCAAAAAGATGTTTTTGTATCTTATATTTTTTTAAAAGTATTGTCAGGTGTGGATGATGTCTGTATCTTATAGAATACTTTCCAATAAACTCCACCTTCCAAAAATTGTGGAAAAAGTAGGAAAATACAAGATGAAAAGATCTTGTTGAAGGCATCTCGGGACTTGGTGACTAACAGAGACGAAGTCACGAAGCCAGGGATTGGACTTCCCCTCGGAGGAAGATTATTGTGGCAAAGAAAAAAGTTGGTAACATGTAAAAGATAATTCATGCATAAAACATTCTGAAAATTATCCTTTAATTCCAATTGAAACTATTGTGTAATGTAACAAGTGGAGTGATGCCATTTATTTGGAGGAGTACTTGTAGAGAGAGAGAGAGAGAGATGGTATGAATATTATAAAAAAAATTAGGAGTACTCTAGTGATCGTTAGAAAATTGAGGGGGGCAGGGCAACCCGTAGCACTCTCACTCACTTCGTCCCTGGTGGAATTTTATTGATGCGATCTAAGAAGCACAAACACGTCTCTGGGCCTTTTGTATCTGTATAGCAGACGTGTCGGACACGGTTCCTTACACGTGAAAATATGTGGCCGAGTATAGAATTATTTTGTCTCAGATAGACATGTTTTGGGTCATAATGTAATTTTTAAAACTTGAAACGGCGGGAAAATGTAATATTTTCAAAACTAATATTAAAGAACTATGAAAACACAATCTTCTATTTCTCATTCATTGGATTTTTCATCTTTAGTTTGGAAAGAAATTGATATTTCTATATGAGATCTGAGTTTTATATGTATATATTAGTATTTATTTATTTATGTACTTAAAAAAACCCGAAACCTTGGGACCTTCTTCAACCCCAGGATAAACGTATCCCATTACGTATCCGTTTCCATGTTCGTGTTTTCTGTAAAATCACATGTCTGGGTATCTGTGTCGTGTCCGTGTTCTCTATCCATATCCTTTTTTCTTAGGATACAATTGTTAAAAAGAACCCAAGAAATAAATAAGGGCCATAGACCGTTAACTAGTTGGCTTAGTCTCCTTTTTAAACTAACCCAACTTTGAAAGTATGTTGTAGTAAGTGAATTAGGTCATGTACTCGAGTCTCGTAAAAGCAGACTTGCAAGCTAAGAAGTAGGGTATCAGACCAATCTTCCTCACCGTGCGCTCTTCTTTCCGATCGTCCTGCAGTTCCATCGATGTTATCAGGCCAACCCTGTTCTTGTCGTTCTGGGCGTCACATAGGTTCGCGCCCTGATGAGGGCGTAGTTTCTTGGGACGGAGGTAGCAATAGTTGATGGTGTTGTACGGTGGGGGTGTGGCTGCTGTGGTGATCAAGTTCCGTTCCGTGGTCTTTGTTGTGTCTCGGCCACCCTTGTGGCAGCGGTGGCAGCGACAAAGAGGGTCGGCGTTTTTGGGCCGCTGGACTTAGGGTTGTGGATCTGTTGTGTTGTTCTTACAAGTTTGCTTTAGTTTTTGTTTGCTATTTTTGGTTGATTTTCTTCCCCTACATGGGACTTTCTCTCGCTCCTTGTGGGTGTTTTTGTGGTGAGATTTCTACATCGTCTTGATGGCTTTTCGTGGTCGGAGAGGAGTCTTGTCTGTGTGAGGTCCTCAATGTTCGTTTGTGAGTTTAGGCCTCCTTTGTGGTTGCTTTTCTCCCTCCTTGGGGGTGGCTACCCGTTCTCGATGTATGTTTTTCGTATCAATGAAAGCACCTCTAAACTTTGACCAACAAAAAAAAGAAAGATAAGAAGTAGGGATACTGATAGAAGACACGGAAACTTTGGAAAAAAGGATACACGAATAAGGCCAATGTGTGTGTGGTGTTAGATGGAATTCACATATTATTAATCTGAATATTGTATCCTCCACAATAAAAATAAAAGGAAATTAACAGTACTGGCAACCCGTAGTAACAGGTTTGTTGCAATTTAACCACATAATTTATTTGTCACGTTAAGAATTGACCTTCTGTCGTGTTGGCATGTTTGTACAAGTCTGCGTGTACCCACACGTTCATGACGTGTCCCCATGCTTAAAATTTGATAAAGTTGTGCACCCTGTATGTATCCCGCCATCTTGCTGGGGCCATGGTATGTCAACGAAATAGGAATGTTGGTGCTTGGCCAGCCAGTGTCACGCTGGGGACACAGTATGGCGACGGCTTAGGCATGTCGGTGACTTGGTGCTTAGCCTGCAACTGTGTGCCTCTGGATGAATATAACTAACGTCCTCCGATATTTTTGATGTACTTCACAGACACAAACTTGAATTTCTAAGTCCTTTTTCCTCTATTTGATTTCTGTTTTTTCTTTTTCCTTGTCATTTGTAACCATTTTTGGTGAAATCGCAGGGGTACAGCTGGATTGGCAGCAGCACTTCTGTTGTGGCCAACAATTACGGAGCAACTTCACATTATTCGCAACGTCCATCACAACATGGCTACTGAATGCCCTACTGCTAAGACTGGGCTCCTTGGTGGCGGTGCCTTCATTTCCCTTGACGCCTCGCTCTTCTGGTTGGTTTCCCTAATGTTAGCTGACAATGCGCGAGAGGACTACTTTGATGCAGTTGATGGTAAAGGTGACTTCGGTCATGCTTATGCGACTGATTATGATGCTGCAGATGGAGCCTTAAAAAACAGTGCCTAAGTGGTTTTCGGTTGTCAAAAAACCCTGACATGTCTTTAGCTTATCGATTTGATTTTCCCATTTTCCATGCAATACACAGAATGTGTTTCCATTGTAAATAAGTTTATCCAACATCATTTGCTTTGCATATCTCTGCCGCTCTCTGGTGGATCTGCTGTTCTATTTGTAATAGACATTGACATGGAATTTCTATGGAAATGTTATGTTGTTAGCCTACTGCTTGTACTATTGACTCGGGCGTAGAAATTGGGATGTCCGAAGGAGGCGGGCCGCCAACTATTTAGAAGGCTGAAAATCCTGCTTGCAAAATAGATGCAGCATGGTTTTGGGAGGGGTGTCCAAAATAATTCGAAAACCAGTAAACCGAACCAAACTGTGCTTTATGGATTGGTTCTACGGTTTAATGGTTAGGTTTTGGTCTTGAAAAATTAAAAACCAGTAAATTTGGTTCCGCGGACCAAACCGAAACCGATTATTTAGTGAGGGTGAAAACCTCTCTTTTTTTCCCAATATATTAGAATTTTCTTGAATGCAAAAATTAAAAGAAAATGAAAATAAGCAATCTATTTTTGAGGGTATGAAAATAAGCACTCTATTTGTGAGAGAATGACCTGTCTCGTAAATAAATACTTATTTGTTGAATTAAAGGTGACGTATTATGAGAAAAATGACCTGTATCGTAAAGTGAAAAATAAGTACTTAAAAAATAAAAACCTTACCGAAATGAAGCCTGAATATGTTTCATCAATAAACAATCGCCATAGTTGCAATCGAGTCCAATTCATATTACATTTGCTCTCAAAATACACAGGTACTGTCACATTTCCGTCCTTTACAGATGCCTATCAGGCTATTATGCTCTTTCCATTGTTTTTCTTTTGATAAGTAATAGAATTGTATTGAAAATGCATCAAGGGGGATGACACCAATATACAAAAGAAAACAATGAATGAAAATGTCAAAATATAAAAGGAACTACGCACTCCAAATTTATCAATCTTGTGTCGGCCAGCGTACCGTTTTCATTGCTAGTATAGTTTGGTACATATCGGTACCGTTACATTTTTCCAGTACCGTTTTGTATTTATCGCTATCTTAATATTTTATGCGAACATTATTTATAAATCTTTTTGTTCTAAACTCAATAAAATACATAATACTGTAAATTGTACATGTCACATGATGCTCCCGAGTGGTTTAATGCTCCCAATTGTTTCCGGTCATTGGATATTGCAATTTAATCTCAAACGTTGAGGGTTATACCTGTTTACCTTCTAAAGCCCGAAATTTTGAACCGAGAGTATCTACCATTTGAATGACTATACAATGTGTGTTTACTAAAAACTATAAATACTTACCACAAACATCGAAAAAACTACAACAATTTCAGCGGCGTGCCATGAGCTAGGAGTAACCATTTCAATGACTATACTTACTAGTACTAATTAAGTTTACAATTACATTGTGAAACATCATACTTCCTACATTAAAAGTGTCCAGATGGTATTTATAATCTCACTCCATTTTTTAGGTTGTTCACTCTCCAATGGTTAGCAAAAAGACAAAAAGTAGGATGGATATAACTTAAAAGGTGTGAATTTTTTAATTCCCGAAATCTCAACATTTTTCCGCCTAAAAGTGGTAAATTGCTACCTGATGAATCGGTTGCAGTAAGTGTGGTCATATTATATAATAAGTGTAGCCATATAAAATAGTAAATGTTACCTTATTAAAGCTTAGCCAAAAAAATTGTGTTACTCCCTTATTTAAATGGTATGTAAAACATGTCACTGTGGTAAGTAAAACTGCATTTTTTGGCCGAAAATTCATAAAATCATATCATTTTTAGCAAGTTCACCGTACTTTTTTTTGGATGGTTTTGATCTAACATTTTTTATTTATCTATTTTTCAATCTAAGGGTTCATATTTAATGAAAGCATCATGCTTCCATATTATTTGGGACTTGGAGCATGCTGAAAGTACAATGTTGGGGTAGTCCACTAATTTTCTCTTTGTTCCGCTTTCGCCCCTTAAAAATAAGTTCTTATTTGCAATTTTCAAACTTAAAAATAATAGACTTATTATTATTATTTTTTATCCGAAAATAATAGATTTATTGAAATAAAAAAATATGCAATATGTACTTATTTGAGAAAGCAGAATGGACCTGAATCGGAAGACAAAAGTGCAGTTTCTTTTTACCAAAAGAACCCAAAGAGCAATGGAGGTGAGTGTTTTATTGAAAGGACAAGAAAGTAATCTCGCCAAGGGCCATGGGCGAAAACTTTCGTTCTATACCTATCGGCTATCGCAGTTACACGTAATGTACATAATAATAAATTAATAATGGATATATGTGTTCAAAGAGAAGGAAAAGGAAAAAAAAACAAAACAAAACAACAGTGGGATTTGAAGCTGCCGAGAGAGAGAGAGAGAGAGACGCTGTGAAGGAGGAGGGGAAACGGGAAAGGGAAGTTGGAACTTCAATCTTGTGAGGTAATTTTTGATATTTTTCTTGAATTGCTCAAATAATTCTACATGTTCACAAATGGGGTTGATTTGGGATTTGAAAATCAATTGGGTTTCAGGGACCCTAGAAATGAACAGGAGCTATACTTGGTTTCCTTCCTCCATAGTTACTGGAAGGCGATTTGAAGCCAAAAATATAGAGCTAGGGCTAAACCTTCTCTTCTATTGGATATCTAGTTGCTTGATTTTGTTCTTATAGGTGGCTTGGTTAAAGTGCAGTTCTTATGCTAGAAACAACTTCCGTAACTAAAATTTGGGTGTTGAACCTCCTGTGGGTGTAATTAGATGCTGGAAATGATGTTCTAAGGCTAAAAATCACCTCTGTTAAATGCTGTAACTGTGTTGTTCGAAGCTGAAATGTATTGGTAATGCTGATAGCTGAAATATAAATTATGGGTTGCTAAAACTGTAAACTGGTTGCTGGGAATGAGATTGGGATGCTTAAACTGGGTGTCAAGTGCATAAATTCAGTGATAGATGCTGGAATGGGAACTACTCGTATTTTCTGAAAATATGAATCTAAGCGAAATTTTTTTTTATTCATTGTTACTGAAAGTGAAAATCAGTCGCTATTTTTAGTTGGAATTGGTGTTTCATTGTTGGAAATTAGTTAAGAACAGAGTATAGAGTAAGCGGTTGCAATTGCTCAGTTTGATGAGTATCTAGATTTAGTACTCATATGTGCGGATTGACGTGTTGTGCAAGGTTGAGACGCAACGACGGGTGCCACAACTTCATGCACGGGTTGACTTTGTGTTGATATCGTTTGGCTGGTCCTCGAGGTAAGTGTACAGGTTCATTAGTTACAACTATGAACTATTCGTTTTGCCTACATGAACTTTGACGGGAGTAATTAGTTTCCAAGTTATTTGTGTTGAGCATTATGAGTGGAGCTATATTTTGCGAAAGTTTGATGCTATGAATGAGTTAATGACCAAAAAGGGTCGCACATGGCCGTAAGGGTCGTCATGGCCAAGAGGGTCGCGAATGGCCGTAAGGGTCGGAAATGACCAATAGGGTTGCTATGGCCACAGGGTTCGAATTTGACAAAATGATTATGTATATGGTGTAGTTTTAGCTTCATTTTAAGAGAGGTGATACCCATGTGTCACAAAGGGGATACACTTGAAATTATGTTTCTG
Source organism: Rhododendron ferrugineum (assembly GCA_025642025.1). NCBI lineage: Eukaryota > Viridiplantae > Streptophyta > Magnoliopsida > Ericales > Ericaceae > Rhododendron > Rhododendron ferrugineum. Next base: position 18,143,152 of record JAOTQK010000022.1, read on the forward strand.
CTGTACTCAGAGAGTTAGTTATAATGGGAAGGGCTTATTTCTTGAATTATGGGTGGGATAAGCATACAAGGTCAACCTTTAAAGTTTTTGTTAAATGTTCGATCTAGATGGGGGTCACTATAATGTTCCACTTTTTGTGACTGTGCGCTAAAGTTATTATGTTTTTGTCAGGTGATCGCGATAGGACAGTCCACTACGAGTCTAGTAGAAAAGATGAGTCATGGTGAAAGAAAAGGAAAAAGAAGAAGTTTTAAGTAGAGATTGTTAAGCACCTGTATGAAATATTTTTGTATGTATGTGTAATACTTAATGTAAAAGAGGTTGTTTATAGTAATCTTATCCTTTTGTTAAATAAGAAAAGAAAGGAAATGTTAATTTGGTGCTCTCACATTCCATTTTGGAGCCAGCATGGTTTAGGTTGAGGAGTGGGAGAAAATGAGAGGGGGAGGAGAGGAAGGGGAATATAAGTTGTATGTTGGCCCCATTTAGTGTATGGGTATACCTATGTTTGTAGCTCTGATTTGCAGGAGGATTTGGAATAGGATTTTGTTAATTATTTGTTGAGTAGAGTTCTTAATTTGTCGAGGCGTGTTGTTACAATTGGTACCAGACCATGGGCTGTAGGTCTTATATGGGATCTTTGGGTAATTAATCATAGTGCCAAACAATTCTGTTGATAAACTTTGGGTTGGGTTCCTATAGTCTCAAGATCAAACTTGGGAAGAAGACCTTTTGTTTATTTAGTAATATTTGGGATTTGGTATAGATACCTTTACGGCTTAGGAATGCATCACCGATTTTTGGTAGGTAACTTCTTGTGGTAAACTTTTATTTATGTGTGAAAAAGAAAGAGAATAAACGTAAGTAGGTATGTATTTTGTTACTATGGGTTCAAGTATGCCATTGGTTCATTTTGAGTTTACCTTAATTGGTTGTTTAATATTACGAAAATTTACTCAAAAAGATGCCAAGTGAAATTTATAGGGTAAAGTAATTTCGGTAATGCTAATTTTATGATTGTACTAATTATAGTTTGAAGCTGGCTGGGTTTTCTTTTCAAAAAATATCTATGCATGAACAGTTGGCTTAGGCTTCAAATTCTAGTGGTGTTAAATAATGGGAGGATCAACATATTTAGCCACTTGTGCTTTGGTGTGTGTTCTAATAACTTGTCTTCTGTTATTTCTAAGTAACTTAAATGTGTACAGCTTCTGTTTAGTGGATCTTAGGAATTTTGGAGTTTCTTTAGAAAGGAAATAACTTAGGAATAAATTTTCGTGGTCACTCATGTTTTGTTTAAGTAGTGGGTCACACACATTCATATAGGTAGATTGATTGGAGTGGAGTTTATAGTATTACATGGGTCAATGATTTAAGAAATTTGTAGAGTGATCGGCTTTGCCTGTTTGAAGTCTACTTGACTCATTGCAGACAGAAGTTATGAATATTGAAATTTGAAAGTTAAACATGGATGAAAAGCCAAAAGAATTATGCTTTGTAGATTGGAAGCGTACTAGTTCTGATGGCTTTAAGCTTAAATTGACTAGAAACATGATGGGAAACAGATGATGATAAAGTCATCTTTGAGATAGGGGTCTGGTAAAGTATGAATCCCTATTCTGAGTTGAACTAAGTAGCCTAAAGATTTGTTTTACTCATTGTTTCGTATGCTTGAAGAGATGCTCTCGTTCTAGTATTGTACAAGGCAGGAGTGGGTCGTTACATTTTCCATCGGTTCTCTATAGAGAATTATTGGGAGTTCTCCATCTTCAATGACATATTCACATAAATATGATAGTATGCTTGATTAAAGATTGATTTCTGGTTCTTGTTTGGATTTTTTTTGTTGCAGTACTGTGACAAGTATGGAGATAACAAAGCCCTCATTTAGAAGTTGAATCTATTCCTCTCTGATCCCCATCAGTTGATTCAACAAATTGCTGGGGCCCAAAATCCAACGGTAAGTACATTTACTGTACATTGGCAAAGGGTTGTATTAACTGTACACTAATTTTTGCTAAGAAACCTTGAGTGTGTGTGTGTATTCTTAAGTCCTTGTATTTCTTATTTGTAGAATCATGGAAATACAAGATATGAATTTGAAGGAAAATCAGAATTTGGAGGAAAATCAGAATTTGGAGGTGGTTTTGGAACCTAAGGTTGGAACAATATTCAATTCTGAATATGAAGCCCATGAATGTTACGCTAGATATGCGAAAGCAAAAGGTTTCGGTTCGGTCACTAAAACCTCTAAGAAGCGTGACGGTGGGCTAAAGTCGAATATAACTTATGGTTGTCATCGGAGTGGAAAGCCCAGGACAACGGCTTTGAATCCTGGTAAATCCCATCCGACAACAAAAATAGATTGTAAAGCCCAAATGAATATCTCTTTGCAAGTTGACGGGAAGTGGATGTTGAATTCGATTGAACTAAAGCATAACCATGAAATGGACCTAGATAAAGTGAAATATCTTAAGTGCTATCGGACTAACCGATCACATGCGATGAGGAAATTAAACGGGGCAGCCGAAATCAAATTAAACAAAACCATTGCCTCATGTGTGATTGAGGCTCGGGCCCCTGAGAATCTGACGTGGTTAGAAAAGGATGCAAGGAATTACGAGGATAAAGTCGGGCGTTTACGGCTCAAGGAAGGGGATGCCGATGCATTGCATAAGTACTTTGTCAAAATGCAAAAAGACAACGGTGACTTCTTTTATGCCATTGATCTTGATGAAGATAACCGATTACGAAACGTGTTTTGGGCCGATGCTAGGAGTAGAGAGTTATACAAAGAATTTGGCGACGTGGTTACCTTTGACACCTCTTACCTTGTTAACAACTACGATATGCCTTTCGCATCATTTGTAGGGGTCAACCATCATGGACATTCGATTTTGTTTGGATGTGGTTTGATATCACGGGAGGACACGGCTTCATTTGTATGGTTGTTCGAGTCTTGGCTTTCTTGCATGTTTGATTGCTACCCTAATGCCATCATCACAGACCTATGTAGGGCCATGCAAAACGCGATAAGTCAAGTTTTGCCAAATGTACGACATCGTTGGTGTTTGTGGCATATCATGAAAAAAAATTCTGAAAAGTTAAAGGGATATGACGAGTATAAGCCGATTAAACGCAAATTGAAGAATGTTGTATATGATTCCTTAAATCTAGAGGAGTTTGAACAAAATTGGGCGGATCTCATCAATGCATATGATCTTCAGGGCAATGATTGGTTAGCTGGATTGTACGAGGAGAGGCACCGATGGGTACCGGCATTTGTTAAGGATACCTTTTGGGCAGGGATGTCAACAACCCAAAGAGGCGAGAGCATGAATGCCTTCTTTGACGGCTATGTCCACTCGAATACAACCTTGAAGGAATTTGTGGAGCAATATGAGAACGCCTTGCGTAAGAAGGTGCAAGAAGAAGAAGAGGCAGATGCCCGTTCCTTAAATGTTCAAGTTCAAAATGTGTCCCCTTATGGATTTGAGAACCAATTTCAGCAAGCATACACAGTTGCGAAATACAAGCAATTCAGAGAGCAAGTGGCCGAAAAGATTGGGTGCAATTTGACTATTGGACTGGTAGTAAATGATGGTATTTCACAGTTTCACATTGAACAAGACATTCTAGTTGGAAAGAGAAAAGATACATTTAAAACAGTCACTTTCCTTGTTCATTTTAATGAGGAGTCAAGAGAAACTAATTGCAATTGTCGGTTGTTCGAGAGTAAGGGGATGGTGTGCACACATATGATCTCAGTTTGGTCAAAAAAGAAGCTTGAAGTAGTGCCCGATAAATACATTCTACGAAGATGGAGGAAAAATTTGGCGAGGAGTCACACAAAGGTTAAGGTGAGTTATGTTAATTGGGAACGCAAGCCTGAATTTGGTCGCTATGATAGTTTGTTGGAGTTATTCAATAAGGCCGCCGACAAGGCCATGTATTCCACTGCCAAGACTGATAGGATGGCGGCTAGGTTGCGAGAAATTAAAGCGGAGAATGACTTGTATGATGAGGAGTGTCTAAGCAATATGCCTACGGTTGGAGAATTACTATCAGACGTTGACGTTTTCCCACAAGTTTTCTGGGAGCAAACACCGGGCGAATATGAAGCTACCGTGGGTGATCCAAGTAAAGGTCCTCGGAGAGGGCGACTGCCGGCTAAGAGGAAACAATAAATGGCTGAGCCAAGAATGTTCACACTACGAGATTATCACAACAGAGTGCAAACGTTAATGTAAGTGTGACTTTGTTTATGCTACATCTTGTCCTTCCATTTTTATTTACTTTTTGCATGTTACTCGAATGACAATTGGTTATGTTTTTTAGCCATCACGTGGGAGTGTAGGATATGTTGATATGTGGAGCATAGACCTTAATGAATCTCTGGTTGATTTGAAAATCTAAGGTATAACTTTAGTGTAATTGCAGTTTTTTGGTGCTGAAATTGAAGTTTTTTGTTGATGTAATTGCAGTTTTTTTGTTGTTGGAATCCATGTATTTGTCCCTTGCTTTGCTTCATTGTTTTGTCCATATCCGTGTTGTGTCCTATTGAGTTTTTGGCACATGATGAAAGCTTCCATTCCCATGTGGTTTGTATGCTTGCTGACTGTTCTCGGTCTAATGCTTATTTGCAGGTGCTGGAGTTGGAAAGCTCACAGACCAAGTCCTCTAGAACTTGTTTTATTGATGCGTTGCGAAATTGATGGGGGAAATTGTACTCCGTTAGGATTTTTTTGTTTCTCTTGGATCAATGAGTCCCAATTGTATGAGATGCGTTAGTTAAAAATTGCAGGATGCATATGTTAACTTTTGTTGGAAGTAATATCAAGTATGCTCTTGGCAATGTTATGTTGCTATCATTGTGTTCTGGTGTTGCATTGCTAGTCACTGGAGTTCCTAAGATGAGAATCCACATGCTTCTGGAAAATCCACGCGTGTTGCCTTTTTACGTGTCTCATCCGCATGCTTCCGGGAAGTCTACATTTTCAAAAAGGGTTACGTAAGTTTAGTTCTGAGGTTAGTGGTTTATTAATCATGTTGTGATTGAGTCAGTTGATGGCAATTGCACATCATTTCTGCACTAAAGCGGTCCTAAAACAAATCTGTCTAGTAAATGGAGTTCACCCAAGCCTACATGGGTCAGGGAGGAAAAAATAAAGAGAGATGATAAAAAGGAAGATTGAGGGGACACAACAACAGGCCATACATGGAGAAACCTGTTGGGGTGCTAATTAGGAAACCATGAATGGAGGCTGCAAAATAAGGTTCCCATTCCTCACCTTCGCATTATCTGGATTTCTTTCAAGTGTACAAATCTCAACTTTGGTTTTCATTCTATAGCAGCCATGCCATGCAAAATCAGTCACTTTGTCTTACTTTGCCTATGGTTTTTATTCTATAGCAGTCATGCCATGCAATAACTGTGACAGCAATTGCAACACCAATGACAAGAGTAATTTACAAGAAAAAATCTGCAACAATTGCGACACCAACCACATATGTATGCTCCAGACTTGTCCAATATCATGGTTACACCACCATACCACAACTTGATATTCCAATATAGTGAAAAGTTTCAACTTTAATCATTATATACTGTCAAAACATTACGTTAGCATATCATGACTGACATTAAGCCATGAATTTGAGCACAATAAACCGAACTGACAGCAAATACAACACCTAAGGAGAAAATTAATCACAATAATGTGACATGTTGACAGTCCACATCCAACTTTATTTTTTGGTCACAATAATGTGACGTGCTTTTCCACGTTCCAAATGGGTTTCCGGTGGTGGTTTGGTTTTATGCTTGGGACGGTGGTCGGCGGTCTGTTGAAGCTGGTGGCGGCTGTGTTTCTTAGTCTGAGTAGGGTTAGGGTTAGCTTTGGGCTTCTGGGTTGGGCTTGACCCATTATCTTTCTGGGTTGTTTATTGGGCTAAAACTATCGATCTGGGCAGATTGAGGTCTGTAGGTGTTCGAGCTTGGCCTGCTTTTGGGCTGAGCCCTTGGGTGTTTGGGCTTCGGCCCTATAGGTGTTTTATCCAACTTATGTTGGATCTCCTTCCCCTCTCCCCCAACTCCATGTACCCATTATCAAGTTTTTCCTAATAATATTTTGCCGTATCAAAAAATAAAACTTTATTTTTTGTTCCGCTTGAACTTCCTTCAACAAATTCCAATAATGGAGGGAATTGTGCTTCCTTAGCTGATGTTGTGTGCTGCACCCAAGCACTGTGCATCATCCAAAGAGCCATATTGTAACTATTGTTTATGCATAGACACGAGGCAATCCAGTCACTTGTTCACTACAAGCTAGCCAAGATTCATAAATATCGGGGGTCTTACCCACAAACACAACACAATAATCTTATTTTACTGCCATTTCTTAATCATAGCATGAAAGTTAATTTCAAAACTACTTATACCAACAAGAAGCACAATAAAGTGAGCAAATTATGTAATGTGGTAATGTTTGAAAAAAAAGGAAGCTCCAACCTCCGGTGGAGAAAAAGTTTGTGAATAACTGAAAAATCAAAAAATCAAGAGTCAATAGAGCCTTGGATTAAGGGTCATCATTTAGCCCGAAAGGCCCGCAACCCACCCTAAGTCCGCCCTGTCCATCGGGCTTTTACCCGGCCCAAGCCCGTAGTTTGAAATGGGTGGGTTTGGGCCTATGAATTTTTACTCAGCCCGCCCGTGGTACCCGCCCAATAGCCTGCCCATTAGCCCGAAATCCCACAAAATCATTTCTTTTTCTCTTGGTTTAGTTTCTACCCAAGGAAATTTAAACCCGCCCGTTGGCCTGCTCGGCCCGTCAATTGGGCTCGCCCGTGTGCTGGGCCTGGGCTTCAATTTATGGTAGGTAGCCCGGCCCGCAAAAAGAAAAAGCCCACTCGGGCCAACATGGGTAGTGATTTGGCGGGTTGGACCGACCCGGCCCGGCCCGATGATGACCCTTACCTTGGATTATCCACTAGGAGACTACTAGACCTCAGTAGTACTGTAAATGTTTATCCACCCAGTAAAAAGTGAGCTTTGTCTTTATTCAATTTTTTTTTCGCGTTTGTTAGTTTTGCGTCAAATTTTTATGGATTGTTAAAAGAATTGGAAAACCTAAAATTTTTAATTTTACCCAAATATTTTAGAAAATATTCACTTTTAAGCTAAAAAGTGCCACTTTTTGCACTTTTTTAGCTGAAAAGAGGATATTTTTAAAAATATTTGAGTAGAAGTAATTTTTTTTACTTTTTTTGAGATGAATCAATAATCCATACAAATTTTGCGCAAAACTAAAGAACACAAGTTTTTTAAAAATAAGAACAAAATTTTCAAAAAATCCTAAAAATTAAGCTGAACTAAACTTTTAATGCGCTTGGTGAAAAGTCATTTTTGCCATACACACACGTGTGACGGAAACCGACTATATTTTGAGAGCAAACCGTGCGCAATGGACTTGGTTGAGTCCGGTTGGAACTATACCCTTGAATAAAATCTTGGTGAAAATACATAAATACCTCCTCAACTATCATTCTTTCTCGTAAACACTCCATCACATTTAAAAGCGTTCATGAAGACCCCCTCAACTACTCCTGTTACCCAAGTGACCACCTTCCGTCTTAAAACCATTTGCTGAGAGGTCACACGTCAGTAATTTGGGCCTTTTTTTGGGTACAAAAATGCCCTTTGACAGCTATATACACCTTCTTCTTCTATCCACAAGTCACCAACTACACCTCCACCACCGACTTCACTACCTCCATTACTATCACCGGCACAATCCCAAACCACCACACAACCACCCAATCACCATCACTAAACCCCCCTCCCACACTCGGTCACCACAAATTACCAATTTTAGAAAACTCTAACATGAAACCCTAACCCCAATTTTGCATTACCAAGCCTCAATCAGAATACCCAAATTCAAATTGGCACCCCACTTGAAGATAGAATCATTGTTAGCGTTGAAATGGGAGGGAAGTTCAATATTAAAAGACTGAATCTGTTTAAATGGAACATGAGGCCGGGAAAATTGTTCGGAGAATTTTGCGAGGAAAATTGTTTCTTGGAGATCTCCTTCCTCAAAGCTGGAAACTGAATTAATTCCAGGTTTTGGTTTCGAAGGAGAGTGTTTGGACGGGAGGGATGAGGGAAAAGAACCTCTTGGAGACCACGAAGCATCTGCAGAGCGATTTGACGTCGGAGAGCTTGCCGAAGATGTGGAGTGCGACGTCGTCCGACAATCGCTGGAACCGGTTCTCTGCTTCTTCTTCACCCACTATTCGATGGACATTGCTCATCTCTCTCTCTCTGTTATCGACTTTGAAACCCTAGGGAGAAGTTTTGTCGTAAATGATTTGGTTCCAATAAGCAATACAATAGAGACAAACTCAAATATCCATGTTCAACAAAATCAACCTAAACAGATGCAACAAACAATCATCTCTTGACATCGCTACTCATCCATTTTCAATGGACCACAAGATCACTCTCACAGAACAGGTTGATGACGAACGAAAATAAATTAGGGGAGGGTGGTCTAGGTTTGTTCGGTCGGGAGAGAGATAGAGACAAACTTGTTTGTTGGCCTGTATAATAATAGAAAGGGTATCTTGGTCATTTCTTCCATTCCGTTAACGGAGTTATCATTTTTTTCGTTTTCAGTAGTTGAGGAGGTCTCCATGGGCACTTTTAAAAGTGAGGAGGTGTTTACGAGAAAGAATGATAGTTGAGGGGGTGTTTATGTACTTTCACCTGAAATCTTTTGGGGGTAAACTGAGAATACGCTTGAATCTTAAACCCTAGAAAAGCCTCAGTCTCACTCATAAGTCCTCATTGGTCACTGGGCAGAGACAAGAGCCGCTCCTCTCTCTCTCTCTCTAAATCCTTCCGAAGATGCCGCTCGGAGAAAGAACAGGGGACAAAAGCGACTCGCGATACTGTGGGGTGGAGACGGAGTTCAACGATGACATGCCTCAGCTTCTCTCCACCAATATTAATGGTGGATTCGATTTCGTCGTCTCCCCTTTGGTTAGTAACTTCTCATATACCTTATCTACACATAATCTACATTTATGAAAATAAACATTATTTCACTCCGGTGTTACTCCCAACGTTCTAAAAATCGCTAGGGCTCTAGTGTG
>JAOTQK010000022.1:18154319-18167563 GCA_025642025.1 Rhododendron ferrugineum
AGCCGCACTTTTAGTGTTAACTTTGATGTTGTTCATGGCAGGTTAGTTTACCAATTACATATTTGACCAAGTTATATGTCTTATCAGTTTGAGCTCAATAATTTGCATTTGGATTCATTTTTCTAATATTCATGCTTGAGATGCCTTCCTGCTTTTGCTCTCCCGGTATGTTCTTGATGCCATGTTTGTATGTTATTCCATTTGTATTTATGCAGTTTTGGTGGCCAATTAGCTAGTCATGCATCAGCTGAATGGCTGTTTTCATATGTGAATGGTCATTATGTCACCTAAAAAAGTGCTAAGTAATTCTTCTGCATATTGTGTGACTCCAGTTTCAGTTTGAGGCAACCTACCAAGTACATCTAAAGCATCTGTGATATGGCTTTTGAGTGGTGGTTTTACTTTCAGTTTGGTGGTATTTCATGATGAATAGCAAAAATTTTGTGACAAGGTTATGGGACTTGTGGGATTTATACTGAATTAACTATTTTCTTTTGGTGCCATCCTCATGCACCTTGCAAGTTGCATGTAGTTTTGCTTTTCTTTCACTATTTTTTCTTTGTTGGAAGTCTAGCTTGTCTTTTTCAGTATGGATATGCATGTTTTCTTTGGGATTTTGGTGGCTAATTAGCCAATCACACTTGGGCTAAATGGTCATTCTGTGTGAGTGGTCAGTAAGTTCACCTACAACAGGGCGTCAATTGCCTTGCTGAGTGAATGAAGACTTTGGTTTCACTCAAAGACTATTGACTACATTTGGCTTCATGGGAAGTTTTGTGAAACTTTCCCTTTGGTTGGTTTTGTACGAGAATTTGATTTTTTTGATGCTTTTTTGTCCTGCTTTTTCTATACACCTATTGTATAGAGTTTGCACCCCTTTTTGTGCCTTTCCTAAATGATTTATCTGCTTGCGTGAAAAGAAAAATGGTGGTAGAGGTTGTTCTGTTCTGATTTTTATCCTGCACTAAATTGAAAGCTCAATAATGGATCAAATGTGTGGACAATTTGCTGGTCGATGTTTGAAGGTGTGATAGTTTCTATTTGGGAATTTCGATGTTAGGGCCGTTTTGGCCTACACAGGCTGGTCGTAGTTGGGCAAAGAATTTGAACTGCTACGAATTGGGGTAGACTGGCAACAGAATTTAGTTGAGTTGCAAAAACTTTTAGGAGTTTCAACGATTGCCGGAAAAGTGATTCTAATTATTTTCTGACAGGATTAGCTCTTGTCCACAGTTATATGCATGTGTGTTTGTATAAATGGAGGGTGAGAGAGTGAAGACTTCTTCCTTGTTGGCTAGTTGATTTGCTTGGGCTTAAATGTTCAAATGTGTACTAGTAAGGCTATCACTGAGATACAAGTCACGCTTGCAACTTAGAACATTTAGCCTTCGAGAATTATTTTGGTATGGTTCGATGTCTCAAACCCTTGGAAAAAGAACTTCCAGCACAAAGCAGATTTTATATGTTTGCCTTTCTTATTAAAGAATGATAAAATCCTACTAGAATAGATTCGTTTCAGGGATAAACTAAAAGAAATCAAATTAGTGAAGTCTGAAAATAAAGTTAATCTGACTATAATTTGTTTCTTTTCTCCAATAACCCCACCCTTCACAATTACCGACCGCTGCCAGCAATGCTTCGCTCTTTTTTTCTTATCCTTGCACCTGAAAACGCTGATACAAGAAAAGAAAGGGGATGTTGGAAGCAATTTTTTTTTTTGTCTCCAATGGATATTGGTCATATGTTATATAATTTGTAAGGGGCTAAAATGGAGACTGTACAATGGATCTACTAATAGGTATGGTTCATGCTTCTGTAGAAATAGTTTACATGATTGTTGTCTTTAAGTTGATAGTGCATTTATGGTTGTGGAGTTGTGGTTGGTTCGGAATACACCTGTAACATTTTTATTTCTTGAGGTCAACCTTTTGGCAAAGCTAGTTGGGTCAATATTAAGGTAGACTACAAAATTTCTTTCTCACTTGAGCACCTTTCGTCACTTATTTGTTCAATTTGATGCAGATGGATCCGTCTTATCGGCCTAGCTTAATGGATACTGGTTACAAGGGATCTGGGATTGCACCATTCGCTGGGTCAGACTTGGTTTTGAGCCCTTCTCAGTGGAGTAGTCATGTTGTTGGTAAGTGAATAGCTTAAAGGGTCATTTTATCCGCTTCTTGTTTATAAGGTGGGTGGGGTGTGTATATTTTTGGATGTTATGGCTACCATTTGACTTTTGCTTAGCTTCTAGACTAGATGAGGTACCATTAGATAAATCGATTTAGTGATAAAAATGGACATTGCATTAGTTGTCTTACATTGGAATTTGGCTGAGTTTAACTACGGGCGGTGGGGCATGGGAGCATAGCTATGAAAATATGATGGGTTCTGCTGACCTTGTTGTATGCACAATGACTACTTGCACAAAGAGATCACTAAAAAGTTAGGTGTTCCCTTCACAAAAATGATGCAAGTACGATGGACTGTCATACCATCTTCACTTCTATTCTTTTAATTGGAATAGTTGGTCAACTGCATGATCTTGGAATGACACAAAAGGATATTATTTCGTGGACCTCATGCTTTTATTTGGCGGAAGTCAATGGTTTGAGCATTTGAAGTTTAAGCATATGAATTTTAAAAACTTCCACACATATATGTTGAACACGCTGGCAGCCTGGCGCATTCTTTATCCCAAGTTTCTCTTTTCACAGGATTTGTGAGTTTTATCTCCGCTGTTATGCCACTTTAATAAACCTTTGCTTGTTATCCAGGGAAAATTAGCTCATGGATTGACTTGGATTCGGAAGATGAGATTCTTAGGAAGGATTCAGAAATTGTACTCAAGCAAGAAATATCTTGGGCTTCTCATCTTTCTTTACAGGTTATTGCATAATTTTTTTTAGAAAAATGTTTGGGGAGGATTTCTCTCTCTTATTCCTTTGAGAAATGTGGTCTAATGTTGTGAAAACTGGATTATTAAGTGATCGTGTCGTTCCGTACCAAAAATAAATTTCTAAGAACTAAGAGTTAACCAAAAATAAATTGTGGTTGTGTTTTGGGTTCAAAATATGGTGTAGGCCCTGTAGGGTACGAGTTTGGGGTTGGGTCTGCGGCGTCTGCCAAAATTCAACAGATCTGAGTGAATAAGGAGACAAAACTTGTAGGGTTTCGGTGAGATTTTCCTGCGAAAGCTTGATGCTATTTTCAACTCTTGCCGAACCGGTTGTGTTTTGAGTTTTGTTGATGATCCACGACGGGCTTATCGGAGCTTGTTGAACTTTGCTTTTTTTTCTTTTCTTCTTCTCTTCTTTTCTGTGAAGTGTTTTTGTGGGTTTATCTGTACCCGAAGGCTTATTTACCTTTTTGGTCCCCAAAGTATTAGCTTCATCTCATTGTTGTCCCCAATGTTAACATTGAAGACATTTAGTCCCCAACGTATCAAATTTGTACCAATCAAGTCCCCAACGCCGTCAGCTCCATCCGTCAAAAAGAGGGGCAGTTTTGCCATTTCACCCACCCCCAAGTTTTTTGTGCAACATAAACAGGAAAAAAAAAGGAAAAAGGGAAAGCTGGCAGCCATGGCCGCCAACTACTCCCGCCATCCACCTCCTCTCAAACTCTCTCACTCCACTCTCTCTCTCTCTCTCGCCCTCTTCCCCACTCTCTCCATACTTATTAATCTCTCTAGGGTTTCACAATTCCTCCCTCTCCTTGCAATGAACAACAACCGTCCTCCTCCGACCACCCCCCGGCTCACCACCAACCCCTGCAGCGACGGTGTTCTGCCAAACCACCTTTCCTACCACCACGACTGAAAACCCCCACCGCGACCGGCCTCCTGGCCCGCCGCCAAGCCACAGATCCCTCTTCACCGTCGAGCTCCACTGCCACAACCCGAACTTCCCCAAATCTGACCTCGATGACATCATTTCCCAGTTTGCATTTCGATTGGGTCAGGCTACATTGCTTGATCAAGAGGGAGTGTCGGCGGCTGGGGGATGGGTTTCCCACTTGTTAATTTTAGACCAACATCAATAAAATTCATGGCAGAAAGCTCGTAGATGCCTCCAACCAATTTATGCCTTTCGTGGGGAAATACTGAGAGAAATCTCTAACCAGCAGATGAGTTTCCCACTTCGTGTTGCTCTGTTAAAATTGATTTTTGAGTTTTGTTGATGTTGGTCTCTATAGCTAGGAACTGAATAATTGAGTTTTTTCACCTGGATCATTGGTAGAAAGGTGACTGTAATGTTGATTGTTCACTTCTGTTTTTCTTTTTCGCTAATTGAGTATGATGATAGTTGCATTGTGGGTGGTAGAATCTTGCATAGGGGTACAAGAAAGAAGAGAAGAGGAGAGGGGGAAAAGGAGAGGAGGAGGATGGTGGGGGCAGTTGACGAGCACAGCTTTTCCCCCTTTTTTTTTTCCACGTTTTTGTTGGACGAAAATTTGGAGTTGGTGAAATGACTAAAATATCCCTCATTTTGATGGATTGAGCTGACAGCGTTAGCGTTGGGGACTTGATTGGTACAAAATTTATACGTTGGGGATTAGATGTCTTCAATGTTTACATTAGGGACGAAAATGAGACGAAGCTAATACTTTGGGGACCAAAAAGGTAAATAAGCCCGTACCCAAACCAAGACTTGTCGACAGTTCAACCAGTTGAGCCTTATGTCATGGTCTAATGCAAAGAAAATTTGGGAGATGTCTTGCTCAAACAATATTATAAAGTAATGATTGGCTGATTGCGCTCTTGAGTCACTCATTATTCCCATTTATTTTTAATGCGTTCTTTGACTTATTTATGTCAATGCCTTCTATTATAAGGCACTATGATAGTATGTTCATAAGTACATTGCAAATGAGATATGTCACATCTTATTGTTCTTGTAATATATGATGGACACGTTTTGTTTTGATTGTTGTGCTTGCTGATTGAACTGGAGGCTTGTTGTGTAAGAAGCTTATGGCTTTAAGTGTTTGCATTTCTCCTGCAGGCATGTCTTCTTCCTACTCCTAAAGGAGCATCCTGTGCTAATTATGCTAGATGTGTGAATCAGATTCTACAAAATCTGAATAATATGCAGGTGCCAATCTTGTGTCTATTGCCGCACTTTCATTATGTTAGTCTAAGCAATTGCTTCGTGCATACCACTATACCTCTTTCCTCTCCTCTTGTATGGCTCTGATTATTTTACTTTCATGTTGAAGTTGTGGCTTAGGATTCCGTTGGATAAGTCTGATGACGATGCTATGAATGGGAACTCTGATGATTTGGTGAGTTATACTGTTCAATATGTTGCTTTCCGCATCTTTTGCAGTTGAATTTGCTGTATGTGACTAAGCAGCTACCCCATGTTGATCCTACATTCTTGCTTATATGGGGTGACTTCGAGGATTTTGGCGCTATACTGGGGACTGTGCACCCTTCTCCATCTCTCTCACAGCCTTCCTCATCACTGGCTGGATAATTATTATTTTCTTTCTTCTCCAACTCCAACTCCAAAACCAAAACTCTCTTTGAATCCTGAAGTGTGAATTCTCTGCTTAAATGGCTTTCTGAAGTTAAAGATCTTAAATAGTTAAGCAAAACGAGTACTTCGTATCTGTTGGTTAACTTGGTTCACAAATCCTACAATTGAATGATCTACTTATAGGCCTTGTAACTTTTTAACCTGTGGACTGATTGATTAAACAATCACCCTTTTTTTCTCTCGTTTCTCTGGTTATATTAATTCAAAGAGCTTTCTAGTAGCTGGTATGAGCATGATTAAATTAACCATTTAGTAGAAGCTTTATGTTTACGAAGCCTTCTATATCTACTAACAGAGTGAAGTACAGGTTGATTCTTGGGAAACATGGAATTGCTTCCGCCTTCTTTGTGAACATCACAGCCAGTTGTCAATTGCCCTTGATGTTTTGTGAGTTAAATCGTTTTTTTTTAATATCTCTGTTTTGTTTGAAAAGTATATAGTCTCTGTTATTTGGTTCTTTTTATTTTCTTAGACTGTTCGTTGTAGTACTACTTCTCTTAATGCTTAAGTCATCAAGTTAGAGAGTGTTTCATTTATTGCTGCTCCAGCAGTACCAGTAATTTCTTTTTGGTTTTAAGTGAAACTTTCTATTCATTAGGTGTTCACTACCTTCAGCAAATTCACTTGGACGATGGTTTGGAGAGCCTGTTAGAGCTGCAATAATTCATACAAATGTATGCAAAATAACTAGGTTTATTGACCTTATCTTTCCAATATATATTGTTGCATGAGAGTTTTGTGACTTGAACAGTCATGAATCTGACTTAATTTTTCAGTCTTTTCTTACAAATGCTCGGGGGTATCCATGTTTGTCAAAGCGGCACCAAAGACTAATGACTGCATTTTTCAACCACTCAATACAGGTACCTTTTGGTCCTTTCTGTATAGTGTATACAATGCTTTTCGAGTGACTAAATAATGCATGTGCGATTGTTGAATGTAATAACGATTAGGGTTATTACCATTTTGCTTGTTTCAGATTCTAATGGCATAACTGGCACCTATCGTATCCGTATCTAGCAGGTGCCGCTGATTCTGGAGAAGCCTTTTATGCTTCCACGGCAACATAATGCTGCTTTTTTAAAATAAAAGTCTGCCCCACAAAAGGGTCCACTCAAATTGTTTTTCCTTTCCTCTCTTGCATCCCCATGGTCTTAGCACACTATACCAGCCCCATCACACTTTTGGATAGCATTGCAGAAGATGACATACTGATTCCTATTCACATGCCACAGTGGATGTTGTTCCTATTGTCCTTATATTAGTATGCAGAGCAAGAGAAAGGAAAGGGAAGAAGGAAGGTGTGGGATACATGGTCTCGATTGTTGAAAAAGAACCTGTGGGGATCCGATTTTCAGTTTTAAACACCTAAGGAAAGCACCTGAGGATGCTTATCCTAATTTTTCCTGGAGGGGGACTCATATTTGAACTACATTTTGACAGAGGGTACGCATGCACATGGACATAAAATTAAGAAGTTTAGTCTTTTCCCTGTAACTTTTATTTTTTTCCTCTTCCTGAACAAAATAAACAAGTGGTGTTGTCTGCTGGGGGGAAGGAAGAAAAGTAAGATGTCGTTCCAGGATCCAGCCTACTACTTAAGATAGTTTCTTTTATCTTTTTCTTTTGTTTTAGCACAATTGCTACGAGACCAGTACAATCTAGGTAATCAAGTCACTCTTGGAGTTTAATAAAAAAAGGATGATTTTGCACCTCTTCTGGAAGTTGGCGTCCATTTTGATTCAGGTTCTGTATTCTGTTTCAAGGTTCAAGCACGCACCATTATTGGTCCAGCTGCAATATTTCCGAGCCTTTTTCTAATAAAGGTCTATCACAAGTTTACCGCTTCTCACTCTCCATGAAGCAAGTTCCCATGTGATGAAACGTCTATACTAGTGCTACCTTGGATCCCTCACCTGAGTCAAACGGGAAAAGATAGCGGGAGAGTCAGAAGAGGATACTGAATGGTGATAATGAATGACCAAATGTGAGAATGTAGATTATTGTATCATGGTTGCGTAATTCTTTAAGTTGTGGCGGCATAGAAGTGCTTTGTTCTTTTTGTGCCACCAATCGATAAGCATTTTAGTTTTTCGTGCACCAATCATAGTGTCATAAAAGGCCTTCTATAGAAGATGAGAAGACTCTAGTTGGACTTTGGAGACAGAAGATTTGAAATGGTTTAGCAAGTTCCATATCCATGCTTCTCTCCTTTTCTGTGGATGGACGGAGGTGGATGCAAGTTTATACAAGTTGTGCTGTTTTGGTAAATAGTTGCTAAATGAGTTAAAATCAGTTTAAAATAAGGCAGTCACCTCGGTTTATTTCTGTTTCGGAAGTGTTAACCAAGATGGTTGATAAGATTTGGGTGGTTTTTGGGAGGCTTTGGGGTGGTGAGTCTGGTGACTGTGGGAGGCTCCCCTTTATCAATTTCTCTTTTGTTGTATGCAGACTACATATCAGTTTTTGTTGTGCCAGCAGCCAGCCCTTCCAAATGGCTATCTTCCATGCGTCCTCCCTTTTTTTTTTATGCTGTATCTGGTTTGAAAGTGAATTTCAGGAAGTTGGTGTGATGTTCTCATTCTTGATGACTTTGCGACTATTTTGGAATCCTTTGATTTACTTTCAAGGCCCAGTATGCTTGGAATGGAAAAGTTCTAAAAGCGGTGGAAAAATAACATCAACCTTCATAAGGTTGTAACATCAACCTTCATAAGGTTGTAGGTTTACATTGACCACGATTTTGCTTTCGAGCTTATCCACAATCATTCTCTCTTGCGCAAATGACTGTGGAGCTATGATTGGATGCCTTTGGAAGTTAATGTGTCTTTTGGAGTGACTCTGGAATGGTCTTAGAAGGGGATGCACGAGCTCCGGTGATATTTTGGTAGGTAATGGTATGAAGGTTCAGCTTTGGCGCCATTTTTGGAGCAGAGGAGAGTTTGATGCCAAACTGCAATGCATCTAGATTCTAGCCCTTGTGAGGATTGCCATTGATAGATGCCTAGTGGAAGGTAGTACATCTTAGACTTGTACTCTTAGTCATCAATACCAAAGCCAAATAATTTATTCAGGTTAGTCTAGTGTGTTCAGACAGGAACGTGTCAACTATGTTGTAAGTGGCTTGTTGTGTATCTTGTCTTGGGTTTGAAGGTTGAAATGTGGAAGATATTTGCCTGGTACGACCTTTATTAGGCGGGTTATAGTAACCCCTGTAGTACCCTTGCAATAAAAGGCCAGGAAAATGAAGGTTCTTGAAAGGGTTGGTTCACCAGATTGTGTTCAGATGACTCTTATTCAAACCCCGGCATGATCACTTCAGTCATATACATCTACTTAACTGCACCAAAATTGATATCGGTGGTTCAAAGCGGCGCACATAAATTGTTTTCTGGAAAAGCATCTTATAGTGAGTATGCAACAATTATGAAATTTAGTAATTATGTTATTCGTTTACTTATGATAGTGAAATATGTAGTTCTTGCTTTTCTTTTGTTTCTTTGTCTGCTTTTCATATCAGTTCATACTGTCAGCTGTAACATGGATCATACCAGTTAATTAAATGTGGCCATTGTGGACTTCGAGATTGGCTGTTCATGATTTTTGTTAATATTTTGTTGTCATTCGACAGCAGTGCTGATCTTTCTTCTTCCATATAATGGTTTCCTCAGATAGTAGTTTCCGGAACACTGATCTTTCTTCTTCCATATAATGGTTTCCTCAGATAGTAGTTTCCGGAACACCAGTGCACAACCTTCCCATGGGAAATTCGGAGTTGGCTGCTGACCATACTGATAATCATATAGACGGTGAGTTGATGATGGTTGATATATTGTGGTTGATATTTGTTGCAGCAGCTCTACACTTGGTATAAGGTACTCAAATGTTAGAATGGAGGAAGCTAACAACTTTTTGTTCTTCTCTATGTTTTTTTGATGACATGTTTACGAGTATAAGAATTGAACTATTATGTGTACAGGTGTGTTTGAACAAAATTATTTGCTATTATTCTCTCTGTATTTTTGGTCGTTTTTCCTAATGTTTGTCTCATTTGCCTCAAAGTTTTTGGATTAGTCATTCTCGTCTTGACAAATAGAATCTTAGAAGTAAAAATTATTACCAAAAGTCACAATATATTCGCTAAGGATGGAAAAGATTTCCAAAGACAATTTTTTTACTCTTAAGAATTGTCTTATCTGGATTTTCTTCAATTTTAGTGCATATCTTTATACTTCTCCAATTTCTCTCGTCAAGACAAATAATTAACCAAAAACTCCTACGAAAAGGTAAACAAAGAATCACTAAGCATCTATATCCCTCATTTTTAGGATAAATTAATTTTGGATTAGTTTTACTACGATTGCCTAATCTGGGATAAAAAGATTTTTAATTTGACCCTTGGACTGGAAGAGAAGATAATCTGGTGGGGAGTGGCTAGGTTTACCACCTTGCCCATGGTATTAGCTAATCTGTCTTATAACAGACTAAATTGTTCATAGAACCTTTGACCCCCCTAATATTGCTGTGCACCAAACATGGGACCAAGTTTGAAAGAGGGGACATGTGGGGTTCACATGCTTCTAATCCCTTCCTTTCTGGATTGAATGCCGTTAGTGTTTTTGTGTGTGTGTGTGTGTGCGCGTGCGAGCGTAAAAGTAGGCCTATTTCCCGTTTCATTGTCACTGCACAAACTGTGTAAAGAATGAGTTATTTTAACTGATGTTCCACTATTTTCCAGTTCTGCTATTTTTAGTATGTCGTCTGGTAGATTACAGTATAAAGCTGCCTTTGTCATTCAGGTACTCAGAGACATTCCTTGCGCCCATATTTGGACTATGTTTCTTATCTATATCAAAAGATGGATCCCCTTCCTGAACAAGAACGCTTTGAGGTAGCCTTCCAGTTCCCACCCGATATTGATTTTAATTTCACTTTGCTATATCTTTGTAATGATCTCTCCTTTTCTTTTCTCAGCTTGGTTACAGAGATTTCTTACAGTCGCCCTTGCAAGTAAGTGTTAATATGTGAATATCGTAGTTTCCTGTTGCCATACTTTCTAGGATTGGGTACTCTTTTGTTCTAGTAAATGGTTTTCATGATGTATTTGCTGACCTTTTCAATGCAGCCTCTTATGGATAACCTAGAGGCCCAAACATATGAAACATTTGAAAAAGATACGGTTAAATATAGCCAGGTACATCCTATTGTGTTCTGTAATATGCAGAAACTTTAGTCAATTGCTCTTTTTTAATTTACGTGTTAGGGATGTAGTTGTCAATTCGCTATTTTGGAAACCACTTCTTAGTAGTACTTTTTATGTTCTCATGTATCTTGTCTTCTGGTAGTACGAAAGAGCAGTCTCTAAAGCTTTGCTGGACAGGATCGCGGACGAGGAAGCATCTACGAAAACTACAGTAAGCTGTGTGTTATTCTCTGATTTTAAGCCCCGGATTCCTCTATAGGAATCAAATTATAGCATGGTGCACTTCGGCTGCTAAGGTTGTGGGCTTTCCATTCTCATCTGCTGCAGGTATTGATGGTTGTGGGAGCTGGAAGGGGACCTCTTGTTAGAGCTTCGCTACAGGTTTACCCTTGTGTCTATGTTGCATACAGATGTCCAAAAGTGGAAAGGAAAAGTTGCTATTAATGTGTTTGATTTTTCTAGCCAAGCTATTTTACACATCTAGGCGTTCTTCTGTTCATGGCCAGAGGTGTCCTAATTACACCCATGTCAATATTCAAATCCTTGCTGTTCAAAAAACTGAATATTTAGAGCCTTAGAGAGTGGTGCTTGCAGTACTTTAACTGTTTTTCTTTTTGAGAATCTGTTTTTGGCATACATCTCTGTTCACGCCAAAATTGGACCCACCTGTGATTTTGTGCCACGTGGCAGTTCTGTGGTTTTGGGAAGGTGCTGATGGCATGAGTAGTCATTAGGGTTTGTTTTGGTGGCTACAATTTCTCTTTCCACCAGATTATGGGTCATAAAGATAATTATTGTCTATGGTGACATCCCTTAAAAAGGGAAGTAATTACAGGTTTCTCTCTACACGGTTGTGTGCTTCGTTTGGTGGAGTGGGGTGAGTTGCTCGTGCATGTATATATGACCGTTTTACATTACTTAGTCAATGGGGATGATACTTGTTTGTGTGTATATATGTTAGATGTTATTTCTTTGTTTGGGGCCCAAGGAGTGAGTTGGGACACATGGCATTTGAAGAAGTGTGATTCCATCATTTGCTTGGGAAGCTGGGGTTGAAGGAACACATATCGGCTTCTTGTTTATTTTAACTTGTAGTAAAGGGAAAAAGAGACTTGGTCAAGGACATGTGGCACGCCCGCAACTTGCCTACCCCTACTAGGAAAAATCCAGTTCACTCAAACGCCACTTGTGTGTTACACCTCCTCTTGACTTACAAAAGGGACGAACAATGCTCGCTTTTTGGCATGTCATTTAATTTTAATTACCTTATATTTCTTATGTAATTGTAATATAGGCAGCTGAAGAAACTGGACGCAAATTGAGAGTTTATGCAGTGGAGAAAAATCCAAATGCTGTTATCACACTACATGTAAGTCATTAATTCTCGTCATTTATGTTTCTGGAATGTTAACACTTTAATAAGATACTTAGATGAGGTAATTCTCATTGCAGCTCGCAGATACTGTAGTATTATTGTTTTGGCATGAATTACCAAAATTTCTGTTTGTCTTGAATTTGAAAATTTCTTGAATGGCTGGCTAGGCTAAAGCTTAAAATACCTAGTTGTTGACTCATTAGTATGACGACAAGGTACTAAACTTGGATTTCGTCCCGAGGGCTGCCAACCTTTTGTCCCCTTCACATATCGCCAGGACCACATCAAATGCATCAGAGGTGGGTACCATGGGTTGGCTTTCATATCAATTCATCTTGCAATAAATTACACCAAAATGGTTAATAAATTCTCCTTCGGGAAAACGGTAATTTCATCCTTAACTTTTCAAGTTGAGAAGATGTACTTTTTATTAGAAAAAGATTTATTTCAGAAAATTTTGGTACTCAAATCGAAATGGGAAGACCCAAAAGCAAAACCTGAAGATTGTGATGAATATGGTGGTTGGTTTTCTTTGTTATCAATTGCTCTTTGAACCATTACTCTTGAGCCTTCAAGACATCGGGTAAGGATGGGGCCCTGAACACCAATCCCCATTCGGTATGCATATAGTCAGACCAGTCACCATGTATCCGGGGAGGGGTAATGCATCATAATTGGGAACGGACCACATGGTCATAGTTGTCAACAGCAAAAGGTGCTTTGAGGCGATAAAGTCCGCTGGGGTTTAGGCGAGAGGCGAGGTGAAAGCCTTTTTGAAGGGAGGCGATCCTAAACGAGGGAAATAGCAAAAATAGCGTACACTAATACTTACAAATAATAAACACTAAGCAAATGAATTTTAGAAAGTGTATTATCCCAGAGATCCATAAAAACATCCACCAAATGTCAAATAGTGAACAATTCTCACATAGAGAAGAACTATACCGTTAAAATCAACAGAACGCAAGCATCCTACATTTGAAATAAAATTAGAAAAAGTAATTGTCCCACTTGGCCTTCCATTCATTCTAAGGAGGATTTTGACCGAGAGAAATCTGTTGCAGTCTCGACTGATGAAGTTGACTGTAATGAAATCGTCAGTCGAGAGGGAGGGAGGGAGGGGGAG
>JAOTQK010000022.1:18179747-18196997 GCA_025642025.1 Rhododendron ferrugineum
TTCTGAAAAGGATGAGACTTTATATTACATCACGCAAAAGAGACAGTTGGCCTGAACACATTGATATCACTCCTCTTCGGACTCAGAGGAGTCTTCAGTCATGTTGGTCAAGTAATACTGCTCCAAAAGATAGCGAATATTTTGGCGTCATTCTTCCGGATAAGTATCATTGAATTTTCAGTTTGCAGTCTCATAATGGAGGAGAGATGAGGGGACTTCTGCAGGTGTCAATCCATTAAGAGAACACATTGTTGGGGTCATGACAAGATAATTTCCACTGATCTGGATTCTTCGAGACTCTGGATATGCTGAAATGGCTTAGAAAAAACAAGTGGGTACAAATAAACGAGAGGAGTATTCTTGCACGTCAAAGTTGTTTACAAGACCAAGACCAAAAGATACAGTTTATTCTTTGCTTTCGCGCGATGACCAAGACCAAAAGATTCAACTTTTAGCGAAATAAGACATGGGTCCAGCTTGAATTGCGTTCCAAATCTGTCAATGCAAACTCTGGACATGCATCCTAGCTCAATTAAGAATTCTCCAAAAACTCGATCTATAAAACCATTCCTCCATGCACAATGTTGCATGTAATTCCTCATTCCCATTCATTCATCTCCACTTTCTCTCGTACCCTGTTTTTCATATTCTCTCACGCGCGCGATCATGGGTACTTTGTATTGAAAAACGTCTTGTTCCTTGGCCAAAAACCCGATTGTACAGATCCACATTCGGGTTGGGATTTGGCATTGGGGTTGTTCCTGTTTACTCTTTTCCTCGTGGGAACGCTTAGCCTTGCATGGAGGGTGACTGCCCTCCAAATAGCTTGCATGGCATTATTGGTTCTCACTTTGGCGTTGATTGGCGGGGTGATCAGTTGGAATGTCTTATTTGGTGGAAATGAACCTAAAGATTCCAAAAAGATATATAGAGGAGTACTATCGTCTCGAAACTTATCCGTTATGGGCCCAGAAGTTTCTGTTGAAGGACGTGCCTTCCAAAACTGCATGTATCATTGAAAGAAAAGTTTGTGACAACGTTGACAAGGAAGGGCTATTTCAGGTTCTCCTCGTCTCTCTTTCTTTCAGCTCCATTTGGAAGAGCTAGCAAAATTTTTGCAAGGAAATCATTGTTCATATATCCATTTGCGAATCATTTTGTGTCGAAATAATTAATTTCCTCGCCTATTTGAGGCCAATTTGCGCTAAAATCTTCCGCTGCCCATTTTGAAACCATAAGTTTCTTGATTGGTTTTAGCAAAGAAATAAGCACGCTGAGAAATTGCATTAAGAAATGGCTTGAAAAATTGTCATTAATTTCAGAATCCTTAAAAGGGCAAGAAATTCACTTTTCATCGCTAGGATCTTTCTGCGATGACCTCTACGTGAGGAAAACTAGTGACCAAATATTTCGTCTCTAAATCTTTTTGCTATGAAATTTGAGTGTTTCGTTATTAATTTTTGTTGTTGTTAATAGTGATTGCATTTTTAAATTGCCTTCGTCTTAACAACATATATATATACATATCCTTATTTCAAATATGTTGTATGTCCTTCCTAATTCATATGATACAAGTCTTTAATTGACGATGCATGTGTTCAACTACTTCATGAGCCATGAAGACTTAAATTTTTCTTTGCCGATTCAAAATCATCAGCTTCTTGACTATTCTTTAGCGAGAAAATAGACATACTCAGGAACAAATATGGCGAGAAAAGGTTCGTATCATTGCATAAGTCTTGATTACACCTTGTAAACCAAGTTTGTTGTATATCGTGAATTTATTTTCAAATCGCGTCCATCTAAAAACATATATTTCCGGCCGGGTTACAATTCTTTATCTTTAATTTCAAATAATTAATTTAGTATTTAATAATTTCCTTCATGTGATGTATGCCAGCTTGACGTACGGTGTGTTAAACGTAATGGATGCATGGTTACACCTGCAATTCTAGTTAGGTTACGAGCAATGATGAGTTGATTTGTAGCCCATAATATATGTGACCAAAAAAAAAAAAAAAAAAAAAAATGTCTTAGCCTTTTCATAATAAAAACAAGGTTTCATGGGCAATTTGTTAAAAATCTCGTCAATCAAATTTGTTCTTGCATGTTTTCCTTTGTAGGGGGGTTGCTGTGTTCCGCCCATTTATTGCGGATTTCAACAGAAGAATCAAACTTGGGTGATCCCGGAATCTGGACTGTATTCTGATGATGCAAATTGTGTCATGTGGAGCAGTGAAAATGGAAAATTGTGCTACAACTGCAACACACTTGCAAAGCTTCGTATATATATCCACAACTTCGCTTTCAAATGCTACATGAGAGGAGATGACCAAATGTACGCAGTCCTCGATCGTATGGATTTTTTGCTTCGGTCTTACTTACGCAATCGAAAAGGAGAACAGCCAAAGACGCAACAGAACTGTTCAGTCTACCGCATGAAGTACTTCGAGTATCAGTATTATTGGCGCAATTTGAACAGCCAAAGACGCAACAGAACTGTTCAGTCTACCGCATGAAGTACTTCGAGTATCAGTATTATTGGCGCAATTTGTTATTATGTATCGAAAACTCTAAATCGACAAACATGCACTTGACGTACGCCTCACAAGCACTCACAATATATGGTGTGTTCGGTTCACGTATTCACGTACACTTCACACGCATGCTCACATGGTGTGTGAGGTTCACATACAGTATGAGTATGATACGCTAATTTTATAAATCATCTCAAATTAGTGCAAATAGAAGGATTACTGCAGCTGGTGCATTGCCCGCAAGCTTATGATATTGCAACAAGCCTATTTACATTTACTTGGAACCAATATTATCCTTGTAAAGATGATATATTTTTAATTTCTGGTACATGTTTGGGCAATTTAATTTGCTTTGCTGAACTAGTGGCTACTTTTGTATATGTACATCATACATATACCAAATTGAAATGGATAGGAGCATATAACCGAGAAGTATGGCCGAGTGGACATGAGAAAGTAAGTGCTTGTCTTTCATAAGATCGCATGTTTGAATCCCACGGAGGTCAAACATTCCAAATCTTGGACCCATGCAGGGTTTACCTGATCGTTATACTACTACAAAAATAGATAAAGATCTCGGTCATTTGGTGTGATCTTTCACTTTTAATCTCGCATTCAAAACCGTGGTCTATCAAGGTGAAACTAAAAGTCCCTATCTTTTAACCACGGGATTAAAACCATTATTAAAACTCATTACAACCGTGACTAAAAAAAATAAAAACTGTGATTAAAAATGACAAAACCGTAACATCTCAGTTTTATTAAAAGTGGCGTTCCTAAGGTCAAAAATCCTACTTAATGTCTCATGTTGGGTTTTCAACCCAAGCCTCTTGAGTTTTGCATAGAAACTTCAACCAACTGCACCACACACACACTTTTCAATATATAAATGAAATATTTAATATATAACATATGCGTTTAACATTAAAATATATTTCAAATGTTATTTTGAACCTTTAAATTTTAAAATTAGCAATTTTGATAAACATAAAAGTTGTAGCCCTATGTGTTATTGTTCAAACCCAATTTGAATTATCTCAATCGGAGTTCTAAACATAGAGTTATACTCGAAATACATTTGGCGACGAAACACAACCTTCATAAATTTTGTCACCGAAGGTACCCATTTGGCGACAAAATATATTTTCATCGCCAAAAGTGCCCCATTTTGCGACGAAATATTTTTTGTAGAATGGTTGAGAGTGACATTTATTTAGGGGTATCGTGCGCGGAGTCAATTAAGGGATTAGCAGTTTTCAACTTTTCCTATATAAGAGTTTTCATCTTAGTCCAAATAAAAAAAATGTGATGTATTCTCTAACTTACGATCTCGATCAATTTCTAGATGACTGAGATTAAAGGTACTTTTTATCTTAGTTTTTTCGAAATGAGGTACTTTCTTTCATATACAATCTCACTTTTAGATTACTGAGATTAAAAAATCTTTTCATCTCAATTTTTTCCGAAACGAGATACATTCTTTCATATATAATCTCAGTTTTTCAAAAATGAGATCTATTCTTCAAGCTACAATCTCACTTTTTAGATTACTGAGATTAAAAAATCTTTCCATCTCAGTTTTTTCTGGTTAGAAAAAGGAATGGGTTAGGCATGTAAGGAATTTGAATTGTATTATGCTGGTGGTGTCAGTGTGTATGTATATATTCTATAAGCATATAGTTATACATTAGAGATGCATGTATCTCTAGAGCAGAGCCTAATTAAGAAGAAGAGTTTTTTTTTTGGCAAAATTTCATCCACATTTACCTAAAAATTAGAAAATCTTCAATTAACTTGGTATGCTCTACCTCCTTCCACATCATTGTGTCTCTATATACATAAACTGAACGTAGATCCATATTTCAAAAGTTTTGAACAAATGAAGACTCTATATGATCAATGGCACATTCAAGGGCCTTAACTTTGTTCTCACACTCTAATTGCTCATCAACATGATCACTGTCAGCCACAATACCGGCCCCCGTTTGAAGGTGGGCAACCCATTCCCACTGCTGCATTTTGTCGTGATGTATTCTAGTTGGGAATACAATTGTTCTCAATACTAGGGCAATATCCATATCTCCGGAGAAGGAAATGCCTCCGAATCCACCACTATATGGCCCCCGTCTTGTGTCTTCTAGCTAATCAATCAACTCCAAGGCTTTGACCTTTGGTGCCACACTAACAGTTCCAACAGGCAATGCAGCCCTCAGAGCATCCCAGCTAGTTAAATGATCAGGCAACTCTCCAGTAACCGTGGAGCGCGCTGATGTGCATGACATGACATGGGAATATCGTTCAATGTTCTTAAACTTATCAACATCCATAGTACCAGGTTTTGAGACCTTTCCAACATCATTCCTTGCCAAGTCAACTAGCATAATGTGCTCTGCGCATTGCTAGCTTTTCATCATGGAGAAGTTGTTTTTCCAACATATAATCTTCTTCGAGTATCTTCCCTCTCCTAGCGGTCCCAGCAAGAGGTCGATTAGTGATCTTTCTCTTCCTCACACGAGTAAGAATTTCTGGACTTGATGCAACCAAAATACACCCTCTAGCCTGTAAATAAGACATATATGGACTTGGATTTATGGTTCTCAATGCCCTGTAGACCTGAAATGGGTCTGCAAAAGTTTGCCGTTCAAATCGCTGACTTAATACAATCTGAAAAATATCCCCTGCAAGTATATGTTCTTTAGCTTGCAACACTGCCTCCTTGTATGCTTCACTTGTCATGCATGGTTGATTTCTTCAAGGGAGAACCAAAAGGGCTAGTACATAGTTTAACTGATCAAACTGCAGTACTCAGCGGAACTGTATCAAGCACTCTAGAGACTAAAGAGTCCAGCAGGTGCATTCCATCCTTAAAAGGCCTCCTCAACGGAAGAAAATTGATCTAAGAATACCCAGCGCATCCGCATCACATGTGCTTTCTTCCCCACACGATGACCTCATCATAAAGACCTAAATGAATATCAGGAAGGTTTCGATCATCCTTTGGCGCACTTGAGAATGACAGCTTCTTCTCTACATATCGCATGGTGTCATATGAGAAATAACCAACCCATCCACCACAAAATGCTGCTTCAGGGAGCTCATCAAGACGTTGTGGCTTCCACTTTTCCATAATCCTCCGCACGAGGAACAACCATTGGATCCTCGACAAACTCTTTTGTTCTCCGTCCTTCCCTATGGTCATAACCGTCACCATATTTTCGTATGCCACAATTTCCATCCTTGGCTGAGCCCCAATCGCACTAAACCGCCCCTGCTGCAACCCAGGTTCTGCCGACTCAAACAAGAAGCTGGGAGCGTCTCTTTCATCTTCCTTCACCAAACAACGGTAGGCCGTCTCCAGTGTCAGGTGACCGGAAGGGATACTCCGGTACAGAGGGATCAGATTCCCATGCTCCGTAGCTTCACTGAACTTGCTCCAATGGTCGACTGATGATGAGAGAGTTCCTGAGCATCTGAACGGGCGGAAGCTGACGGTCGGAGGGTGGAAGACGAGGTTGTTGGCGCGTAAGTACCGGAGAGCTTGGGGTTGAAGGAAATTGGAGGGTATGGAGACAGGCCCAAGGTTTCCATTGGAGAGGGAAGAGAGAGATGATCGTAATATTATGCATGGTTTTAAGCTTCGCCCTTTTCTTCTATTCCAGTAGTACTGTATTTACGAGGAGAATCCGAATCTCCTTCTGATTCGGTTCCCAACTACTCCTAATAGTCGGTTTTGCTAGAGTTGATAGAGTTTGACACAAACTCTCTCTCTCCTCTTTAACACCGGAGTAATTAAGAAGAAAGTCTGGATCAGTAGTGCTTCCTCAGTACTATTTTTCCTCTATTCTCCTTCTTTATTGATGTTCCAAATTGGACTTTGATTCTTACATACGTATAGAGTTGCTTCTACCAAATTGATTAGTTTTTTTTTTTTGTGGTCAAAATGATATAATTCATTGATAATGGGGGAAATAAAGCAACCACAAAGGAAGCTTAATCTTTAAAAGAAAAAATCAGAACCTCACAATACCAAGTGCGTAAGCGGACATAGAAAATCTGTTTGTGGATAAGGGTATTTATTTGTATGAGTGTATCTGTCTGTGGATGTTGGTGAAAATCAATTTATTTCGAATTAGGTAAGCTTCATAGCTCCGATCTTTCACGACTCAAACTACCGGTCTGCTTTCCGGCTCGCAAGGGCTCATCAAGTGTGTTTCACAAATTGGATAATTAAAAGTGTGGATGCAGTAGAGATTAAGATTGACTAAACCTTCCGGTTAAACAAAAGATTATAGTTGGGACCACTCTTCCTGACAACGTGCAAGCGCTTTATTGTTAGGGTTCTAGTATTATCCTAGTCGAGTCCGACTCCTCTCCAATCTACAGGGAATTCCACCTTATATTGCAACAAGTGGCATCTAATGCATTCAATGGTCAGGATTAACCTATTAACTCCCTTCCCAATTTCAACGCATCTCATACTCTACGGGCACCCAATTATTCCCCAAGTTTTTTAACGCCATCTTCCCTCCCGTTAACCCTGTTTCCCTCCCTCAATTTTCACGAGCCTCTGTTTCCCTCCATCGTGAAAAGTAGATTTTTCCACCAAAAAGAGAAGCATATGGAGATCCAAAACACTAACTTTATTTTCAATCATTGCATACTATCACTTTGTTCTAATTTCTTCGTCTATGACAGATTTTTCGTCAATTGGGGAGAAAGAGGTAAAAAGTTTTGTTTTTTCCATTATATTATTGACTGTAAATAATCAAGACCACTCTATTTTTGTATAACTAATTGTCTAATCTTTTCTCTAGATGATGGATGAACAAACACCTGGAGTAGAATCAAACTCCAATTGAGATGCAGATAATCACAATGACTCTGAGGATCGTATACCGCATCTAGGTTTGGAATTCAATTCAGACGATGACGCCTTTTCTTTTTACAACAACTATGCGTTCACTTTCTGATCCATGAATCCAAATAAAAATACTTACAAATTGAATTACAACTTCACAAAATCAGACATCGAAAAGAGTTGGGAAGAAACTTGCTGCAAAAATGAGATGCTCTGTTTTAAAAAGAAGAACACGTTGATGGGTAATGGAGAGATGAAAACCTTACGGGGCAGGGTTAACGTGAGGAAGACGGCGTTAAGAAATTTGGGGAGTAATTGGGTGCCTGTAGAGTACGAGATGAGCTGAAATTGGGAAGGAAGTTAATGGGTTAATCCTGACCATTGCATGCATTAGATGCCACTTGTCGCAATATAAGGTGGAGTTGGAGGATCCTCCAATTTCCTATAGATTGGAGAGGAGCTGGAACCCTTGGATAAACCTGGTACAAGATAAACATGATACAAGACATACCTGGTACATTGGTGTGGAAAGGAATAATAGTGTTTGTGGTGGATGGTACGAGTAATCATTTAGTGGCTTTGGGGCACCACAATCCTTGTCCATCACATATTTCTGTGGGCACAATATAATGTGTATGAACCCGAAATGTGTGGTGAATAAGAGTGTTGGGTAACATGTGGCAGTGTCCCAAGACCTACCACATAATTTTTCCGATGGCACAAGCATTACTACTTTAGTAGTTACTAATATGGGAAAACAAAAATTCTAACAGCTAATACTAACGCTAATGGGTAGATAAAGCTTCACATTTGGTACAAAAAAGGATCCGGCTACGATGCCCCAGTCCAGTTTTGGGGCATCCATGCCCCATTTTTCCTCAACCGTTAGGGAAGTATAAATTGTGGTAAGTCTAGCGAAAAAAAATTCATAAAATCACCTTGTTTTTTGAGTGGTTTTGATCTAATTGCTGAGATTTATCCATTTTTCAATCTAAAGGCTCATATTTAGGGGGCATCCATGCCCCAATACCACTGTGAAGCATCACAAAAAAATTCCACAAAAGATGAATCAAGATACATTACACACCACAAGAGACGAGTTGCATGAGAATGCCTGCAAATAGTAGAGAGCGTGAGATTCAAAAAAGTCAATGAGACACCTCATAGAACATCCAAGAATGAAAAACATCCCAATCACAAAAAGGTGCTACCAAAGCTCAAATGCTCTATATACACGGAAGTCCAAACTCATCCTTCAGCATGATATCAATAGAAAAGTTCAATCAAGCCGTTTTATTTGGTATTTCAATCCTTGTTTTCTTATTTGGAGGATCCGTTTGGCTTCCCTTTCAATGGCTGAGATCCAAAATTGAGGCATCCACGCTGATTTCAAAGAGTCTCTCGCGCCTGTTTAAGGGGCGCGCCTGGTGCACCTTAGCTGGGCCTCTTCGTCATCTCTTGCCCTCCTCCTCCAGGCACACACCTGCACCTCCTCGTCTAGGCAACCACCTGCACCTTGATGCACCTCAGGCCTAGGTGCGCCTTTCACAACTATGGCCCCCAACTAAACATTGGGAAACTCTTTCCCAACATACAATGCTGAATCAATCAACAAAAAAATAAGACTGGTTATTGGATTTGTAGAAGGTCTGTGGGCGGAAAAGCAGCAGTAAAGGATCCTAGAAATTCATCACATTGGAAAACGCTCCTCAAATCCGCCAACCAAACACAGCCTCGAGGTCCCAGGGATGAACAGTTCCAAGGGAGAAGAGCCAACAAGCTATTGTTACATGAGGCAAAGGTAAGAAACCCACAAGTAAAATGATGTCATCCAAGAAATAACAATAAGAATGATGATCATCATCATCAATAACAGGACACAGATTCAGGGACATTACATGTATTTGGTTGGTTGGTTATAGGCTACATCTCTCTTAGGTGTTGGTTTTCCGTTTCCTGTTTTGATTTACTATAGACACAAAATTCTTCAAAGCTTCTGAATCACCCTCAGTTTAGCACTCCTACACCGGCGGTTCAATCTTTCTTCCTCTTCCGATGGTGTTATGGGTCTCTTTGTCAAGATTGTTCCATTCGATCCTTGTATTTTCCGTCTAATCCATGCTTCTTTATCATCATCGTTGTCTTCATTGATGACTCCAGACTCCCCTTCATATTTCTGGTCGTCTTCATCATCATCACCACCTCTGCCATCGTTAATAATGTCGATAAATGTTTGTTTCACTATTCTGTCCTCCAAACTGTGAAAAGAGATCACAGCAAGCCTGCCCCCAGGAGCAAGGCAATCGAAACAAGCATAAAGAGTTTCTTTTAGTGTGTTGAGCTCGTCATTAACAGCTATCCTCAGAGCTTGAAATACTCGCGTTGCTGTCTTTATCCAGCCTTGCCTTCCTCCTGTTTTACAGAGATATTCATAATCCACGTCAATTCGTTATAATAGAAGCAGCAAGGGCAGAGCCAGAAGTTCTGAATTTTTTCCCAAACCAAACAATAAACATGAAAGTTCTCTATTTGACAACCTAATATCCAAAATCATAACTAAAGAAAGTCCCCAAATATAGAAAACATTACTAAAGAAGATCTCATACATATGGGCATATATATGAAAATTACGCAGCGGAAATAACAAAATATCGTAGTGAGGCAATAATAAATAGGTGTACAATTTTTATATATTACTTGAAACTAACATTTTCCTAGGATTTTAGTGATAAGACAAACAACATGAAACATTACAAAACAAATGGAAACAATGTCACAAAAATGGTAGAAAGGAATATTTTGACAAAAACAAATTAACCGTGATAGAATTTCAAATTTTCATACTTTTGCTTACTAAAATGTAATAAGTCAATGAACAAATTAGATAATAAAAAACAGAGGATCTTCAATACAATACTATTCGAAATTCTGAAGGAGGAAGTCATCGAAAGGATCTCGGAGACCCAAGAAAGGAAGCACGAAAGACCGAATATTTCGGAAAAAGAATGCCTAAGGGCATAAGCGCATAGATAAGCTCACACTAAGCCGTCCATTTGGGATCTAAATTCGAGATTTTCCTTAGACAGTATAATCGTATAACTAAATACCATCTTTAACTTCTATTCTGATGGACTGAATATTTTTTATAAGAAATTGGAGGAAGGCACGACAATTTTTTCCAAAAGACACACTATTCCTTCTTTTCGATCAAATCGATCATAACCACTACCTCCATTCCACAAAATTGTGCACCACAAATAGGCGCTAATAAATAGACCTGCAATCCCATAGAAAGACATTATGAGCCCTTGTGGAAAAAAAAAATGATTTGTTGAGGCGGAAATAAAGCGCTCGAGTAGATGCCAAGAAAATAACACCACCTTGAAATCCAATCCCCATAAAGCATGAGGTGTTTTAATGTGTCCGCAATAGGTACCTTCATATTAGATCGAATACATACAGGCAATCGCACCTCGAAAATTGGGAGAGAGAGAGAGAGAGAGAGAGAGAGAGCCCACCTTTTGACCTGGAAGTTGAACCCTGAATAAGATGCACTAGATCACCAGTAGAGTGCAATCCACCCTTTAGACGGGCCTTAAGAATCTTATTCTGAAGAGAATACCAGTTGCTTTCCTCCCCGTAATCACGTAGTATTCGCCCCACTTCATTATCTGGCCAAGAATTTAGTATGTCTTCTGCTTTAAGACTTGCCTGTCACATTCCTGTTCAAATCAGTTAATTGAGAGGTGTATAGAGGTTCTGCTGCAAGCAAGTGGTGGAACACATATAATTAAGTGAAGAAAGTAGGGAATTATATCACAATGAAGCAATATAATACAGGGAAAAAAGATACATCTATGTCAGAATAAACTTCTTGAGGACACAGAACAACTGTCAGGAGGATTTAAGAAGTTAATGAGTCAGAAATAACAGTAAACATAGGGGAGAAAAGCAAGTCCTACTAACCCATCTATGCGAAATATATTTAATAAGACATGCATACATTACCATTATCAGAGCACTGAAATAACCTATCCTCAATTGGAAATATGGTTGGTGGTTTGGACATGCATTTGTTGTGATAAAGGCAGATGCCTTCCCTAATATGACTCGTAACATAAAATTAATGACGTGTCATATATAAGAATTGTTTAACATCATCTATATGTATCTTACGATCTCCAATCTGATTCGATTCACATTTCGCAAAACTAGAATTGTGGTTCACAATACCTGAGGATTCATCCGCATATCAAGAGGGCCATTACTAAGAACACTGAATCCCCTTTCAGCATTATTTACCTGTACAACAGTAGAGGAGACATCAGAAGGAACCACATTATTTAACACCGGTGGAAGTTGGAACATCTAGACTACATAGGATACGCATTACAAATCTGTATTGTCGGCTTGTGGCCAGCACTAATTTGTATGTAGCACGGACATGCGACAGGGCAATTCTCGAAAAATGAGGACACGGGCACAGTGGGGACTGACGGGACATGGCAGTTTTTTCATTCTCCCTCCATCCCGAATTTTAGTCCATTATTCCTTATCTATTTGGATTTGTCCGGAAAAAAAAAGAAACGAGTTGCCCTAAATCCCCATATTAAAATTGAATCACAAGAGTGGAGGGGAAAATGCATTGAAGTCTACAAAAGTAATCATTGCATTAATAAGCAATAACATCGCCGTCATGAAGTAAAGTGCTAAGAAATAGAATAAGAACGGATGTTTTAGAAACCAAAACCTGCATGGACGACATTCCCAGGTCCATTAAGATCCCATCAACGTTGGGGGTCAACAATGTCTTATCAACCTCATCCAGCACATGCTTGATATCCCTATAATTCTTCAGAAAGGTATGTGCTTTCAGTTCTGAAGTTGAACCACAGGAATTACTAAGCAACATTGTATTGATCAAAGCTTGACCCTGGTCGAATGCAACAGGATCAACATCCAGGCCAACATATAGCCGCATTTCTGGATGCCCCTGAATTATCTGTCATTTAAAGCAAGAATTCCAAAGTTAGAAACATCAGAAAAAATAGTAGACCTGCAAGACCCATTAAGTGACCGAGTTTGCTTTTCTCTGCGTAAGAGTGAGAAAAAGAGAGGCCCAAAAAAAAAAAAAGCATCCGGAGAGAGATATAGATGAGCGGCGGGTGGAACTTGATAAGCAACTTTACACCATATGAGTAGGTAGGAAAAGAACAAGGACGACCCTTTCTCTCTCTCAAAAGGCTTTTAAAACACGAGAGCCACTGCTCTTCAAGGCGGAAGCAAACCCAGAAGCTTATTTTTCTGAAATTACAGTGACTCGTGAGATTAAAGTTGAGACATGCAACTGGGTTACATCAACAAGTTTGGTGCCTTCATCCTATCCTTTCAAACCCAGAACCCGTTAAGTTTTCCATAACTTTAACCAATTGTACTAGCTTCTACTGTTCTGCTAAGTCAAGATATCACCTTTCGCTTGTTTTAAGTTCAACATAATCAGCAAAAGAGAATGATTTATTTGAGAATAACCAATGATAATACAAATGTAGTCAATAGTCTATGAGTGAAATCAAATACCCATTCACTTTTTAAGACAACTGACACCTTTCTGTAGGTGAGCTTACTGACCACTCACACAGAATAGCAGCCATTCAGCTGTAGTGTGATTGGCTAATTAGTCACCAGGACTCAAAGACAAGTGAATGGTAATTTCAATCAAAGAGAAGAGGGAAAGATAAAGTGAAGAAACGCATGGTTAATCTACCACCAAATATAAAAGAAACAGTGGGAGGCATCTCCTGCAGAGACACTAAAAGATGAGTATCCCTCTTCTTTCAAGCTTTTATCAAAATTACCCCAGATCACAAAACCCAAATGTGGTCTCTCTGCCCACCGCCTCACCACTTCAACCTGCGGTTGTTCTTGCACACAGTGCACGCCTGGTTCCTTCCACAACGCTACCTTTTTACTTAGTATTTAACGAGGTAGGCTGACCCACAACATTCTAATAAGTTACTGGCAAAGTAAAATTTTAAAAAAAAAGTGATGGAAGCCATCGATGCTGATGGAGAAGATTAGTTGTACTAAAAAACAAATATAGTGTGGCTATAATTTAAATATGTGATAGATTGTTTGGCGAACAGAAATTTCAAACTCTATGAGGCGACAAACGATAAACAAAGAACGAACTATTTTGATATTCAAAGATGATCCATAACAATGATAATATTCATACATACAAGAATACCATAATTACAGAGAATATAGTGTCTATGGTGCTTCAGACGATGTTAGTGGACACTGGACATCACAAGTGATGTTGGATTACAGCTACAAAAAAATTCTATTTTTAATCTTTCTTTCTCTTAATGGTAAAGAGATGATCAATGATATCAACGGAAATCAATTGCAGACAATGATTACATCCTTTTTAGTCAGATATGATCATGCGTAGGGTGAGTGTTTTTAATATCTTATGACGACTGGTATTGGGCAGATGCGAAGCACGTGCCCGATGCTAGTTAAAAAGAAACTAGGTGAAGACAACAATGACAGAAGAGATTAACCAACACAAGACACAACTTGGACATCAATTCCACATCCATAACCATGCTTGTACTTTTCGGTGGACTTTTGCTAGTTCTGTAATGTAGCAAAGTGAAAGAAAGTATGTAGCAGAATCAATAGATGTTGTATTTAAGTGCCGTAAACATGACTATAAAGCGACTTATTGACCACTCACATCTCGCGATAAGGACAGCCATCCAGTTGTGGTATCACTGACTAGTTGGCCAATGACCGCAAAAAATCAAATTAACAAAAACATGTCATAAGAAAAACACAACATACAATAGAATTAGCTTTTCTAGCAATAGCATAAGCTGTGAAGCACTGACACACCAGACATGCTTGCCATTGTATGCGCATAAAAATATACTACCTCCGTCCCATTTTGTTTGCTTACATTTCCTTCTTGAGCCGTCCCAAATTGTTTGCAATTTTCCAAAATTAGGAACCACCAAAAGGCCAAAGTTCCAATTTTACCCCTTTGGTTTTAAGGTGAAGGAAATACTAAGGTTTAACTCAAAACCAAGCAAAAGGGTATTTGTGAAAATTTAAACACTTTTCAACTCAAAAACTTTAACGGAAAAGAAAGAAAAATTAAAGAATTTTTCCTCCTATTATTTGGTTAGGAGAGAAAGAGAAAAGAAAATAAAAATTTTAAGTGCAATAAATAGTAAATTTTCCCGCTTATTTCCCTCTCATTTTCCTTCACTTTTCTTTTCCTTTCCTTTCCCCACGTTCCAAACAGAGCCTTAGTCAATCGTAAAAAGCAAGAATTCCTGTAATGGGTAAAAAAATTGAGACGAATGGAGTATCATTTTGGCGAAAAAGTGTAAATCTGTATGTTATTCGTGCACATTATACACCGCCCGCCATGCGTTGCGGTGGTTAGCGAGACCCAACTAGAAAAGAAGAAACCAAATGGGGTGGGGAATGAGAAACGAGAAAAAGTACTAACGGCAGAGGAGTGTCCGGCGGCGCCAAGGGTACAATCGACGAATGAACGAAGCTGGAGCGAAGCGAAAACGTCGAGGACCTCGCCGAGCATGACGGGGATATGGGTGGCGCTGTCTCCGTACCTCAGAACAGCATCCTCGTCGAACTCCTTGTCCGACCGCGTCCGCCTCTTCACCACCGCAGCAGCAGCTTCCTTGATTCTGATATTTTCCTTGACTTTCTTCCGTTTACTATTGCAATTGCGAATACTGGTAGAAGCGGAGGAAGTAGTGGCGGTGGAACGGGTAGGAGTTGAGAAATTGGTAGCAGCAGAAAGAATAGAATGACGATTAGAGAAGGTTTTCAGTGATGGGTGAGAAAATGGGGGGCGAAGGAGGAGGAGCTTCCTTGCTGCTACCGCAGCTGCCATGGCCAGTTGGACCAGCTAGGTTTGGTTTCTGGGTCAAGAGATATAGAAGTACACGAGCCCTAGATAACAGCAGTCGACCCAAATCCATACCCGGCCCATTATCGTTTCGACTTTGACAAAATTCTAACCCACGCCCGGAAGGTAGAGGATAATAGGTAAAGGGGTAAATTACAGTTAACCTCCTCTAATTAATAACCGGAGACACTTAACCTCCTCTAGCTATTAAATTGGACATTTAACCCCCTCTAACTAATAGGAATCCATTCCCAGCTCACTTCTGTTAGCATTCCGTTAGGATTTGGACGGAAATGAGCACATGCAAGTCACATGTTCACTTATTTGGAGGATAGAGACATTATTGTCCTTTCCCCTTCTCACACCCTCTCTCTCTTCGATCCATACCAGACAACCCTTCTCTTTCTCTCTCTCTCTGAAACAGCTAGGCAGAGTTGGATGGTCCTCTCCTACAAGTTGCAGATTTCTGCGGAAGATGGGCTTGTGTGTGCAAAGAGAAAGAGAACGCACCAATGGTAAAGTTCACAACACGTTTCAAAAATATCTTGTGGGGTAAAGACTAATATCTACATATATCCATTTTGGTTCTGCCTTAGTGTAATTGGCACAGTTAGTTGCTATTGCTTTACATTTTCTTTTGGTTCTATCTACACAAGACATTTTCGGGGCTGGAAAGGGCAGCGTCCGGAGCCGTCAGATTTCTATGAACATAATTTCGTCGACGATTCCGATGGTCAACAGATCATGCCTTGATTTGCTTTACTGTAGACTTCTCAAAGGCATCGAAGGCTTCAACGACAGTCGATTGACCACCAGACTTCGGTGATGAGGGGATGGCGATGGCTGTTTGGATGCCCGAATTGGTACTAGAATTCTTTGTTTTTGACTTCTCTCTAACATATGGTGCTCTGTATGTTGGAGAAATTGGAGCAGAGGAGGTGGTTGACGACGACGGGGTCAGCGGTGCAGACGTTGTTGTTTACATTCTAAAATATACCACCCAATAAGAAAATTACACGTGGCACTAAATAGTGTATCATCCAATCAAAACATGTCGTGATTAAGCTTGAGATGCAGAAGATCGAAGAGTTTAATTACGATGTTATTTTAGTACTATACGGTATCGTTTAGATTGGGAACGACCACGGTTGGTCATCGAATAATAGGTATTAATATGATAATTAAGCACAACTGTTGATTAACTCTTAAAACCGTCGAACGATGTCATTAGAGGCCCGTTACATGAGAGAAATCGGTTATGCTTACAGTGAATCATTTGAGTAAATTATTTCAAAGCACTAATCCATGTTGCACAAAAGCAGGAACCCACTATTCAGAAGTTAGCCACGATCTACATTAATAAACGTGGAAGGAGAAGAGTTTTCTGAGAAGACCAAGTCAAGTGGCAGTTCAAAGGCCTTTGCAATCGTTTTTGGAGGGAATGGAGAGCATTTTAAATCAAATTTGAATGAAGACTTGGGCGCTAAAAGAAAACGTGGAGAATACGAGTTGAAGACAGACCCATCGTCTATAAATAGAAGAGGCAATCGAAGAGAAAAGCCCCGACAAAAATTCATCATCTAACAATCCATACAAAATAGTTGCTCAGAGATCTAGAGTAGTTTAGGACTTAGAGAAATTTAGTTATAGTTTAGTATTTTGCAAGTTTGAAGACTTATTTGAATGTAAGCTTACTTTTGATTAAATTCAAGTTACCTTGTATCTTTCTGTCTTTTTCTTGCCAAAGAGTAATCGCATATAGACTTGCTTTCTATTCAATTCAAGCGTGTCTATATTTCTGCATTATTCTTGTCAAAATCTTAAGAGTAATTGTATATAAACTTGCTTTTGATTAAATTCAAGCTTGTTTATATTCAGTTATCTTTTCTGATTGAAGAGTGTCAATCTAT
>JAOTQK010000022.1:18197097-18207889 GCA_025642025.1 Rhododendron ferrugineum
TTCAGCCTCCAGAAAGCGTTTGTATGGCCAGCCTCCAGAAAGCGTTCAGCCTCCGGAAGGCACCTCGTTAATGGAGGAGATGGAAGTTGAATTTGCCAAAGGAGGCGATGGAAATCTTCTAGAGCGTATGTGTGGATCACCCCATCAGTCGAGGCGATGGAACTTCCCATGGCACCAAGTTGAAGGAGGCAATGGAAACCTCTGAAGACATTAATAGCCAAAGCATTTAACAAATCTTATGGCATTTTGGGTCAATAAGTCGACGAAGTCAAAGTGGAATATACTCAGAACTAGCCCTGGAAACATCCCAAGCATGTGGAAACTAGCCTTGGAAGCATCCCAAGCATGAGGAACAAATCAAACCCCATGGAAGATGGAAGATGGAATACTCTGCGACTCCATGCCGCAACAAGATATCATCCGTTCTCAAGCTCTATGTTTGAATGCTCAAAGTGCCAAAACTTTGAATGCTCGAAGCTCTTCGAATGCCCAACCACTGTGTACTAGATGCTCAAGCTCTACGTTTGAATGCCCAACCACTGCGTACTGGATGCTCGAACTTTATTTTCGAATGCCCAACCACTGTGTACTAGATGCTCAAAGCCTGTACTTTGAATGCTCGGACTTTACCCTCCAAATGCTCGAGCTCTATGTTCTTAATGCTCAAGTCCGAAACTTGAAAGAAGCTTTACGCTTAAAACAATACACACGCACGGGCCCGTGCACATAAGCATCAATTGCATCACCATTGCCATCATCGAGTCTGCATCACCATTATCACATCTAACCATCATCATACATATACATGTCTTGCATCTCTCTCACTCATGAAACAGGTCAATCCTGCATCACCATTATCACTTCAAGCTTCGCACTCCAATCCCAGGCCTCATGCCACCATATCTCAAAACCGGCGTCCAATCGTCTCCGGAAGATGGTTTGGATTCCGCCCAATTACATCAACTCCATCAAGCTCATTCGCAAGGATAGGCTACCCAACCAAGCTCTCCTCAGTCAAAATAAGGATGATTATGAAAAGCAATCGATTCACCCGCCGTGTACTGGTCTACCCCAAAATACTGAGGATGCTCTCCGCCAATACTTCCCTAGCAACTCCACGCT
The DNA here is from genome assembly GCA_025642025.1 of Rhododendron ferrugineum. Taxonomy (NCBI): domain Eukaryota; kingdom Viridiplantae; phylum Streptophyta; class Magnoliopsida; order Ericales; family Ericaceae; genus Rhododendron; species Rhododendron ferrugineum. The sequence goes on from JAOTQK010000022.1 coordinate 18,198,220, forward strand.
CCTTCAACTACTCTTCGCTAAAATCCTGGCATAGCCCAGGTACGTTGCACTAAGGCTCCAAAGCCCGAAGGTACGTCTTCTATTTCTGACCCTCGAAACTTCTTTTTTTTTTCTTTATTGCCCCCCCGAACTACAGTTGGTCTGAAATTCCCCTGTGGAATACGTAGGCAGCCTCCCGGCCCGACCATAACAAAAACTTTTTTCAAAAACCCTTTGGAATAGTGGTTGGACCAAATTGAGTTGTTTTTACAGCTTTGACTCTTACTTAAACATGTCTCGCGATCCGTCTAAGTTCAGTCAAAGAGGGGCATCTGTAGACACCCAAATTTGGCCTAACGATTATTTCAAGTCCCACCTTGGGGACCATCCCAATGATGATATGGATACAGTGATTGTTGGTTGACTTCTTGTGAACCTTAAGCCTTTCGGAAAGAAATTTTAGCCACTTAGAGGACCCAATTCAGAGCCAAATAGCCTTTCAGACAGAAATACAGCATCCTAGAAAAATACATCTATCAGTCGTAAGATTGAACCTTCGGCCACTAGATCCATCCTTCAGCCACCAGATCTATTCTTCGACCACCAGATCCATTCCTCGGCCACCAGATCCATTCCTCGGCCGCTAGATCTATTCTTCGGCCACAAGATCCATTCCTTGGCCACCAAATCCATTCCTCGGCTGCCAGATCCATTCCTCGGCCGCCAGATCATCTATTTTCCAGATTCTAGAACGTTCTGTCTATCATTTGATCCGTTCACAAAACCCTAGCAGCCAATTCCCGATGCGTTCGGGCTACATAAGGAGTTTACCATGAGGAGTTTGTATCACACTATAACTCCAATTCAATCGTGCGTTTTGGTTGGCCGGAGTGAGTCACCAATTGCCTATAAAAGGAGGCCATAGGGTTCCGAAATTAACATTCAATTCCTCCATCTCATACCACGAAACTCTGCCAATATACTCTCTCATATCCCCTATACAAAAGCCCCAAACTCCAGAAGGCAGCCGCGATCCGACTATCCAAACGTCGAAGTTCAAACCCAAACCCTAGGGTTTTCAAGAAGAAGATCAGTCAATCACCCTCAATCCGAAGCAATCCAGCACTGAGGGATCAAGGTGGTGAGGCCCAGGGGCCTATGGTTTGATTCATCTTCTGTTTTACTTTAATTGTAGTGTTTTAATCCCTGATTAACTCTTCGTTCTGGTGTGAGGAAGAACATCGGCTGGGGAATCAATCCTTCGGTCGATACAACGATCCAGTGGGATCCATCGACCGTGACATTCATTCACCGGCCAAGGGATCTATTTCTTGGTACAGTTTATCTTTCTTGCTTATTTTTATGCATGCTTCAATTACTGTTCTGGCTCACCTTATCAACTGTTAAAGGATTAATAATCAAATTATGTGTTTTAGAATTAAATAAAGCAAATACATATCACGTGTCGAACGATTATGGGCTAGTCTCACGACTGGCAAAGAGGGGTGCCTAACACCTTCCCCTTATTGTACTCTTGGCTCCCGTACCCAAAATCTCTATTTGTTTTTCCTAGTTTTTATAAACTAGGTGTTGACTCTATTTTGATGATAACCGCTATCGTGTGGCAACGTTCCTAGCCATGGGAATATCCACGATCTTGGTTTATGAAGTGGAAAGCAAACAAACGAACATGATCAATTTGTATGGCGATACCCCGTTTGGGAGGTGTCTACACACGTCGCTTCTGGAACCTCGCACTCGACCATAGTCCGAAGAGATGGAAGTTCTAGCTCAATGGGAAGTACAACCTCCATACCATAAACCAAAGAGTAAGGAGTTGCCCCTGTTGGAGTAGTTACAGACGTGCGACACCCCCATAAAGCAAGCGGTAACTGCTCATGCCAATTTCTTGCAGATTGGGTGGTCTTTTCTAGGATGGTCTTGACTGTCTTGTTTGCCGCTTCCATGGCCCCATTGGTTTGCAGCCGGTAGGGTGTTGACTTGTGCACTTGAATCTGGAATTCTTCTAAGACATCTCTGGCTCGACCTTTAAAGTGAACTCCATTATCTGACACGAATGCCTAAGGAACCCCATATCGATAGATAACGTTCTGCTTGATAAAATGGGCAACTTGTACCGCGGTCAGAGTAGCATAAGAAGTAGCTTCTACCCACTTGGTGAAATAATCGATGGCGACCAAGATGAACTTATGACCATTAGATGCTGCCGGCATAATTCTCTCGATAACATCAATCCCCCATACTAAAAAAGGCTAAGGAGAAGTCATCTGATGTAGTTCAGACGGTGGGGCATGCATGAGGTTGGCATGAATTTGGCATTTGTGGCATCGCCGAACGTACTCTACGAATTCTGTCTCCATGGTGGACCAGTAGTATCCTTGCCTTAGAATTTTCTTGGCGAACATCAGGTTGTTCATGTGAGGACCACCACACACTCCTCCGTGAATCTCTTCCATTACCCTTTTGGCTTCCGCACCATGGATGCATAGCTTGTGCATGCCACAGCGTGACCTTCAATACAGATTCCCTCCGCAGATGATGTACTGGGCTGCCAGACTTTGGACTGCAATCCAGTCCCACTTGCTTGCTTTAGGGGGGTGTTCTCCTCTCTCCACAAACCTCCTAATGTCATAATACCAGGGGTGACCGTCGTCGGGTACATCGATGGCCATGACATGCTTGTATACTGGAGAATCTCTTTACTCAATCATGACAGGTCTCAATTTCACACCGATAGGAATTTCGACCATGGATGCTAAGGTTGCCAGGGCATCTGCAAATTGGTTCTTAAGTCTTGGCACATGGGTAAAGGTCACTTTATTGAAATGGGGGATGAGATCTTCAAGGTCCTGGTGATATGGCTTCAGTTTTTCTTCCTTGACTTTCCAATCACCGTTAGCCTGTGAAACAACCAAATTGGAATCCCCTACTACTTCCAATTTCTCTACGCCAATTTCGATGGCTGCCTCCATGCCTACGATCAAAGCTTCGTATTCTGCCTGATTGTTGGTAACCTCAAAGTTTAGCTTGAATGCAAGCGGGATGTGGGACCCATCAGGTGAAATTAGCAACACGCCAATTCCGAATCCTTTCTGATTGGCTGCTCCATCAAAATATAGTTTTCATGCATCTTCGACTATTGACATTATGTCTTCATCAGGGAATTTGAACTCAGCATCTTCACCTCCCTCGACAGGGCAATCTACCAAGAATTCTACCACAGTTCTCCCTTTTACTGTCTTTCTGGTGACGTACTTGAGCTCGAATTCTGCCAGCATAAGCAACCATCGTGCCAGCTTTCCGGTAAGAGCTGGTTTCTCAAATAGGTATTTGAGAGGATCCATTCGAGAAATCAACCTTACCGGATATGCCAGCATGTAATGCCTTAACTTCTTGGAAGCCCAAACAAGTGCCCAGCATGTCTTTTCTAACTGACTGTAGTGCTCCTCACATCCAACCATCTTTTTGCTCAGGTAGTAAACAACTCTTTCAACCCCATCGTCTCCCTACTGTGCCAACATACACCCCATTGTTGATGGGGTGACTGACAGGTATAGGATCAAAGGTTTTCCTGGTACAGGTGGCATTAGTGCTGGTGGATTTTGCAGATAAGTTCAGATTGCTTCGAATGCCTTCTGACATCGCTCATCCCAATTGAATGGTACACCTTTCTTTAGTAAGCAAAATATCGGCTCACAAGTCGAGGTCAGCTTGGCGATGAACCGACTGATGAATTGTACCTTACCAAGGAAACTTCTTACATCCTTCTCAGACTGAGGTGGTTCCATTTCTAGAATAGCCTTGATCTTCAAAGGATCCATTTTGATGCCTCGAGTGGTGATCATGAATCCCAGCATTTTCCCTGCAGTGACCCCAAATGTTCACTTGGCCGGATTAAGACGTATCCTGTAATTTCAAATCCTTTCAAAGAGCTTCTTGAGTGCTGGCAAGTGCCCTTCTCGTTCCTTTGCTTTAACGATCACGTCATCAACATAGACCTCTACCTCCTTGTGAATCATGTCATGCAACAAGGTCGTAGCAGCCCATTGGTAAGTAGATCCTGCGTTTTTCGATCCGAAAGGCATGACTCGGTAACAGTATGTTCCCCACTCAGTGACAAACGTGGTTTTCTCACGATCCTCCGGGGCCATGAGAATTTGGTTGTATCCTGAATAGCCATCCATGAAAGAGAGCAAGGCATGTCCGGCAGTATTGTCAACTAGCACATCGATGTGTGGTATGTGTGGTAACGAAAAATCATCCTTTGGACTAGCTTTGTTTAAGTCCCCAAAGTCAACGCAGACCCTAATTTTACCATCCTTTATGGAGACAAACACAATATTTGCGACCCATTAGGGGTATTCAGTTACTATTAGGAATCCTGCGTTAATCTGTTTAGTGACTTCTTCTTTTATCTTAAGCACCCAGTCAGGTCTCATTCGCCTTAACTTTTGTTTTATAGGCTTTGCATTGGGATAAAGGGGAATCCGGTGTTCCACAATTTCAGGATCGTTTCCGGGCATATCAGCGTGCGACCAAGCAAAAACATCCTCAAATTCTTTTAGTAAATCAATATGAGCTTGGCGATCTTCTGGAGATAGCACGAAACCGATTTGGACCATCATCCGAGGATTCTCTTCACCTCTCAAGTTTATTAAAACAATTTCTTCTTTAACAGGCTGAGCATGCCTCTCATCTTCCCTTTCGATTAGGGATCAAATTTCTTTAGGAATGTCCCCATTGAAATCGATCTCTTCATCATCAGGGTCGACGCAATTTATTTCAAAATCAAGGAAGCAAGCGGAATCAGATTCATTTATTTCATCATCAGCAAAGGCCTCGGGGGCACCATACACACAGGTAGACTCAAATTCAAAGTACAGACCACGAGGAGTTGGGCCAAGAGGCACTGACTCAGACTCGACAGACTCAGAAGACTCAGATGACTGGGAAGACTTGGATGACTCAGACTCGGACTCAGAATCAGACGCATGGCATGTCACACTTGGTATGAAGGTCCAATTCTTGTAGTCCCCAGTGGCATCCATCATGAGCAAAGTTGGGTCTTCGAGGGCCTCCTGCCCTAGCATCAGCACTTAAGCTTCAATGACTGTACCCATTGGTTTGCTTTCCTCCAATAGGACCGCCAGACTTCCCATGTCAAAAACCTCAATCCAATCGGTTGGTTCTCTTTTTATTTCTGCAGCTTCAATCTCTTCCTCACTTTCTGGCCAAACATCGCTAGCAAATATCTTGAACCTGGCGGCAGTGTTGGTTTCCTTATCCTAGAATGGTTCCAGCTGACCTTGGTAAACCTGCTTTGCTTTCTCCTTGACGAAGTAGTCTTCCAGTCTATCTCTTTTCTTCACCACATTATCGCCAAAGGCCTCATAGCCAAGACCCATCTTCCGGCATGTAGGACATTTTCTTCATTATCTTTATGGCGACATTGCTAATAACAAAGTCATCGTCGATTCTGACTGAGAAGACAGAGTTGGTAATATCCAGTGAAAAACCTCCCAGAGCGATATCTTCCTCCCCATACTAAATTTCCAGAAGTGCGGCATTGTCCTCAGTAGGCGCACGAATCCCAGAGTCCCTGTGGATGGTAAGCATTCTTGTTTCAAGTCCCAGGCGGATTTTCTGATGGAGAGTGGAAGGTACTGCCATGATATCCAATCGATGCATCCAGGGTCTGCCTTATAGCAGGTTGAAAAAAGCTGGGATGCTCAACACATGGAATTCCACCTCGATTTGGTAAGACCTAAAGATCATGGGGAGCATGAGGGTGCCGACCACATCTCGACGAGTGTTGTCGTATGCTCGGACTTTGACATTTGACGAGGAAAAGTCTTTATTTTTGTACCCCAAGCAATAGGTAATACGGAGTGGACAGACATTGATTGCAGAACCATTGTCAATCAAGATTACCGGAACCCATTTTCCATGGCATTTCAGAGTGACGTGCAGCGACCTGTTATGATCAGTTCCTTCAGCAGGTAAGTCTCGGTCGGTGAAGGTGATGGCATGTTTGATGGGGATTGTTTTGATGAGCGCCACGAGCTCATCGGGGGTTATATCAGAGGAAACTTTCAGATGGGAAAGGGCTTGGATAAGTCCTTCGCGATGATGGGTGGAGTGAACAAGTACATCCCAACAGGACATTTTGGCGTGAGTCTGTTCAAGTTGTTGCTTGATCATTCCTTCGGGGGTTTTCTCAGGACGGGAAAGTTCTTTGGCTGGTGGAGCAAAGGGTTGGAAAGTGTTTTTGGTCGGGGTAGTAAAAGGATTGGCAGTCTCTTTGGCCGAGGGAGTTGCAAAGTTAGAGGATTCTCCATTTTGAAAGTTAGGAGGTTGGTAGACACGGCCACTTCTTGTCAAATGGTCAATCTGGCGGTATTTCTGCTCTTTGCTCCATAAGTCAATAGGAGCTTTGCGCTTGCAACCAATGGTGGTATCCTGGAGGTTTGCATCCAAATCAGCGACAACGAAATCTTCCCAGAGGTCTTCAGGCTTCCATTGCTCAGCCTCCATTACTGCCTGTTCACAGTCCATTCCTCATTTCCCACTCTTACATTGACAACCTCAGAATCTGCCCACGAATTTGTCCTGGCCCCTGGCTCATCTTCCCAGAGGTTCATCATGGTGACATTGGCATCTTCAGGAAAAGTAACTGATGGTTCCGATTCTGCTTCATCAACAATGTAATCCATCGGGTTGAACTCATTACTGACTACTTCTTCTTCTGGTTCTAGATCCGGGCACCATGGATTGAGGTTTACAGTGCTGTATAGATTATCAATGGCAAAGTCATTGAAATGGGAGAAATCTGGGCGAAGTGGAGCAAGCTCTGGCCAATCATAGGCCACCATCTCATGTGGATACTCTTCAGCAAACATCATGGGTAAGGAGAACATATCCAGAGGATCATCTCTAGCCAGGAGTTGGTATGCATCTAGGACTGGATCCCATATCCATTCAGGAGCTTCTTGAGGGACTTGATAATTCTCATTCTGGTTTTCAAACATCATGTATAGGAAAAGTCCATGAAGAGGGTCAGCATGAATGTTTTGCCAATCAACCTCCCATCCTGGTTCAAATGGTGGTTCAATAGCTCTTTGGAAGCTGGCAGCTTCGAATTCCTCCCAATCGGCAATCAGGTTTCCCCATGTATCTTCCCATTCTCGGATAAAGCAAAGTGCGGTTTCTTTGGGGAATTGCACGAGAGGTTTTGGTCCTAAATCGGGAATAATGAAGAGGGTTGGTCAAAGTCTTGAGTGGTTGAGTCATCGATCAGAGTGATTTGGTTAATACAAAATGGGGTGTTGTGTTGTGGTAAGGGGTTTGAGATGGTATTTGGCTTGTCTGGTGGAGGTGCTTCAATGACCTTGTTGTCGATGAGGTTTTGAATCTCATGACGAAGGCGGATGCAGTTGTCTGTGGTATGGCCGGGCATTTGGTGGAACTCACAACAAACATTTTGGTTGAGGTTTGGCGGGAGAGTTTGTGGTTGCGGGAGTGCTTTTAATACCCCAATCTCAAGGATTTTCTTAAACAGGGTTAATCTGGGGGTACTGAATTGGGTAAAGGTTCAGTTCTGGGATTTTGTTCTTTCGAAAATCTGGTTGACTTCCGCTGGCTTGGCAGAAGAGGTTCCAGCTTGGTTGGTGTTTTCGAAGATGACATTGTTGTTGCCAGAGTATGTCCTTTTGGACTTTGAACAAGTTTCCTTTTTCTCCAAGGTGCCATCCCTTAGAGCTTCCTCTACAGCTAACCCAGAATCATAGAAGGTCTCAAAATTCGGGGAGGCCTGCGAGAGGACCATGTAAGGTGCGAAGGCGCTAGTCAAGTTCTTTGTTATAATCCGAATTTGTTCCTTCAGGTCTGGCTTATTCTGCATTTGGGCGGCCTTGGCTCTCCAATGTTTCACATAATCAGCGAAGCTTTCCTTCTCGCCCACCTTGGTACTTTCTAGCTCCCTCGTGGTCATTTTCAGGTCAACATTGAAATCATATTGGGCTACAAAGGCTGTCCCGATATCTTCCCAAGTCCTCTCTTTGGATGGTTCAAGAGTAAGTAACCATTGCAACGCTGGGCCAGATAGAGACTCATGGAACAACTGTGCCATAGCTTCCTTTTCAATTCCTCGCATAGTAAGAGATCTGACAAATCCCTGGAGATGTGCCTTTGGATCGCTGATGCCATCGAATTTTGCAAAGTCCACGCCTTTGAATGTTTCTGGTAACTTGGCATTTGCGAATAAGCATAACTTGTTTATGTCTATCTCTCGTTTCCCAAGTCTTTTAGTTTATGGACGGACTCCTCCAGCTTACTGATTTTGGCAGCTAGGGCGGCCAGGTTGGGATCTGTTACTGGTGTTTCTTCCTTGGGTTGCTCTGATTGTGGGGGAAGCCTAGCCTGCAGCTTATCACCGATCTCCTGCATGCTTTCTGTTATCATAAGCATGTCTTTCTGCATTGCGGTGACAGAGGCCTTGAGTTGAGCATCAATGTTAGCAACAGATTGCCTAAACTGGGTGTCCAGAGCTGCCATATTCTACCTGAGTTCTTCGACCCCATCTCGTTGATCAGCCATTGGTAAGGGATTTTCGGGCGGTATTGCTGCTGGTGGTTCTTGCAACACTTCTACTGACGATTGTTCTTCTTGAAACACCTCAACCTCAAACAACTGAGTTCCTTCCAGGGTGTTTGTGCAAACCAATCTTCGGAGTGGACGAAACCAATTGGGTACAGCCTATTCTTGCAAACGACCAATGTTTCAGAAATGGCAACAAGGCAAAAAGGAGCGACTCACAACTAATCACGGATGATCGCCCTACCCTCTGCATGCCTCCTAGAAACTAATCCTAGGACCTACTGTGGGCTATATGCCCCGGAAAAATTTCCCGACTCTCTTTTTGTATTTTTTTAGTTACAAAAAGGGGAAATGGTTGGTTCGTTTGAGAGTCGCCACCCGGGTTTTTAAAAGGATTAACCCTGAGAAACCGTTTATTTGAAACATGTGACTCTTTTGCCCTTTTAAAAAGGTTTTGGTCAATTGAAAACAGAGAGTTTTGGGTTCGGGAGCCATGTTACGAGGGGGGAAGGTTTTGTTTGGAAAAACACCCCCCTCGGCCAATAAAATCGGTCTATACTAATATTTGTGGGATTTTGAAAATCATTTTATTGCTTGACTTTTAATGTCACATAAACAGTTATATAAACAATTTTAATTGCAATGTAAACATTTTAATAGGCATTCTTTTAAACAAAACAATTAAGTAATCAAACCTCATGGTAACAACAGGTAGCTAAATAGACATGCCTATACATACGTAATTGCAGATAATAACTAAGAAAAAGGAATGTCAACATTGTAATTGCAGAAAGCAACGTTCGGTCTCACGTGAACTCAACCGTACGGTGGAAACATGTACCGTACGGTACATATTTTTTGGCCAATTTGGCAAACAAGACAGCTACAACATGTGAACAGTTTTTAATAGATAAAAATACTGATAAGGATGCTCTAATTGATCACATAACAAGAAGTAAATAAGGACTTTATTCCACATGATACACCACCGTACGGTAGATATATGAACCGTACGGTGCATGCACTTGTGGCCCGCAGCTTAAGGTGGACTAACAGGGCATTTAGAAAACTATAC
>JAOTQK010000022.1:18233704-18257733 GCA_025642025.1 Rhododendron ferrugineum
TGCCCCCCCCCCCCCCCCCCCCCCCCCCGACTTGAGCTTTGCTAGTCCCTAGCAAATTAAAACAAAAAGGAAACATTTTGAACTATACAATCCTTCCGGCAAAACTTAAAATACATACTCGCATTTATTTTTAACTAAACGAGAGTTCGCAAACCTAATCATTCATTGCTTTCTACAACTTGTAGCCGAAAACTTGATTAAGCGACTAAGCATAAAACGAGTGGTAAGCAAGCTGAAAGGACTCGTATCAATAAAAGGAAAAAGGATACGGCTCGTAACAAAGCGACTCATAAGCTAGCAACCGTATCCCACAAAAGTGCTTGGAAGATAGGCAATGATGAAAAGCAAGATCATGCCCTTTTTGAGGAAAGCACTTATTGAATGGAAAATTAACTAACAACCGAAACTTTGAACAATGTAAAGGAAATTATGCCATAAACTAAGTAAGCCAATTATAACACATTGAATCACAAATGGAATAGGTGCGCATTCAAGATCAACTAAGGACTTTGATTAGCTTATATTGACCGAGGTTAGCAAAAAGGGGAAAACTTGCAAAAGTGAACGACGGCCTATACTAGCTTGGTTAACTACCCAATTTTGGCCGACGACACACCCCTAACTAACCATGAGCATGTTATCCTACTAGACTTAATTACTAACATACTAACTACTAAACAAAACATGAACTAAGCAATGTCCACCGACTCAACAAAAACAAAAATAAACCTAAGGATAGAATGGACGGCATGTTAACCATCCTAGACCCCGACCAAGTTGGGGGATTTCTACTTGAGACCTTCGGCCTCCGGGTGTTACTTCCTTGCTCCTCTTCCTTCCATCTCTCCATCCTTCTCTCATTCTTCGTCATCCCACTCCGGCTCATCACCCCCGAAGTCATCGTTGTCCTCCTCTTGCACAATCGGAGGCGGGGAGTACGGCTCACTAATAGACCCTTCCGCCCTTTGAGTTAGCCACTCCAAACGGTGGTCCATGCGGGCTTGCCTCCGAGCCTCTTTCGCCTTTCCTTCTTTCCCTTCCTCAAACTTTTAATGAATGACAGGCCTTGACAGAAAAGCTTTTTGTATCAATGGGTTTCTTTTCATTGCGGGGCGGCATGGTGGTCATGTAACTTCCGCCGAGCACTCCTCGGGGTACTTGGGATTGGGAGACACTCTTGGTCAAAACGCTGCTGTTTATATTGCCCGGCTCAAACTTGGTGTTTTCCAAATACTTCTGCCCCGACACCCCATAACTTCGACCGATCTTCATAATCAAACAAGGGTAAGGCATTCTAGTTGACAACGACACATTGGCCTTGAACTCGATGAGTTGCTTGAAAATAAAGGCTACCCAGTCAATAATCGTGTCCGGTTGCATGAACGCGTACAAAAGCTTCCCATCTTTGAGCGAGGGGTGGTTTTCGGCACCCCGAGGGTTTAGATTGAAGTGCACCACTTGGTTTATCAACTTCAATTCCTCCTTAAACTTGCCCGGCCTATGAGGGTCCCGGGCATCCGCCGAGTTGGTGTAAAGGGCTTGGTTTATTTCATCGGTCGTGCAATAGTTGGCCCGGGGGTAATTTACGGTATGAAGAGGCGGACGATGGTAATCCAAAGCAGTTGCAATCACATTTTGGTCAATTTCAATCTCTATGCGTCCAATCTTGGACGTGACCCTAGCACCGGTTTGATGCTCAATACCCGCCTTTCGGATTTTCATGTGCTTATAAAACTCAGCTACGAGGGCCTTATTGTATCTCGGATTATCTGTAAAATAGTAAGCCAAACCTACCTCGGCGATTCTCCGGATGCCCCAGTGATTTTCCCCAATGCTGGCTACCTCGATGTGGCGCTCATTTTTCGTCGTCCTCTTCTTCATTGTATCCTCCCATTGCTTTTGCCTAGCCCTTTTCACCTCCTCCGAAGTTCTCTTCTTCCTCGGCCCAATGGTCATGCCCGGTTGCACTAGATCGTCCATCATCTCCTCCTCCTCAACAAATTGATCGAGGATATCCTCGTCTTCTTCAATTTCGGGTTGGTGAGAGGATGAGGCCACATGCTTGCCCTTTTGAGCGGTTCTCTTGATTCTCGACATGGTAAAAGCTAGGTTTTTTTTTTTCGGATTTGGGGTTTTAGAGAGTGGGGGAGTGGAAATATGAAGGTTTATGGGTAGATATGTGTAGGAGAGGGGTATTTTGATAATGTAAGGAGAAAAGGGAGAAATTTCATGGAGAGATAGAGAGGGTTTGGGTTTACCTTTGATTTTCGGATTTGAGCTTGAAAAACCTTGCAAACCTTTGATTTGATGCTTGAAACATGTAAATGAGGTGATTTGGTGAAGGTTTGGTGGGAGATTTGTGGGATTTGGTTAAGTTTTGAGGGTTTTTGGTGATTTTTGGGGTTAGGGTTTCGGAATGGAGGTGGTGGCTATGGAGGTTTAGAGAGAGAGGGGAGTGGAGAAGTGATGAAGATCGGGCCATCCGTCCGTTGAAATTTTCCAGATAAGGCCTCGGTATCGATACACAAGAAGTGTTGTATCGATACCGGTTGGCTTTGAACTTTCTGTCTTTTGCTTGCAAGGGGGTATCGATACATCCTTTTTCTGTATCGATACCGAGCCCTTTTCCTCTGATTCTCAGCTTGCCAAACCCCTTTTTCCAATGCCAATGCTCCTTTGCACCCGAAACTCACCCGACAAGCACTAAGATGACACCCGGAGCCTTGCAACTCAGAATTCTACCCACTTTGAGGCACCACACATCCAACCAAACATATGGTTCCCTAAGGTTGATAGTAAGATGACTCGGACTTGGCTTTATTCAAAAGGACAATGGGACTCATATGTGGTTTTATTTACACAAAAAATGCCTTGTATCCTTTCCTAAATGCGACACAAATTCCATGACTATTCAAAGCATACAATTAACACACCTAGGCATGACATGAGATTATTGACCTAATCTAAGAACATACTAGAAATGAAATGCTGGGATATGGACAACACTTGCTCAAAACTACACTTGACACCTAGACCGCTCAATCTAAAATCATGCGAATAAGTCAAGAAGCACAAACTCTTAGATTATACCGAACTCTTTGCCAATTGAGAACTCAAAAAGCATGTGTCAATTTAAGAAAAGAGTTAAAATCCTATGATAAAAGGAAGGATTGCAAGTAAAAACTTGTTTCTTTTTTGAAAATTTTTGAATTTTTCTCATTTTGAATTTTTTCACTTTCTAATTTAATTTTTTTGAATTTTCCACACAAAACAACAAAAAACACATAGGACATAGCTATCCCTCCCCCCAACTTAAAGCGATGCTATGCCCTCATAGCATGAAGATCACAAGTAAAGAGAAAGAAACTAGCTAGTGTACCTCCAAGGGGAATGTCAACCCCTCAATACCTCGACCAAGTTAGAGGCTTTAATGCCAATGTCTTGCTCCGACCAAATTTGATGATTCTAAGGCTTACTCCTTCGGTTCCCCAATTCGGAACCATAGCTAGTCACACAGGGTCATGGCCAAGGCTTTATTGGACTAACAACTGCGACACTTAGCCGCACCCATGCTTAGGGCTCCTGAATGCCTCACTCACTGTCACGCCTTCGATTTTCAACATAACTATATAATTCATTTCCATTAAGGATCCTCACATAACATTAAAATTACCCAAAGAGTTCCCACATGTTTAATTTACAAACAAGTCCCCAGGCTTAGATCATTACCACTTTGGCACCACGGCCCAAATTAGTTTAGATACGAGTACGAAAACGTTTAGAATATTACAAACTCTAATTAAAAGAGAATTCAAGAGTAATTAGCTACAAGACCATCTTTAACAAAATATGATCTTTACAAAGATGATGAAATAACTAAAGATGTCAGCTTCCAATAATCTTTCACTGTCAAGCACACGATGCATGCAATCTATTGCCCGACATTTGAACCTGAAAAGAAAGATTAGGTTAAACTACAATAGCCCAGTAGAAAAATCTTTACCAATCTTATATGCAAATATGATGACAAGGACAAGAAAAGGAAAACAAGAGGACATAGCTCAATGACGAAATACAATCGACTCAAGGATGTGCCAAACATTCAAGACGATCATTCTAAGATATGCTGTAATCACTTTATGCCATAAGGTTCACAATACTCAAGCAAGCAACAACTTTGACACGACTCACTATCCCATACCTCCACCATATGTATTTCTGCCCCTTTGTGTTACAATATAACACCACGAGGGTTACCGCATTAGAGGACTTATATTATGGGTCTTGAGAACCTCATACGTCTTGCAGAGACCTCCAACATGAGTCCAAGTAGCTCATTCTCCATTGACTCATCAAATAGAAAACTTAAGAAACTTTCCGGGTCTTAGGGCCCCATATACCCACAATACATTCCGGGTACTCATGACCCCGTACATCCATTTCATGTTCCGGGTCTTAGGGCCCCATATATCCACAGTACATTCCGAGTACTCGTGACCCCGTACATCCATTTCACGTTCCGGGTCTTGGGGCCCCATATACTCACAATACATTCCGGGTACTCGTGACCCTGTACATCCATTTCACATCTCATCCCACGTATTTCCAAGACCCTAATTTCAAGAATGTAGATAGGAGAAAGATATTGACATTAGGTAAGTTGCTCACATATTAACTTGTATTTCCGTCTTGTTTTCAAACTCTTTATCTCGACTCACCATTTGTATTACATGGCATCAATTGTAAAGTAGTCACATCGTACATTAATATATACCTTAAGATCACGTTAATACTCTGAGTCTATCACGACGCCCTACGTCACGTACCGTACCCACAAATGACTCCACGACACACCATCCGCTAGGTTCTAAATGAGAGTCTTACCGAACGAGTGCCAAAGGAACCTAGGAAGGTCAACAAGACGATGCACGAGAATACGAATCATAATCCTATCCATCGAATCATTAATTTTATACTCTAATGAGTGCAAAGAGACAAGATCAAATGAGTCATTAGGACACAAGCAATCATACTCAAGAGTGACTTAAACATGTTCTAATTATATAAGGAATCATAACACGGAACGAGAACAACTTTAGGAATAGCCACAAATATCGGTAGTCTGACACCTCTCTACTCAAATGACCATAACTTTCTGTGTACTAAGAGTCTAAAAGTGATTCTGGTGGCAAATGAAAGCTGACTTCAAGACCTTCGAATCGATATAAAGTTTGCATGAAACGAACATTGGACGAAGAAGTTATGGTCGTTTGAAGTTGGGCTAAAAACCAGAAGACGAGCAGAATGTCCAGAGAGGGAAGGAGTATCGATACCCCTTGTTTGGGTATTGATACCTGGCTGTAAATTTCCAGAAAAGGAAGGGGTAGGGTAGGGTATCGATACCACGCAGTTTGGAGGCGATTTTATGCGGTTTTGACATATTTTCAAAGCACCAAAGGGGGACGATCAAGACACGATCATTGCACCAAATCAACATACATACACATAAAAGAGGTAAAGAAGTTCCTACCTCGCGACGATTACCAAGATCCAAGCGATTTGGACGAGCTCTAGCCTCCACAAACTTCAAAGCGTCGCTCCAAGCTTGACCTAAGGATTTCCAAGCTCAAGAACCCGAATGAAAGGTCGAAGGGAGGTTTATTCTTGAAGGTTTTGTGGAATGGAGTGGAGTTTTGTGTGAGGAGAGGGGAGAGAGAGAGATATGGCCGGCTAGAGAGAGAGAGAGAGAGGAGACGTGAGGGAGAGAGAAAGAAGGAGATGAAATAATCTCCTTCATACACACACACCCCTATTTATACTCTCATATCTTTATATTACACTCACACTCCTTCTAGTTTTTATTCTTTCACTTCAATCCTCAATTCAAACAATCACTTAATAAACTATATTCTCCCAATAGGCATTTAATATACATTTCAAACATTAAAAATTTTCTGGGTCTCTACATTCTATCATCCGTAAAGAAATTTCGTCCCGAAATTTAATAAACCAAATCCAATCATGCCAATCAACATATCAACATACTCCAACCTTAATACTATTCATCATACAATAATTCAATAACCATCAAAATCTATGTCAAATATTCATATCTATCAACCACAACAAACTTGTAGAGATCCGTAAATTTTTTTATTTTCTTTAATCGTTTAAATATGTGGAGGATCGTAATTTTGGTGTTGTAATGATGTTTAGAGGTGTTGGTATTAAGTTGGGTTCGATTCGGCCTTTTGCCCAATAGCGGTACCTAATGTCCAGAGCATGATCAAACCGACATTTTAAAGGCTCCAGTACCGGTACTGGGAGTCGCCCAGTACCGGTACCCGCTGTGTTTTTTTGCAATTTTTAGCACGCATTTCAGCTCACTATAAATACACCCCTTTACCATTTTTCACACCCAAACCCACGAAACAGATCTGGAAACACCCTCTCTCACCCACCCCACTCCAATCTCATCCAAAACTCTTGATTTCAAGCTCAAATCTTCAAGATCCAAGTGGTTTCCACCTCAAAAACACTCGGTTATTGCATTTGGTGAACAAAGGGTAAGTTTTGTGTTCTTGTTCTCACTCATTGGCTCTCAATCACGTTTTTCTCTCTCTCCTCTCAATCACTTATTGATCTTTGTTTGTTTATCTTATTTTTGGGTTGTATTCACCCTAGATCTTGTAGCCAAGCTTGGGAGGAGCTCGTTTGGTGGATTCAAACTTATAGCACTTGGTGTACTTAGGGTTTTGCTCAAAACCCATTGTGATAGGGATTTCTTACTCTTGTTATATGTTTATGTGATGTTTGTGTACCTAGATCGTGCTTTGTTTCGTGCTAGAGATTGGGTTTTGCTTTTCGGTTGAATCTGGAAATTTCAGCCCGTTTTTGAGTTTCAGCCCAACTTCAAACGGCCATAACTTCTTCGTCCGATGTCCGTTTCATGTAAATTTTATATCGATTCGAAGGTCTTGAAGTCAGCTTTCATTTGCCGCCAGAATCACCTTTAAACTCTTAGTACACAGAAAGTTATGACCATTTGGGTAGAGGTATGTCAGTCTGTCAATGTCTGCTAGCTACTCCTAAGATTGTTTCGTTATGTGTTATGACTTCTTATATGATTAGAATATGTTTAAGTCACTCTCGAGTATGATTGCTTATGACCTAATGTCTCGTTATTCGATCTTGTCTCTTGGCACTCATTAGAGCATAATGCTAGTGTTGTTGGTTGGAGAATATACCGTAAGGTTGATAGGAGTACCGTGGGCTATAAGGGGTTAAGTGGTGAATGTTACGAGTAGACATGAGTTTGTCTAGTGATCCGATGGGTAGTATTGTGACTCGTGTCCTCGTTCTATATGATTTTCGTTTAGAACCTAACGGGTGGTGTGTCGTAGAGTCATTGTGGGTTCGATACGTGACGTAGGGCGTCGTGAAAAGACTTAGAGAAATAACGTGGGCTGAAAGTATTTATCAATGTGCAATGGGGTAGGACACGTGGAGAGTCAGTTCTACTATTGTGCTAATAAAAAAAAATGTTCTGCTATTGTGGGAGCCTTGGGAAGATAAAAACTTTGATGTAGGACACGTGGAGGCCCAATTTTATGATCAATTGGACCGATCGAAGCCTCGGAAGTCCAAATGTTACTTAATTGCAAATTACCCAATTTGGTAAAATTTGGACGAGCTCCGATCAGGCCCAAACTTGGTCGGCTGACTTATTTTCGCATTGTGATCAATACTCACCACCCTAAGATCGTGATGTGTGGTGTTTTTCGGCCTAATTCATTCGTTTAGGCCTTCAATTTAAGTTTTTTGTCATTTTAGGAAAGTTTTGAAACGTTAATAACTCTTATACCGTAATTTTTTTTTAGTTGGCTCTTTTGGAAAAATCTTATATTTTTGTCTAGTTTTCAATTTTATTATTTTCCTCAATTTTTAGGAATTTTCATTTTTTGAGTTAGGATTTTGCTAGGGTTATGCCTTTTCTCTATAAAAGGGCTTTAATCTTATTATGTAAGCCTATTTTATGTATTGAAATCCCCACTCTTTTGTTGCCTATTTGATGTCCCTAATGTGTCTGGACATATAGAATACATAACATGCACAATTGACTGATACAAAACCAATGCAATAAGTAACAACTATACAATACCAATGCAAGGCCAAACAAACCAGAGCAACAAATGCATTATTGAATCCAAAAGGAGATCAGCTTTAACTATGCTAACTATAATGCAATATTGAATCCAAAAGCATAACACCAATGCCAGCCTAAGGACTGGGAAAACAAGTTCATTCACACCATTGGTGCTTACAAAACAAAGCAGAACCATAGCAGTTCCATCAAACCATACCAGTTCATACATACAAAAACTACACCAAATGTGCATAATAACACTGCACCACATACATATATCTGTGGACCGAAGATGGGTTAAGTCTAGCCACCTAATACTATTTATCACCATACAAAAAGACAACTATTTGTGCACCATTAACAAAAATATGCAGGACACAACACCTGCAAGCAGATTATGGCCTACTTCCATAATTTGAACCAAACCTCTTGTCATTAGTAGTTGTTGTGATAGTTGATGTCTGAGAGGCTTGTGTTGCTTGATCGTAGTTTGTTGGGATATTGACCTGCAAATGGAATACAAAATTAGTGAAATGTAACTAAATGAGATACAAATGGAATGCAAAATTGCTGAAATGTAACTAATGTAACTAAATTAGGGATATAATAGCACGAGTAGGAAATTTTTACCTGATGGCCTCCCTTTTGAGCACCACCTCTGATTGGCACAGCACCACCACCACCATTGATTGGTATACCAGCAGCACCACCCCACCCTCTACTCCCTCTCCCTCCCCCCCTCATCTGTTGAGCACTCACACCACCTCTCATTGGCATACAAATAGTCCCACCACCTCTCATAGTCACACCAGCTCCACCACCCCTCCATCTACTCCCTCCATCCCTCATCTGTTGAGCACTCACACCACCTCCCATTGGCAAATAACCAGTCCCACCACCTCTAATTTGTTGAGCACTCACACCACCTCCGATTGGCATACTACCAGTCCAACCACCTCTCATAGTCACACAAGCACCAACACCCCTCCCTTTACTCCCTCTCCCTCTCCCTTTCCCTCTCATTGTTACACCAGACCTACCACCTCTCCTTCCACCCCTGAACTGCACAACAGTCCCACCATCCCTCCCTCTAGTCTCACCACCTATCAATTGAACATTAGTAGTACCACCTCCAACATCAGTACTAGTGCCAACCCCATCTGACTCAGCACTCTTATTTGGTATTAGTGCAATACATGTTCTTCTATTGTGCCCATGTTTACCACATCTCCCACAGAAAATAGAATTTTGTCCAACTTTCCTTAACTTGTTTGGATACTTAGGATTGATGTACTCTTCTGCCCCAAGGATTCTCTTCTTCTTAGGCCTTCCTTGTTTTCTCCTCCCAGATGGGGGTATAACTGGGGGAAATCCAGTCTTGGGCCACATGCTATACCTATTGATATGGTTGACAAGTGGTTGGTAAGCATTCATGTAGCTTATCTTATAGTACCAAGGACTGATATACCTTTCAACTTTATCATGTTTTTCCTGGATTGCAGCAATAGCATGGGGGCATGGTATGCCAGTTAGGTCCCATTTCCTACAGGTGCAAGACTTTTTGCTAAGGTCAACTGTATATTGCTCCCCTTCCCCACACCATACTTGGAACTGAAGATCTCCAAACCAGCAAGATTGACATGTTGTTGACCACTGCAGGTTTTCCTCTAACTTAGTATAACAGTTAGGTAGTAACTCATTGGTAAACTTCCTAATCCACTCCCTTCTAATCAACATTCTCCTGCTAAAATAACATCTGATCCACTCTAACATTTCTATTATGGGCTTTTCTCTTGCCTCTAATATTGATTTGTTAAATGCCTCACACAGGTTGTTGCACGCCATGTCACACTTCACTATGTCTTTGAAATGAGACCTGCCCCAATGCCTAAGGGTTCTTTGGCCAATCAATTATAAGCCTCTTGGTTCTCAGCCTTCATCTTTTCCATGGCATCTTCAAACATATGTACATGGCTTGCCTTAGCACAATCCCAAAACTTGTCCTCAAGAGACACTCCCTTGAACCTCTTCTGGAAATTGGTAAGCAAATGCTTAGCACAGTGTCTATGCTCTGCTCTAAGAACCTCCTCATTAATTGCAGGCAATAGACCCAACAATAAAGCAACATAACAATCAATAAACAATATTAAAATTTAATAAAAATAATGTAACATTGAATAAACATGGACTGAGATACCTTTTGTCTATCATTGATGAATGTCCACTCATGCTCATTTTGATTTGTAATGTTGCAATTCATCTTTAGTAGTGTAAGAAATCATGTCCATGTGTCTTTACTCTCTGTCTCCACCATAAAATATGCCATAAGGTACATTGCCTTTTTTGGATCCACCCCTAAAGCTGTTAGAAGCTGACTAGTGTATTCCCCTTTGAGGTGGTAGCCATCTAAACCAACGATCTTCCTACAACTATTTAGAAATCATAGAGCTGCTAAGAATATGTAAAGCCTATTAAACATTGGCTGCCCACTTTCTTCATCAAGTGGTGAATCCATGACCACTGTTGAACCTGGATTGAATCTCCTCAATTCCTCACAATAATCCTAGAGTCTCCCATATTGTTCAAGATCAGATCCATAAATAAGTTTGGTTGCCTTTCTCTTAGCTCTGCACAACTGACTCTTAGAGACATCACATTTCATTTCTTTCCTCACCCTAACTTTGAATGCAGTAATGGGAATCCATGGATTGGTCCTCAAATCCTCCATATACCTCCTTGCTATGATGGTTGAAGTCACATTCATGTTGGAATAAGTCTTTGTACATGTGTGCGTACTAGTGTAGGTCCTCACTTGATATGTACTCTCTGCCATGACCTTAACTATATACACCTCCCACTCACAAGGTGCTTCACACCTTGCCCTAACCCTTCTCTGGTCATTTTTAACAAGTTTGACATTCCTTTGTTGCTTAATTGCATGTTCTTTTATAGTTGTCTTAAAGTCCTTGGTTGTACTGAAGAACATGCCAAGCTTAAATTGAGGATCTTCCATATTAGTCTCAGGCCTAAATTTTTTGAATGGGGTTTCCTTCTCCCTTCATTTTCCTCATTAGATGAAGAATGGAAGCTATTTTCTAAATCGTACTTTGAATCTTCATCACTGAGCAGACTCTCATCATCAACTACTGCCATTTTCTCATTACTCAATGGGACTCCAACAAACTCTACTTCCTCATCCACAAATGCCTCGTACAATCCATCATCATCACTCTCATGATAAGAGTGGCCACTGTAATATATACTATCACTTGAAGAGTCAGTGTTGTCTTCCAAATCTCTAGGTTCCTCCTCTTCATTTACATCATCCACTCCAATACCAAAATCAACACTGAACCCAATACCCCGTTCCATATTATCATGCTCCCACCCAAACCCAGATTCCAAACTAACAGGCCCTAACCCAACATCAACTTCTGATTCCAAATCAAAAACTTCAACCTGAGATGCCAAAGTAGAAGGCCCTATATTTTGGGGTTCTTGATCCAAATCAAAAACTTCAAAGTTTAGGTCATTTTCATGGGCTACACTGCAATTAGAACTACCCATTTTGCTTTCAATTAAGTTCACTCCTCCTACATGTTCCAGATACACTATTGCAGTCCTATCCTTGTGCAAAAATTCCATCATTCCATATGCATCTTTGTCAGTGATAATCGGTACAAGCCCATTATCCAGATTGCATTTGGGCTTCTTATAGTAAAAGGACACAGGAGGGGCGTACCCAAGCTTCTGGGCCATGGCTTCCAATTCAAGCATTGAAATATAGTCTGGGTCTAGGCCATAAATTGATTCTATTTTACCCCCATTATACACTTTCATGAGCCTAAAAGTAAAAGTACCACCATGATGCACTTCAAGAGCAAAGTCAATAGGTCTTTGAAAACCCCCTACATAAAAATCACATGTGCACAAATCCATAAATATACAGTCAAAACAGAGGAATGGGACCACAAACTTCCATTTATGGTATAACAAAACAAAAGGGAAAGCAACATATGCCCAGAAAAAAACCCTACTTTAATCCTTTACCAATAAAAAGATTCTTTTATGCCCTAAAAAGGCCAACAAACACGTGAAAAACTATGTATGCATATGGCGTATGTATATATATATGTGTGTGTGTTTGTGTGTGTGTGTGTGTACATGGAATCATGGACATAGATGTTCACGCACTCATTTAGTAGACCATAAAAAAATAAACCAACCACAATCAAACCTCAAAACTTTTTTATTCAGCCCAGAACCATACCTGTTATTGCTGCATCCCATTCCTCAAAATCCATTCTTAGTTCGAGTTAAGAAGGAGACTACAGTGCAGTAGTCTCTTCCTCTTACTGCTATATAGGGATTTTTTCTGATCACGTACAGAAGAAAAGAGGGTGGGAGTGGGGGTGGGTAATCTTCGTGCACGTGATATTCACGCGAAGAGGGGTGGTGAAATACCATGGTTGCCCCTCAGTTTGAAGGGGAAGTGAAACAGCGTGAGCCTCATGGACGCTTTAAAGTCAAATTGAAAACGTTGGGGACTAAATCTGTGCGATTGATACGTTGGGGACCAAAACGGAACGGATTAAATACTTTGGGGACCAAAAATGTCAATAAGCCCACCACGACCACGAGTATGTTGAATAATTTTCCCTTCGTCCACAGAAAGTGGCAATTGCACGGTGCAGTCCAACCATTTTCCTCCTGATTCTTGGTCTGTGTGTGTGTGTGTGTGTGTGTGTTGCTGCATGACATCAACTTTTAATTGTTGCCTTTCCCTCTCTCTCTCTCTAGATCTGCTTGGGGTTATTGGGTCTCCGATCCGATGGAACCAGTTACGGAAGGAGGTGATGAGGAGCAACGACCACAACTTTCATCATCATTACAATCGGGAGGAGGCGAGAGTACCACAGTGCAAGACGCAGCAGCAGCAGCAGCAATTACCGTTAGGGCTGCTTCTATTCCAAAAGAAACAGCAAGTCCCAGTTTCATGGGGAAACATCGAATGGTAGCTGCAGTTGCCCAACTTCATCAGCAAATCCAAATCATTCAGGAAGAGCTGGAGGAGCTTGAAACATTGGGGGAATCATCTATTGTTTGCAAAGAGTAAGTTTTTTTTTGTGTGTGTGGTAATTTATCATCTTATTAGGGCAAAACAAACCAAGATCACTAAGTTATACTTTACTTCATTACTTTGTCTGCTTGTAGGGCCGATAAACGAACCACTCGAGTTCGAACTCGTTTTCATTCGCTAAATAGCTCGTTTGAGATCGGTTTGTAACATGACAAATAAAAGCTTGAACATCTTTTTGAAGCTCGTTAAGCTTAAACCAATATCGATCATATTACTACTTGGCTCATTCGACTTATGTCCTGTGCTGTTTAAAAAATTCAAACTACACTAGTTAAGTTGGTGATTGGCTCGATTAAAGCTCGTTTGAAATTGGTTCGTCTCATAAACAAGCCAAACTCGAACATAGTTTAAAGCTCATTAAGTTTTCAAACCAAGCTTGAACAATCAACTCTTTCAGTTCGTTTATCAGCCCAATCTTGCTTGGCATTTTTTTTCAATTTTCATCATCAGTTGTAGTGCTCATTTATAATTAACCCCTCTCTCTCATCTCCCTCTCCAGACTTGTGTCAGCAGTTGAGTCCGTCCCCGATGCTCTGCTTCCTGTGTAAGAATACTTACTACTACTCACTCAAGAAAATAATTTGTTTTAGGTTTATATTTTCGTAGAAAACTTATGGTGGTGGTGTTAATTTTTGAAATTGTGAATAACTAAGGTTTTTGTTTTAATTAGAAATGAAAGAACAACAAAAGCCGCAATCCGCATCATCGCGCATTGGATCTATATAAAGAAATTCTCTATCAACACCAACTGTTGTACTATTAATTGGTTGTTACGACAAACTTATTGCTAGAGAGATAGTGTATTTCTCGTGGAATAATCGTGTAGATTATGTTGGGCTAAGCTTATCTCGGTGGATTGGACCGTGCAAATGGATATGTTGCTCACCATGAGTCTCATGTTGATCATATGATTTGTTCATTTAGTAAGGTTCCTGTGTAAATTCTTTGTGAACACAATGAAAACCTGATATCGTATCTTGGTGGATTGGACCGTGCAAATCGATATGTTTCTCACCATGAGTCCCATGTTGATAATATGATTTGTTCATTTAGTAAGGTCCCTACGTAAATTTGGTGTGAACATGAAAACATGGTATCATACTCGTTACCCTGTGATTTTATCTCACTTGGTTTCAAAATTTATGATTAAGTACAACAGTTGTACATATCTATCTTCAAAAACATAAAAACTTCATTGACAACAAAGCACAGTAGAATAAGTAACATATTAACATACCCGGAAGAAATACTAACCACGTAAACTAAAGCAACGAAATTCGAATTAGAACAAATAACAAAACATACAGATACTAAGCTGAAAATTACTTGAAAGAGCTTGTCTAAACTCTACACCATGCCGAAATTGAATCAAAATGACAGCATCGGCTTCAATGCTTGGGTTTGATCTCTACTTCAAAACTTATCCGGTATCAAAAGGAAAAGAGAAGTGAGGTTCGGGATGAGTTCGTGAGAAAGCTGCAGCAAAAGTTTCCATAGAAATAGCTCTCTTCACAACTCGATCCTGAACTAAAGAAAAATTACAACGGTGAATGGAGTCAGCCAAGAAACAAAAATCAAACTACCAAGGAGAAGCCATAGCCATAAGATCTTTAGAGCCTTCCATCTATTGGAAAAGTGAAGGATCGCCTCTACATCTCCTAGAAGACAAACGTTCTCCTAAGTCCTCAGGAGAGGAAGTTGCTGCACACTTGTCAGAGAGAGAACAACAAGTTATGAGGTAATTTAAGCTTCCAAAGGTCCACATGAAAGAAGACCGATCATGGCTAATGGAGGGTGAAAGCGAGGGACGATCCACGAGAGAGCAAGGGAACATAAAAGAGTTCGCAATTCCCTGATTGAGAGCTGGTATGCAGAAACTAAAGTGAAATGCTCATTACAGTATTGCTCCAAATGAGTCTATCTGGAAAGCCAAATAGTGATATAAGTAAGGATGGCTTCCAGAAGGGAAGTACTTCTCTCACCAGATTTTCATTCCAAAGATTAAGATTTTGGAGGAAAAGACAATTCACTAGAGCATTTAAGTGCCAAGTCCGGAAGAATGAAGATTTATATCATCACTGCTAGATTGGCTAAGATGGACGATGGAAACCAGGTGTCTTAGCAGAGGAGAATGTTATAACCGTTGTTCACTTGCCATCTAAGACCCAATTTTAAAGCTTACCCACGGACCCCACCAAATAGGATGTTTCTCGAATTCCATGAACAATTAGCAGCACTGCAGCAGGGGTAACTTGCGGGAAAGTAGAGTTGGAATCTACCCTGAAAAAACTGAGAGAAGAAAAAGAGAATCACTATGAAAAATAATTCTCCAGCCCTGGTTAACTAGAAGAGCTTGTTTTAGAGACTCGGATATCTCATGCCCAGGCCCCAAGTTTTAAAAAGGACATAAGCGATCCCAAGATTACCAAATGGATGGATTTTTTTTATTACGGTTCCATGGCCAAAGGAAAGTGGAGAACATGGAGGAAAGTTTATTAGCTATGATGCACTGACAACTCTAAAGGTCGCTGTATCGCCGTGTTGGACACGGGGACACGCCGGGGGCACGGCTAGAAATGTGTCCGACACGCCACGTGGCGTGTCCAATAATTAAGTTAATTTTTTGTGGGGGACACTTGGGGGGGACATGAGAGGACACTTCTGGGACACATTAGGGGACACAGTGCGGGTGTATATGTATTTTTTTATTTTTTGGGGGTAATTATGTTATTACTCAAAAAAAGTGGTTGAAATGTAATTAATCCTTAACAGGAGAAACCCTAACATCATACTGTCAACGATCGACCTGTACCTGCCCTAACATCATACTGTCAACGATCGACCTGTACCTGCTCTCTCTCTCTCTCTCTCTCTCTCTCTCGGTAAGTAGGTCGGTATGTATAAACATGTATAATTGATGTATCAATTACCACAGCAACAGTTTATATAACTTTATATGCCTATACAAAAAAAAATTATCAGTTTATATGTTATGTATAATACTGATAGTCTTATGGTAGTAATGTATATGTACTGGTAGTTTATATAGCTTGTATATCTTATATTTTATGGTATAGCTTGTATGTGTCAATTTAAATAGATCACTCATATAGGACATGTCTTCCTTTTGTTTGAATGGTATTGGCATTTGGTCCTATCCATTTCATTTTGTTTACATTTTGCAATTTAATGGAAAAAATAAATAAATGTATATATACACACACCCACATGGGGTATCCCCCGTTGTGTCCGTATCCCCTTTTCTTTAAGAATTCTCGTGTCTTGTGTCCGTGTCTGGGCTACATAGTTTATTACCCACATGTTTTAGGAATTCGTAAATGGAGATATAGAAAATGAGCGAAGAGGAGAGAATTAAATTGATAAGAGTGAACCTACCAGCTTTATTCAAAAAACAAGCCATCCAACCTTGCTACCTTTTTTGGAACTCCCAACTGACTGGTGTCAAAGATCTCTTTTTTTTTGCTCACAATGTCTAGATTCACCCCCAAATATATACCAATCTCATTGGGGACAGGAATGAGGAAGTAAGAGAAGTGACCAAAGAAGGATGCAGTTAAAAAAAAAAGTGACGAAAGAAGGCGGATTTTTGGTGCTGATGAAGAGACTTGACTTTTTTAAGGTTAAGGAGTCAACTTGATCAAAAGAAAGCTATCGTTAGGTAATCAAAAGATGCTTGATTGGGAGAGCTTCTCTAGACGTTTTAATGCCTACAAGAGAACCATGCCTGTGAAAGAGAATCAAATGACTTAAGGATAAAGAGGATCACCCTGCCTAATCCAGTTGGGAGGAAACCATAACGCTGAAGCACCTTCTCCAATAAAACCCGATGAATTCTGTCAAAGGTCTTGCTCATATCCAATTGAAAGAGTCATAAAAAGTATTGGAGAAAGTTTTTGATCGAATGAAGTGAGTTGAATCCTGGAAAATTGAAAGGTTATCAATGATTAATCTAGCAGGAATGAAACCATTTTTTTTAAGAGAAAAACAAGACAATCTATAAGCTAGTACAATTTTTAAGGTAAATATTCTGAGAATTTTTCAATAGGTAAGAATTCCACTTGTAATTTACAGAATAGAACTTTCAAATCATCAAAGAAGTGCATGGTGAGCCCATGGTTTAGACTACATTGTCGAGTAAACTTCCTTAATTTGCAAGAAGATTCATTGCTGAACAATACATGATGTATTATTAAGGGCCCCGAGGCAT
Organism: Rhododendron ferrugineum; assembly: GCA_025642025.1. NCBI lineage: Eukaryota > Viridiplantae > Streptophyta > Magnoliopsida > Ericales > Ericaceae > Rhododendron > Rhododendron ferrugineum. The sequence goes on from JAOTQK010000022.1 coordinate 18,251,219, forward strand.
TGTCTTTCTCATTCACAAGAGGGGGTGAGGTGGACAAAAGTGTGCGAGAGGACCAATGTTCCTAGGGCATTCAATAATTATTTGCAACAATGCGGTCTAGTTTTCTAAGAATTAAGTACATGTTATTTCTATAAGTTACAAACATTTTTGTTTTGTTTGTATTACTAGCTTGCGTTTGTTTACACAGGACAAAAGGTCCAGCAGTGGTTGGTTGGGACCGGTGGTTCCAAGGTGCCCATGGCTCACGTGGTCGCAAACGGTGGATATGAAGCTTCCGAACTTCATGAATTGCTTCTGTTGGATTTAACAATTTTTTCAGGGTATTATATTGAAAACGATTACTAGTGTAATGTCTATTCCAACTTGATTTTGATTATTTGTGGAACCACTACTAGTATCAAAAGACCTTCGATTGTGTCAACCAAAAGCAGAGCTGGAACAGCTTGGTATGTCATTGGCAAGTGCAAGCCAAAGCAAAAATTGTACTGAGAATTTCTAATATATGCTTGGTATAGTAACCAACCGATTTTAGATGAATTTCTTATTTAGATAAACATGAGTTAAATTCAATGGGATTGTTTGTACTACAGTTTACCCGTGAATAAGAATTCTGGAAACTACTTTGCTTCTTGTGTGCCAATGGGCCGAAATTATAGAGAAAAGCGTGCCTAAGTGCATTTGTGGTCCAGGTATTCTAAATATTTGACATGTCTCAAATTGAGTACTGCTGCCAAAGGAATTGCATCGGCGATTTTCATTTTAACTTGTCACAGTTATTCTAAATATTTGACATGTCTCAAATTGAATACGAATAAGGTCTGCAGTTGCTCTGATTCATACTTTTCCTTGTTTTAGATTTTGGTTTGTAAGGCTCGTGGCCCTGGTTTTTATTCATATATAACTGCATCTGTTTGTCCTAAAAAAAAAAAAGAAAAAAAGGTCTGCAGTCACAAAATGAATCAGATAGCTGAAAAGTAGAAACCCACACAATGTATTTGATATTTGTCGAAGAGGATGGCTAGTTCTTATCTACATTCTCTCTAAAATGATAGATACAGCAATTTGGAAATCAGAGCCAAAGAGCAGTACGACAGCCAGTACCAATGCTATTGTAAGTATTCAAAATGCACTAATAGTTCTTTCCCAAGTCAACCGAGCAGTCCATACAAACGAAGTTGCTAGCAAATTTGGTGTTCCATAGATTAAACAGCAATACTATAAAAAGCATCCAATTAATAGCACAACATAGAACTAACCACTAACTAGCGCATTCCATCTGATGGCACATTTTAGCATGCGCTTGAATGGCAACATTTCAATTGGTCAGAAGGAATTCTAATTCTTTCATCAAAAATTGACGCTTCAAAGTTGGGTTTCCTAGTGTCGTATGGAAAAGCAGCCCAGAACAAGTTCATAACGGCCATTACCCAATGTTGGTTTGACAACTTGTGCTGTGACGGGCAGCACCCTTGGACAAAGGGATTCAGTGTGCCAAGATAGGACAAGGCTCCATTGAAACATCAAATGCCTCTAGTTGATCAAGTGAAAACAGGAATCATTTCCTTCTCGAGGCCCTTGTAAACATGTCTCTGATATTTCTTGAATCTGTCTCCACTTTTGCCTTTTTAGTTTGCCTAGCACTCCTGGTAGTTTTCTTGTCACTTTCATTCTTTTCCTGGCGAAGAGTGAAAAGCAGAGGAAATTATAAATCTCAAACAGGAAAATTAACTTTAGAGCAACCCCCCTCCCCCAAAAAAACTCAATCAATAAGCAAAACATCATTCTACAAAACCCCGAATTAAAACCTCATTGAAACTGCATAGCACTTCCAAGGGCACAAAGCAGAGGAATAGGAAAAGATGGAAAGCAAATAAGACACTTTACAAGAACAGGTAACTTAGGGTTTTGACATTGCAAGTCAAAGATGAGCTTTTGTTTACATAGTGGAGCAGTTAATACTTATTATTTACACCTGTACAGGCTCGAAAGACGCAGGACCGCTTTCCATTGCAATTGGGAGCACTTCAATATCTGCTGTCTTAGCTGCTTGTAAATCTAACCTGGACATGACAATTTAAAGATGTCATTGGATCTGCAATGCATTATATTCCAAGCCTGTAAAAATAATATTAATCTTCTGTTTATAACTTCTTCTTTTTTTAAACTAACAAACAGCCTTCTGTTTATAAATGGAACATAATCCAATATGGAAATTAATTGTAAATAAAACAGTTAATGACAACAAATTACTTTAGATTGCTGCATAGGAGCTCCAACCATGGCTCTTCCTTCAAATACTCGCCCAATACTGAAACTGCATCAGTTACTGCACCATCGAAAGATGTTTGTTACTCATAGTCAAGAGACTCCTCATCTGATGACGATCGTTGCAAAAATTGCGCAAGACAGCAAAAGAGTTCTCTTCACGAGCCATTGCAAGCTCAGCAGAAAAGTGATTTATGATATGTGCAATATTGCCACTGTTTGCTGAAAATTCCTTCCACTTCAGTTCAGTACCCTTCGTTCATAAAATATTTATACTTTGGCAGTTCCAGACCAAAGTCAGAAATTTTGCCTTTCCATATTTTCCCCTATTTCTCCGTCGCACCAGCCTCACCCTCTCTCACTGTATAACGCTTCTATATGTAGGTCCACGCATGTGTGTGAGGATGAGGAATCATATGCTTTACTAAGTTTCATATATTGACGGGCAATTATAGGCTATAGCATATTGAAATATGTTGGCCTGTTGGTACAGATCATCACACATTCACACTTTCATAAAAGGGGATACAGTCGCAATGACGTTAGGCCTGGTTGGTAAACTAATGTGTTCATACTTAGGCAGAACTCCCATATAATGGCCACAATTATACACGTTCCTTACTTCACAAGTTCAGACTCAAGCTAGTCAAAAGGGATCAGAGTCAAGCACATAGGGTCTAATAATAGCTTTCGTTTGAGGTTTCAGAGCTCCTGCCTTCTTAATTAGATGGAATCTCTCAACCAGAGTATGATTTCTTGCTTACCTTTAGTCAACCTTTTCAACATTTTCCAGTACGAGGCCAATGCACCAAACCTTATGCAGCATGTTTAAAAGTACATACTATTACAAGTAGAGTACAAAGAGTCAAAGATACATGCTGTGTGCACACCGCTGTCCTCAATTCCATCTTACTAGCCTAACCAAAAGAGTCGTATAACCCCCTAACCAAATCTGTTCCAAATTTTAGTAGTCTCATGAACTCACAAACAAAAACTGATAGCTAACATGTGGAAAAGAAAAGGTTCAAGAAATATATTTTCATCTAAAACCATACATGTGTCCTTTTCATCCCGTGCAGCATAGTTTTTATCCAATGTGAGTAGAGTCCGCTTTAGTTGGTCTACCTACAAAGACAGGTTCCAAAACATGAGAGAGGCCTTTTACTAGAAAATGAGATGTTCCATGATTTTGTTCATAAGAAAATAACTAGATATTTGAAGTGCGAGATAAACAGAAAGAAGAAAAAGAATGAGCAAGCACACATAACATTACACCAGAGCTGTTTATGGCCACATTACTAGAAGCTACAAAACGAAAGGAAGCCATCTGGTCAATAGCAAGTAAAAACTATAGAGATACTACAAGGATTTGCAAGCATTATTTTCTCCAATTGCCCACTTGATAACTGAGAGGGGTTCCATCGTCTTTCTCAATTTTCACTCTTACAGTAGGTAGATGCAAATGAATGAGATCTGGGTTGGATCATCTTTCTTCACTCTCACCATGATGGGTAAGTGAACTACAAGTATATATGAGGATAAGTTCCCTCTCTGCCTAGGACTAAATAAATGGTTTTAGCCATCTTCCACCAGAGTATAATAGGCTCGACATAAAGCTGTAAGGTTGCACCATAATCAAGCCACCTAGTATTAGAAGGAACTTCAATTAGGTTTGATTTGAAACATACAGAAACAAAATTCGTACTTTTCTTTTCAAACCATGCCCTACATATATGACAGTCCTTCTGATAGTGTCCCGTCATTTTATGAAAGTGACACCTATCGCTGTATTTTCCCTTCTTGCAAGTCCCAGAACTGCTAGTAGACTCATTAGCCTTAAATGGTCCTCTATGTGTGCCTTTCTTGAGCTTCTTTCCATCCTTTCTGGCTTCATGACTTATGAAATGAAGTGAATGATGTTTCTTTCCACTCTTTCTCTCCAGTATGCTCCAGAACAAGCATACTAGCCAACTTATTCATATTCCACTTGTCTTTCATAGTGTTCTAGTTACTCAAAAATGGCTCGAATTCAGTAGACAAGGATAAATAATTCAGGACAATTTTGACGAAAGAACTCGTCCACATTCATTTCCAATAGTTGAGCAACCAAATTAGTCATTTCAAGGACATGTTCATGCATCTCACGCGTATTGCTCATGCATCTCACGCGTACCATCTTACTTCATGGTAGTAAGCTTTGCCATAAGTCTCCCTCCGAGGGACTTGACTGCAATTTTGAAACGTTCTTCCACATTTTTCAGGAATTCCCTTGCATTCAGTTTTAGGAAAGGCTAATTTGATGTTGTTCGCGATGGTCATGCAGATAAACATGACAAAGTATGTTCGACCTTTTTTATGCTTCATGCACAAGGTTTGTTTCTGTACAGTTGAAACCAGTAATAGTAGGGGTTGCACAGCTAGGATTAGTAATAGCAGCGACCTTACTGTTCGAGTCAATCATACCAACAGGTGCCAAATTAAGATCTAACACTCCACGGTAAAATTCCATCCGTTCTTTCCAATCTGAAAATTTCCATTTCCGTCAAGAGCGGAACAGATGAAGCATGCGAATGTAGCGAAGTAGGAAGTGAAGCTCCAATACATAATTCATGCCCATATAAGTGGTTACTAAATCGGAACAGGATAATTAGTGGGTATTCACAGTTAAGATTGGACTTAATTCCAAAGGTGAGTCTTACTTGATTACGGATATTCATCAGTTAGTCCCATTGGCGATAGAGAATCACTATAATGGTTTATAGTATGCCATTAGATTATTCCCAAAGGTAGATCACAGTAGTCCTATTATTTATCGTGTTTCGCATGTTTTTTATAATTCAAAGCACTAATGTACTGAGCATGAATTATGTATTGCAGCTTCAGTTCCCGTTTCGCCACATTCGCATGCTTTGTCTGTTCTGCTCTTGACCGGATTGAATTTTCCGGATTGGAAAGAACGTGTGGAATTTCACATTGAGAGTTAAGCAGTAAGGGTCAATGCTATTACTTATCCAAGCAGTGCGACCCCTACTATTACTGTTTCCAGCGGTACATAAACAAACTATGTTAAGAGCATGGAAAAGTTCGAACAGATTTTTTTTTTTTGATTGGCAAGTTCGAACAGACTTTGCCTTGCGTGTATGTGAATGACCATAGCGAACATCATCTAACCAAACCTTCCTCAAACTGAAAATGTGAGGGAAATTCCTCAAAAACGTGGAAGAACGTTTCAAAACTGCAGACAAGTCCCTTGGACGGACAGTTGCGTGGGATGCATTAGCATGTCCTTGAAATGACTAATTTAATTGCTCAACGAAAGAATTTGGGAAGGAATGTGGATCAGTTCTCTCCTCTAATTTGTCCTGCATTTTCTATTGTCTCCTCAATTTGAGCCATTTAATTTTAAGTACTGTGACACTATGATGTAGGGGTGAGCACGAGTCAGGCGGGTTGGGTTTTATCTCGGCCCGCCACCCGACCCGGTAACGTTGGGTTGAAGATTAGGAAACCTGATTTCGACCGTGCACTCTATGGAAACCAAAGGAATCGGGTAGCTTGGGTTTCGGTCAGATGGTCGGGTAAACTCTTTTTTTCCCCTCCGGCTAAACTCTTTCACCCTTTGGGGTGCAACCAAACCAAAAATAGGAAATTAAATCACAACAAACCCTCCCAGAGAGGGAAAGATTAACTGAAGCAGTAAAAGATGGGGGAGAAAAGAATCGATGAAGGAGAGGAGAGAGGAGTTGACGGACATGCAGCCCTCTTTGGAGATTGGAGGGGCTACAATGGGGTGAGAATGTGAATCGCATAAAATCAGTGGCAGGGATTTGGGTTTGGGAGAGAGAGAGAGAGAGAGGGAGAGTAAAGTGGGCTTTTTTCTTTTTGCTTAGACTTACAAGAGTTTTATTACTGTGTAGGGAGGAGAAAATGAGAAATACTATATTGGGAGTAGATTTGAATGGATACACATTGCAAGAGGACAAAGGGATTATCCCCAAAACAAATGGAATTGAGACAAGTGTAAAGTTAAAGGGGAAAGACTGAATCAAAGTAACATGTTCTCTGTCAAAACCCAAGGGAAAATGGCCACATAGCATAACATGTTGGTCAGATCAGGTTTCCATCGGGTATATGCATAAAAAACCAACTGACTGAAATTAAATCGGGTAGCACTTTGTTTCGCCCGCAGCCGACCGATGCACCTGTCCAACTCGACCGATGGGCTTTGGATCGGTTCGGATTTGCGGGGG
>JAOTQK010000022.1:18257759-18268018 GCA_025642025.1 Rhododendron ferrugineum
GGTGTCTGCTCCGTGGGTTTTTTGCTCTCCCCTACTATGAAGTACAAGTGGATTAGGAATGAGATGGCAAGATTGAAGCAAATGAAACATCATATCACTTCATTTCATAAGTCATTAAGTCCAAAAGAATGGAAAGAAGCTCAAAAGGGCACAAAGAGAGCACCATTTAAGGCTAATGAGTCTGCTAACAATTCTGGGACTCCCAAGAAGGGAAAAGGCAGTGATAGGTGTCACTTCTGTAAAAAGACGGGACACTATCAGAAGGACTGTCATAAACGCAAGGCATGGTTCAAAAAGAAAGGTATACATCTTACTTCTGCAAGTTTCAAATCAAACCTCAATGAAGTTCCTTCTAATACTTGGTGGCTTGATTCTAGTGCAACTGCTCATGTTTTCGATACGATTGCACGGATACCTCGTAATCCAGAACATAAATCCAAATGAAAACTTTCTGTTCGGGGATAATGAATGTTTATTTTATTGGTTATCATGAAAAATCCAAATGGTATAGGTTTTACTGGCCTAATAATAGTACAAGAATTGTAGAAACTGGAAATGCCAAATTCATTGAGAATGGTGAAATTAGAGGGAGTAACGAACCACAGGAGGTGATTATCCAAGTTAGGGTACAAGTTCTCTTGCCCATAACTTCAAAAGAAATTATTGTTCCTATAGGTGATTATCCAAGTTAGGGTACAAGTTCTCTTGCCCATAACTTCAAAAGAAATTATTGTTCCTATAGTTGTTGAACAACAAATGAATGATGAGCCACTCCATACAGAGATTGTAACCAACAAAGAAGTTGTAGTGATGTCCTAATCCACAAAAGCTACAGCCTACCGATAGGTTTTTTTTTTCAACCTACTTGCTTCTAACATCCTATTGCTTTTGGTGCTAGGGTGGCCATACCCATCCTTAGAAGACATTTGAAAGATCAAGAAAAAGTGAACAAAAAAAATAGAATAAAAACCTAGCACCCTATATGTAGGAGGGGAGATTAAAAAAAAAAAAAAAACGTGATTACAAAATATCACAAAGCATCATACGACAAATGTTTAAAAGCTTAAATCGATAAGACAGACCTTGTAATTCAACCAAGCTAGCACTTTAGAATCATTAAGCCGAAAAAACTTTATCGATCCAATTTCTGCACATACAAGGACAAAAAAAGAAAATTAAGAGTCTTTTGATTTCCACTTTGTTTAGTTGGGAGTCGAGGGAGAGCAACCCAGCATTGAATCAATTCTTTGACATGTTAGATATTTTTGGAGTTCAAAGGGGTGTATAGGTCCCTTTATAATTTGGCATTTTCTTTTAGTTCCTCTTTTTCTTTTGTACATGGGTGGCATCCCTTGATGCCTTTTCAATAAAATTTTGTCACTTAAAAAAAAAGAGGGAGTGTTATTCATGAAATTTTACCAAGTCAAAAAGTACGAATTATGAGCTTCCAACTCTATCGTCATCTACTTTCTAGGACAACCATACAGTGATTAAAGATAATTACAGGACATCATAAAAGCAAATGACTTCACTTCTTAGGTTCATATGAGAACTGTAATAAGCAGTCTAAGTATTCTTCAACATGAGGAAAAAACCCACATAAGCTGCCTAAGGTAAAAGTCAGTAATGGCTCTAAAGACAATCTTTCGCTTCGGAGAGATCAGATGACTTGTAATTTTGATTTTTCAACCTATAGCAGATAATCTTCCTAGTCCCAGGAGTCAAAGATTTAGTAGGAACCTCAAAATGGCATTCCCATATTGGCATATTGCAAATAGGCAATCCCAAGTCGATCCCTCTTATGGAAACACAATCAGCTAATGTTGTACCTGGTTTTCTGAAGCTTTCCCAAGGACAATATCAACAAAAACTTCATATATCCACAGACGAAAATGTCACCAGACACTTAATTTCAGAAACACAATATAGCATATCAGCATCAGAACCTTATAGGCAGTGAAGTACCTTTAACATCACAAACTACTTGCATAGATGTCTCCGCAATGGAAAGTAAATATCGATATCCCGGATAGCCGTTGACAAAAATCATCTCATCTAGTTGCCTGAACTTCCCTGGGTCATCTCCCTTCTGCATTCATATCAAAGGTTAAACAAATAATGCACAAACCCGCACGTAAGTAGGATATAAGCTACTGAAAAGCTGCGTATACCTTCATTCGTGCTTCCTCAAAAATGGGCAACAGGATGAACACGGGATCAACTGGAGTTGCGGTATATAGGCGGCCATCTGTCGCAAATATAGATAAATAACCAAGTAAAAAAACATATTGTCAATGAGATTCAAAATAGCTGTCAAAGGCTTACTCAAGTGACATACAAAGCTCCTCCACTAGCGTGATATAGGGACAGCTATTGTAACATGAAGTTCCCATTTTTCTTCTCCAATGATGAGGCAAAACACATTTACCTATAGCAATACCTTCCGCCAAATATGGCATAAGGTCAAATTATCCCTAAAATCTAGCAAGCCTTTTAGTTTCTAACTCACTCATGATGGGACCCGCATGGCAAATCTATTTGGCAGTTTGCGAGAAAAATAGAAGAAAAAACATTTGTACCGTAGGAGCAACATTCCTAACATTTTGACATTATTCATTACTATAATATAGCAATAGCTAGTCATTTAGATATTGAACCACTGGAGGTGCTCATAACTTACAAATCCAGCGAAAAGTCATGCACTGTTTGGTACCATATCTTCAAAATACTTAAATGTAACTCTTGTTTTTCTGATTAAAGCTGATGTAGAAAACCTAGAAAATTATGATAAAGCAACTAAACTGGCACATCGTTAAGTATTCATCAAGGCAAAACACCAATGTCTTTTTTTGTTTTTTATTCTTATCTTGACGGACTATACATCAGCATACACCTATGTACATGGAATGAATCACGTTTGTATAAACTGATCAAAAAAAAAGAATGATGCATGCTTACATTCATGTACATAGAAACAGTTAGGTGCATATGCAGTATGCACCTAGAGATGAATACAGACAAGCGTTACTATAATGGAATGGGAACAATATGCACAAAAGCTAGTTTTTGAAGTGTAGGTTCCGTCACACTTACATATTGCCCATTACCTTTTTTACTTGCCAGCCAAGGAACCCTACTATATAGGTTAACGCCCTTTCCTCTCCCTCGCTAGCCTCCTTCACCATGCTGCCATCCATTCACTCAACTATCCCGCTCGCATACTCGACTAGCCCAGTCCCCTCATCTACTGGTCCATACCATTTGTATATAACATTCGGACACTCGACTAGACATGGGACAAAACTCACCTGTTTGCCTATGAATGATGATCTACCTCACTCGACTTGCACTGCGCATCTCGTCCTACACCTCCGAAATCTGCAGACGGAGCAAGAGTATGTCGAAGACCAGATCGTTCTGGTTTATCCGTAGCACTTGACCATCATCCACAGCCATACCTACTCTTCCGGCCTTCCACTTGATCTGCCGCTTCCATTTCTTGTATTTCCACTCACCTCTATAACTTCGCGTTCTCAAGCCGTAGATTCTCGAGCTCTTCAGACATCTTGGAGAATAACTTCTTGTAGTCGATGACGTCCTCTCGCTCGGCCTCCTGAGGAGTAGGAGAAGCTTGAGGCCTTTCTGCTTACTGCGAACGAGGCTGCTGTAAAAATCGAGGCGGGTGTAGTGTTACCAGCTCCGGACCAGGATTTTCCAATCATTGCTTATTATTTAGATGGGTAACCAGTTACTTAAGAAAGATTTACGCCAACAACGGCTCTTGCTCCTTTCTTCGAGAAATTGCACCACGGGATTGTCCAGGTTCTTAGTTTTCATGGGATGGAAGCAGTTTTAGCGGCATGTGGGACATCATTTCACACCTGTCCTCTCACACACCGTGCTCACTTGGCAGCACCTACCCAAAGTCACACCCTATCTATCCTTGATACCTTGCTATGATACCGTGTTATACAGTATTCAATAGAACTGAAGCCATCAAACTAGCCCTTCAAGTGAGGGGTCCCTCACGCTTATACATTGCACATGAATTGTAAGTGGTAAGGTAACTAGACAATGTGGAACTTCGTTTCACACGTGCATATTTGGGCAAAAAAAGCTACAAACATATTTTCCATCAGTCAAGTGTTTGAGAAAAACACCAAAGGATGCAATGCCTATAATTGGAGTACAAGAAGTCAAGACTAAATGCAATCAACAAGAGTAACCTTCATTATCAAACCAACAAAGGAGAAGGATAAAGGGCAAAAGATAAAGACAACCCACAGGGCTGTCATTAGTGAGCTGCATGCCCCTTTTTGGCAACCAATTTAGTATAGGATTCAAAGTCATGTGAGCCTGTGTTGACAAGATTCAAATTGTTAAGTAAATGACTAAACAAACCCCACTATTTTGTCACTTTATTCACTTTGCTGATTCGTAGCCTTCACTCTTAGATCATCGTATTACTATCATCGGCCGACTAAATCTCTCTATGTCTATCCTATCTCCACCTCCGGCCAGGACACAGAAACCAAAACATGACCTCAGCTGGGATTTTTTTTCCCTAATCGACAGCAACATTGTTACCAGACAAAAGAGGTACAGAGCACACTTGGAATAAAACGAAACCTATTTCGTTTGGATGTGACTCTAAAATAAAAAGTAGATTTTAAAGGGGCAAATAAGTTCAGTTATAACGTTTGGCAATTTCAGCATGGGCACCCCACCTCAACCACTCCAAATGATGTTGGCTTCACCACAACCATGTCACTAATTTAGAAATTGTGTTGCCTATTTAGTGTTGTTTCCCAGATTTCTCCATCGTACCCAGAAATCACAGGGTTCATCCACGTTCGGCATTGCTGCCAAGTGCCTACCTCCACATGCACTGCATTAAATATAGAGGAGCCAATATCCACACTTCTTCACCCTCTCAGCATGGCCTAATACCTATTCTCCTGAAGCACCCCACAATGAAGAGGTGAACCATACAGACTTCCCTGCCTTGAGAACATCACACTCAAGTGCACAAGGAAAGACCCCAAGTTTCCATCAATTAAGTCTAAAGCTGACCTCTCAACAATGAAAGATATTTTGGTGGGAACTCCCAACTTCCAAATAGACTTCACGGGAACGAGTCATTGTACCTCCCTAAAGAAGCTAGTGCGAATATCCAATTGGGAATCTACCACTGCCACTTCCCCACTTTATCAAATCATCCCTGCATGTTACAGGCTCCATCCCATTTAATTCGTCGAAAACCTCACACACCGCCTCCACGGATAGGAATAACATACATTTGCTGAAACTGAGCACAACTTGATCAAGCGGAAAGACATGAACAATGTTTGCTAATTATCCAAGAAAAATGGTGTATTTTGCTTCTTTTCTTACTTATCCTGCAAAAAACCACGCTATCCAACAGTTTATATGCCCTATAAAAGGGAACATGAAAAAGGGAAGGTTCTTCGATCTGCCAAACAGTTTGGACAAGACATTATAGTGAAAAGGTATATAAATTGAGCACCACCATTGCCAATCTTTATTCCATTTTTCAAGGCAACCAAGGAAAATACCTAAATTGTGTTGTCAAAAAAGTTAAGAAAAAGTAGTAAGCAAGGACTTTAGATACCTTCTTTCCTTAGTCAATAAAAAATCCCTTTAGATTTGACTGTAAGTCCCACAAATTTCAATTAGTTGAGGTTTTCCTAGCTCTCTTTTTCTTTAGTTCGCATGGAGAAGTGAAGAGCCTAATTATTTGGACTATATGCATATACTACGTTCAATCGTTCATGCATTATGCATGGGAACTCTCTTATTCCAGGATGTTTATGTCAATGCAAGGGAGCAATATTTATAACTCATGAGACCACGTAAATGTGAGACCTTCGGAAACGTAATCTCCTACAAACCAAGATCCGTAGGATTGCTTAAACCAGTGAATTTCTTGAAGACCACCATTGATCAAGAGGAAGCATGTACTGTTACCTGTCACATATATCATATATGAAGAATCATCAAAGCTTGCAGAACAAAAAATTAACAACTGCTTTTTACTGCTGAAAATTTGAAGTATTAAGCAATTATATTTGATAAACATCCGTGTGAAAGTAAAACTATCTTCCACCATGAAAGTATTAGGTGTCAAGTCAAATCTCTCTCTCTCTATCCACCTTAAAATTTGAAACCCATTTTCAGTCAACTTTAAGATTAAGCGATAGGTGCTGATGCATTATTGCAGCCACCTAATGGTTTGAGCCCCTAATTACATTATTAAACAGGCCCAATTCATTACGAGAGAAATCAACAGCAATAACCCAATCTAATCACATTGTACCAAATTTTAACAAACAAAAGACGATGTTTGACATTATTATTGACCACAAAGCATAATGGAATTTGTTGTAAACTGATAGGTATGAACAACAAATGCTCACATTCTTCCAAATAAAAAGTAAAAGACGTTATTTGGAAATTGGTTGATGAATTTACTCAGGGCAATGAATGGAAATGTAAATCATAATTGCAATATAAAAATATAGAAGGTATGCACAACATTAAAATTTAACTAACTGATAATCGGAGGAATTATGAGATCATAAAAATGGGAACCTAGTTGTTGGACATTACCAGATTTTGGATGCCGAAGCGACAGCAATTGTCCCCCACATTTTCCAGTCGCACTAGGTTCTGTAACATTGAGGTCAGTAGCTTAGATATAATCTAACTGGAAAGCCAAAAAATTCAGACAATTAAATTAGATTGAGCAAACGAACCGAAAAACAAAGAAAATTGTGTTCAACGTAGAAAATGTATTCCCATGTATCATAAAGAACAACTCAAACAAAGGGTAAGCAAAACAAGGAATGAAGGAAATATGAAGCATTCATTTGCTTGTTGCATAAATTACATGAAACTTCTTTTAGCTATTCTATCAGGTGCACATGTTACCCAGATGTTTGACCTGCTACTTGCCTCTAGATTTTGAATTTACAACAGCACAGCCAGAACCACATTAAAAGAGTACATATTCATGTTGCAACAAATACAGGAAACATCTTCAATGCTTCCAGTCACCTACAAGTAAATTCCTACCAAACTAGAGTCATGTAACTCACTAAAGTGTCCATGTTGTGAACACTTCAATTGAGGACTTCATACTTAAGTGATTCCTGACAGTAGAAACCCTTCTCGTTGAAAAGATACAGTGCTCATTGACAAATTCTCTCCATAGCAGAAAAAGAGAAAGCATATTTTGTTAAATGTAGAATATATGGCACGATGGAAATAAGATATGAGCACAACAAAAACCCTCAAAAAGACGATAAATAACAGGCTGTAAACTTGCTTTTGCAGCTTCCACGTACCACTTATGGAGAGAGGAACTGCAAGTTTTGCACAGGAACGACATGGATATTGCTAGATTGACTAAGGTCCAAGAGGATTATGGAGGGAGTAGCCTATGCTCTTCAAAGAATGTTGAGCCTTCCATGCATGAGTCATGACAAGCTGATTTGTGACATGTGGGATCTAAGTTCTAAGTAGAAGCTGACGCAGTGTTTTCTCTGCTCTGGTAACATTTTGTTTGTCTTAGGGCCTTTTTGGTTAGCTCTTTGCTCAGTTGTGGTGTTTGTGGGATTTCAAGGCCATTCACTTTGATTCCTTATGGTTGCTTAACATAATCTAACTTCCAAAGAAAAAGATAACCCGTAACTGGTAAGACAAGGATGGGGAAGATGAAATTCCAAGCATGACCACTGTGTTAGAGGAGACAATTTTGAAGATGCAATGCAGATACTTGCATAGCATTATTTACAGCATTTCCCAGTCACTCATATATTTGTAGTTCAAAAGTTTCCCCTTCAAATGCCACTTAAGGAAAGGAAGACGCTCTTCAATTTTCATGTCTCATTATGCGGAAATGTCATACAAGTAGTCCATGCAACATATATAGATAAGAGTTTGGTATAGTCTGATTTCCAATAATATTTCGTTTCCTGCCTCATCAATTTTTTAGAACATTTCTACTCTCTGATACCGAAAAATACAGCGAATTTCCAACCACATCATGAGGTATACGAAATCCAAGGTCAAAGAATAAACAATACTATCAAAAAGGTTCAGACTTCACCCTTACCTGGTGCAACAAGAAGACGAGTTTCATCGACACCTTCCCACCAAGACATGGAATCCTTCAGCAAATAACAAGAATCAATAAGCATTTTAGCTCCAGTATTCGGTGAAAAAATTCACATGAATCTCATAATACATGCCAAACGTGAAAGTTTCTGCTTCCGTTGCAACATAGCAATTGCTAAACCTAGGGTTGCAAACGAACCGAGCTGCTTGAGGCTATGCATGACTCATTGGGTAATTGAGCCGAGCTCGGGTTTGGATTCTAGGCTTGTGTAGTAAACGAACTGAGATCAACGCTCTAAAGCTCAGCTCGGTAAAACTTGGCTCGTTTTTATAGACACTCGGCTTGTTTATAGAGACTCGTTTAGTAAATGAGTCGGGTTGGGCTCGTTTTTGTAGAAGCTTGTCTAGTAAATGAATCCGGCCAGGCTCATTTACATACGAGCCGAGCTCGAGCCCAAGTTTTAGGCACGTTTAGTAGACGTGCCAAGCTCGACCACTACAAAGCTCGGCTCGGCTTGTTAGCAACCCTAGCTAAACCCCGATAGGCCATAACCGTCACACCAGTGTTGCTACTTTAAACTCCATACAACAAGCTAATAGAAGCAAACGGAAGCAGGAGAGCTCGTGACTCCCAATGCATTATACGCAGCCAAATACGCTACGATCCCAGTAGTGCCGGCCCCGGGCAGAAGCCTAGAAAGCCACTGCTTCGGGCCGCCGAATAAAAAAATGCTTAAAACAGAACAGCCCCATAATAAAATATATACTCCGTATACGTATGGAACTCCGGCATCCCTCCTGGCGTGTGTGGATCGGACATCCCTTACGTTGTTTATTTACTAGACCCATAAAAGAAAACAGCAAGCAGAGAAAGATACTCCATATGACGAGAGAGAGAGAGAGAGAGAGAGAGAGAGAGAAGGACGTACTAAGATTTTGGGCGGGTTCTGAATCTCTGATTCTGGTAGTATAGAAATTGGATTATCCTAGCGGCAGTGAACATACAAAACCCTAGAATTTGATCCCTTTTTTTTTATCAAAAAAAAAAAATTACTGCCCGTAATTGTATTTTTTCCGGTTCACATCTCATTAATTAAACACTAGCTTTCAACCCATTCTATATACAGGCAAAACTAACCCGTTTTAACATTGTGTCCGTTCGAACCTACTTTTATTAATTGTCTCGTGCATCAAACGGGCACAACGCTAGAACGGGTTAGTTTTGCCCGTGTATAGAACGGGTTGAACGCTAGTCTGAAAATATGAACGACCTCCAGACATGCTTTAATTTGGCTTTTTCCTTTGCAGCATATTAATCACCGCTTGCCCATCACCCTCTACAAGATCCCCCAGACGAACATATCAAACAATTCAAAGCAATGCGAAATCCCTCGGCTTCCACTACTTCTGCAGATGATCTATCTGGAATAGGAACAGCTGTAGCGCCCAATAGCCTCCCTTCATGATCCCGGACAACCACGCCCACACCCCCTTTCCGTGTCCGAGCCGCAAAGGCCCCATCCACATTAATCTTCAAAATTCCAAGGTCTGGCGGTTTCCAAGTAATATTTATTACCTGACAAAATACCCCTAAGAACTCCGTTGGTCGGTTTTAGTAGCCTGCAAAAATAGATTGAAGTCCTCGACCCTTCCTCAATAATTTTTATTTCCATCTTCCAGTCATGCTTGAACACCCAATTATTTCTGGCTATCCTGCAAATATGTCATCCAATAACTGCAAAAAGGCCCGTAACTTCTCTTCTCGTCTTTCCATTGGTCAAACCACGTATACTTTTCCATATATCCCTTAAGTGTTGTGTCCCGTTCTATACACGGGGCAACGAAAGAAATTGGGGTGAAATTTACTCATTGTTTCGTACATCGAACGGGACACAACGCTAGTAGTTATAATAATTTATTGCACATGTTCAAGCGTAAATAAAAAATCATGGCCAATCATGACCAATTAAAAAATTAAATACTAAAAAAAAGCCATAAAAATAAAACAAACAAAAATACTAAAAAAAATGTAATTTTCATTTACCTTACATATATTAAGAAACCCCAAAATCCAATCCACGTCGCACCCCACCCCACGTCCACCTCTCTCCCCATAAAAG
>JAOTQK010000022.1:18309395-18321902 GCA_025642025.1 Rhododendron ferrugineum
TTAAGTTACGGGTTTCCGGAAAACTACCTCAAACGCGATTCTAAGTCCGGGTATGTGTTGTACGGTGTCCGTAGATCGCTGTGGTGGTTCCAAAAATTCAAGGTGGCGTTCGGCGGCATTCTGACGGGGCTCGCGGCGCGGCGTACACGCAATCACACATGGCACACACACACTGTCCATACACTCATGGCAATTCCTCTCAATTTGGTTGAGATTTAGAGGTGTGAGGGAGGTGTGTGGTGGTGGGTACGACTGGAGGATGGTTCGGGTGGTGTGGGGTGGCTACGGTGGTGAACCGACAGGTGGTGGTGCCGTGGAGGTGGTGGCTATGGAAAATGGAGGTTTTCAGTGGTGAGGTGGTGGCCTTCGGTGGCGGGTCAGTGTAAGGAGGGCTGCGGTTGGTGGTGTTCTCGGCAGGTGGTGATGATGGCAACCGAGGGAGGTGGTGCGGGGTGCGGCGATGGTGCGGTGTGGGGAGTATCGTGGTGTGCCCTAGGGTCAAAGTGATGGGGTATTTATAGGGAAAACTTTGAAGAGGGAGATAGAGTTGTATTTAACGAGGGTTTTATCCTTTGGGCTTCGAGATGGACGAGATAGGAACGAAATTGGGATCAGGAGGGAAGTCGAGATTGAGTAGGAGAGGGAGAGACAAGAGGAGGAAAGGTTAGGACTCTTAATTCTTCCTAATTGCGTGTAATTGCATGCAAATTATAAATAAATAATTATATTATTATTACTAATGCTTATTATAAAAAATATATATATAAGACCTAATAATATTAATACTATTATAAAAAAAAAATAGGGTCGAAAATCCGGGTCGTTACAGTAGGAGGGGGAGATCGGCGTAGCAACCCCCTTAAGCGTGACCATAGAGGCTCTCGACCCGTTGTGAAATGTCCGGTTCGAGCCATAGCTACAACCACATGCATATACATATCTAATGAGATGATGTTAAAAAAATTTAAAAACACATATCTAAAGGAGATGACTGACGGTGCAACAAGGGGATTCATGTCGTCACTCTCCTGATTGTTAGCAAACGTTTTGAAATTCATGGCGGCTCGGTGGAGCCCGTCGAGTTCGGTGCGTATCGCTTCTTGAAAGACCAAGAAGTTCAGAATCGGCGATTTAAGGGCATAATTCTTCATGCATATTAGGCTTCTTGTAGTTCGATTGGTTCAATGGACCCGCCATTACAACCACGCCTCCTCCACCGTCCCTGTGTTGAAGCCCCGTCAATGGCGCTGCCATTTTGTTGGAGAAAAAAGGTGGATCAGATTTGGTTGTCGTTGATTGTCGATTCAGATTTCAATTTCACCACATTGCTCTCTCTCTGTCTGGCGGGGACCGACACAGAGAGAGAGTACCTGGGGAGTTAGGGCTCGAAATTGGAGCTGAAAACTAAAGAAATCGATGAAGAAGAAGTCGACCGATTAAATCGGTGACGGCTAGAGCTTGGATTGCGTGACGTTTCCGGATGACAATCAAACCCTCGAATCGATGAAGAAGTCGACGGAGATTAGTGTTGACAGTAGTTGTGGACGGGAGGGGTATTTTGGGTAAAAAGTATAATCGAGGCCTTGTCCGGGATTTTTTGGTTTTGGGTCGGAGTTTGCAGGTAGAAGGTCTTTGGAAATTGGACCGGCCCGTTAATTTTTTTCCAAAGAATGTAGAGCCAAAGATAGGGGTTGTTTGATAACCTAAAATCAGCACTTAAAATTGAATCAATTAAGTAATAAGTGATTCAGTAGGTTTGATAACCACATTTTACATTACTTAATAAATTAAGTGCTACTTAAAATGTAAGTTGAAAAGCTGAAAAAAATTAAGTAGCTTTGAGCTACTTAATTCTAGCTGAATTGTTTTGTACTTGCATTCAACTACTATACCACCACCACGACTCCTACAACCACTCCACCACCACCGCTACCACTTCACCACCCTCATCATCAATCCACCACCACCACCTCCACCACTACATCACCACCACCACTCCAGCCCACCACCACATCGCCACCATCACTACACCACCACCACCACTCCAGCCCACCACCACATTGCTACACCACCACTACCACTCCAGCCCACCACCACATTGCCACCACCACTACCACGCCGTCGCAGCCACCATTACACAACCACCACTCCACCGCCACCACTCACCACCACCACCACTACCATGCCACCGCTGTAGCCACTATTGCACAACCACCACTCCACCGCCACCACTCACCACCACCACCACCACTCCACCACTCCACCACTCCACCACCACCACTCCACGGCCACCACTACCACGCCACCGCTGTCGCCACCATTGCACAACCACCGCTCCACCGCCACCACTCCACCACCACTAGCACCACTCCACCACCACCACTACCACGCCACCGCTGTCGCCACCATTGCACAACCACCACTCACCACCACCACCACCACCACTCCGCTACCACTACTACCACACCGCCACCACCACCACAACGCCACCATTGCACAACCACCACTCTACCGCCACCACTCATTACCACCATTACACCACCATCACTCACTGTCACCATTACACCGTCATCACTCCATCGCCACCCCACCATTACACAACCATTGTCACCACTCCAACACCACCACCACCACTCTCACTCAACCCCACCACCACCACCACTACCACCACAATTACCACTACACCATTACATTAAGTATATTGTGACTATTAGTAAATTAAGAGAGAATCGGAACTAAAATTAATTCATCATTTTTTTAATTCAGTACTTAATATATTTATCAAACAGCTTTTCAGCTTAAAAAATTTATCATTCAGCTTTCAGTACTTAATTTTTCAGTTTCAGTTTTCAGTTTTATCAAACAGCCACATATTAAAAATGTCCTTGGCGGGTATTAATTATTAAAACACGTCTTTGGCCGTCATTTTCCCTATATAAAAAAAATTACAACAAAAACGGATACTACCTTCAATTGAACAAACTGAAATTAGCTCAAGAGACCGATCAGGAGAAGAACCTATCAAATCTAAACCACAAGACTAGATCGGTTGATAATTTAAATTTGATACATCAGTAGGATAATGTTATGGATAATTTACTACTAGCTCATGCATAACCCATCAATTGTGATTTAAATATGATTTTTTTTTGTCAATCGATAGAAGAGATCATTTTACATCAGATATGAAGTACATAATACAAATTTGGGACACTACATCAATTGTGAGAATCAATGAGATAACCAAGCTCAACAACTCAACCATTTCAAGAAATAAGCCCATTATAGGGTAGAAACAAACAAAGAAAGAAAAGTCCTTTAATGGAAGAAACACCCACATGCAGGTGGGGAGACTCGAACTCCTGACCTCCTAGTGAGATGTAAGAGTCCTGACCAATTGGTTAAATATGATATGTTAATGCATGAGTGATTAACATATAGCCAATAGATTATTTCAGACATATAGCCAATAGATTATTTCAGTCATTCAGCAGCATTTCTGCAACATTTGAATGAGATATTCAAATGAACTAATTAGACTTTATTACTACAACATTATCAACGTTAGTCACATGACTATATATGATTAGCGGTGGTTAATGTTGTAAATTTGATACATCAGTGGGATAACGATGTAGAGAATTTACTACTATGTACCTAACAGATAATCCATGATTTGTAAATCAGATAGGATATGTTAATGCATGAACGACCAACTAATAGCCAATAGATAATTTATTGGATGTATTTGAATGAGATATCCATCTTATATCGTGATTTTAAATTGACAGATTATATTCAATAAACTATTTTGATTTAGCTATATCATTGTCAACGTAAGCTTTGTGACTGCATATGATGAGAGATGGTTGATGGTTTTAATTAAATACATCACTAAGGTAATACCAAAGATAATTTACTACTAGTGGATACATAATCTGCTACTCACTATATTCAAAAAATGCAAGTTCATACTTCATATGAACATGCATATATATGTCTTAGTCTCCTTTTGTTATTATATCCAAATTGAAAAATGATTCTCCATGTTTTTTTATTCGTCGGTAGGATAAAGACTATTTGATTGTAACAATTATTAAATATAATATTATCTATCTATAAGTACTAAAGTCTTTTGGGGAATTGACTTCAGCACTCCTCTTTTGCCCATTGTCCAAGTACACTTCAATTTTATCTTTATTTATGTAAAAGTATAATGTCCATGTGTTAGTCATCGGGCAGTGGGCACTAAAACGATGGGACGACTTGCACGCACCGGTTCAGGCCCCTAACACAGGCTTTCTTTGGCCATCCTATCAAAACATGCGGCGCCTCTCCAATTCAAGGGGATTTGAATTGCCCATGTTGGCATTTCGATTCACCCCCTCCCCCCCCTCTCGTTTCATATAAATACTGAGTGAGAGTGAGAGACCTCACTTTGTTCCCCTGGTTTCTTCTCTCTCTCTCTCTCTCTCGTACTTAGAAGAATTTTGGGAGATTATGAGTTCTTCCTAAACTTTTGCTCAGCAAATTTTTGAAATTAATTGCATTGCTTAATTTTTATTTAGTCTTCCATTAAAATTTTAAAATCAATTGTTCATCTTGACAAACAGATATCAGAAAAGTAAAAATATAGATCAAAATAAAAAAAAAGTTTAAATAGGACAACTCTAAAGACGAGACACGTACAGATATTTGAATATTTTTTATTATTAGTGAATTTCTTAAAACATTTAATAGTTTTTACTTTTCAAATTCCATCAGTCAAGACGATCGATGGATCCAAAGAGTTTAACGCGAATCTAACAAAAATTACGGAAAAAAAGACAACTAGAGCAAGAATTTAGGACCATCAAGAAGGTTAGAGGGGAGAGCTGGAAGTTTTGGACCTCGAATATATATATAATAATATCGGTGGTGTGTCGGACTTCGAAGTGTGAACTCTTTGGTTTCGGGTTAATAACCACATATACATATACATATTGTACAATTTTTACTCCACTAGAGTGAGAACTCTCTAGTCTCTCTCTCCTCTCTCTCTCTCTCTCTGTGAAGCGTCGGTCGAAGTGTCCCCCGTGCGTAAGGTCGCGGTTGGCACGTGCGAACCCACTCCTCTCTCATTGGCTGGTGCGTTGCCCCTTTAATTCGAGCATCTATTCCTCTCTCTCACATCTCTCCTCCGTCTCTCACTCATCACACACATCTCTCTCTCTCTCACACACACACACATCTCTCCTCCGTCTCTCACTCATCACACACATCTCTCTCTCTCTCTCTCTCACACACACATCTCTCCTCCGTCTCTCACTCATCACACACATCTCTCTCTCTCTCTCCAAGCTACTAGCAAATCTAACCCACTACATTTTTTTAGGCGTGTTTATAGTTATCACTTTACAGCTCAACTTCACTCCATTCTCTCTGAGCTGTAACCACAGAATTGGATCAAGGTTTGTAATACTATTCCCTTCCCTGATTCTCACCAGTTTCTTTCCTTTTCTTTCTTTAACTAAATTACTAATCAAAATTTAGCTGAAGATTGAACAAATAACCACGGAGTCCGATGGATTTTCGTAATTTTCTAGTTTTGATTTTGTCACTGATTCATTGTGAAATGCTGCATTCTGTTGTTCCTGAAAAAATTATGAGTAAATCCATGTAACAATGTGTACATGCGTGCATAGATTTGGGCCTACAATTGTTGTAAACCTTTGGAGTGTATTCGGGCAGTGAGTTGGATGTTCAATTGTAATTGAGTTGAGGGAAGCTTCTTCTTCTTCTTCTTTTTTTTTTTGGTTTTGAACGAGAGGCAATTTCATTTCAAAAGCTTGATGACCTCGTTGTTGGTCTGCTTCTGCAATTGGGTACTTGTATTTTTGAGGTTTTGATTGGAGCTAGTTCACTCAATTGAGGTTTTGATTGGAGCTAGTTCACACAATTGGGTACTTGTATTTTTTTTTGTTCAGTGAAATGATCGGCGAATCTGCAATTGGTGATTATGGCTGTCATTTTGTAAGGGTGAAGTGGAAAATGGGAAATTGAAGCCTAAACAGGCATTCTTCAGTCGAAATCACTTGAAAAGTTCCACATTGTTGCATGAGGTTCTTGGTTGGGTTTAGAAGTGCAGGAACTGCCCAGGGATGGGTCATGGACCCCTTTAGAGACCCAAGGCCCCAGTTGTAAATTTTAGTCATATTAACAAAGAAGCTTTCTGGTTTGTCAGAGCTCTAGTTTTTAGGCAATAGGAATAACACTTTACCATATGCCATGAATAACACTGCCGTATGGAATCATTATACACCACATTTGGAGTAGAAACCCAGTATCTTTTAATGTCTTTGATCATGTGGTGTCCCCTGCAGTTGTCACGCACGGCATCAGTGTGTCACAAGTCATGAATATCACAATGTTAACAAATTGAAGATTGGAGATACAGTTTGTAGCATTTTCTTCCCCTTCATATCTTTTGTTCTCTGTTATGTGAGTATTTAACCGAACATTGGACGGAAAATGGAATTCAAGAAGGCAAAACTTGGATAAGGTTGCTGTTCTTTTGGCAAGCCTGACCATCCTCTCCATTCTTGTTAACTGAAAGCGAGATAGTCTTTACTCGAGTTTCCCAAGTTACAGTATTTTGGATTTCTCTAGTTTTGTATTTGCCTCCCCTTATACACTGTGTAGGGAACTATAAGCTTGCACATCCTTACATTAACTACTCTTGAGACTGGACATAGCTACTACTTGAGTCACTATGCTAGTTAAATAGTTTGGTGGAAGGATATTATTTAGTTTACTAAAAGGTGCATTTCTGTTAGACGAAAACCTCTTTGGGCCATTTTTGTGCTGCTCTTGAAATAGGTTGGCTTCTTATTAACTTCAACTGGAGATATTTTCTTCAGTAGTTTGGAATTGTTGGAGCATCAGATAGCCCATCTGTTTGTTTTCTGCCCCTAAAATCCAAACGCCTTTTGTGTTATAGGTAGCATATTGCAGTTTTATCCTTATTGTTAGAGCTTGTCCCACATTGGTTAGCTATAACCTCAAAAACTAGTTTATGAGCCTTGATGGCCTCTTCACTTATTGTCAATTGATTTTGAGTTGGATACTTTTACAGGGTATCAGAGCTAGGCTTTAGGAGGCTTTTGGACAAGACTTTGTTGATTGATTGCCCATTTGTCTATGCCATAAGTGCACCTTGTTTCATTATGATCCCAATGTTATGGATCATTTTGTTTACCTCTCCACATGCAGGGGAGTGTTTGAGCTTGTCCCACATTGGTTAATTATAACCTTCAAAACAAGTATATGAGCCTGGGCGGCCTCTCCACTCATTGCCAATTGGTTTTGAGTTGGATGCTTTAACACTTGTGACCCAGCGAAGACAGAACCTATCTCAAAATAGATGAGTTAACATTTTGTATGTTCCTTGTAAAGTTCGTTTTTCTCTTTAGATTTGACATTACGTGGCTATCAATTTTGGACTGCTTGAAATCAAGTAGCAACTGACTTATTGTTGTGTCGAGTTTACGCTGATAAATTACGTGTTTAATCACTAGTAAGTTCAACCAGACACATGGTGTTAGACTTCTTTTCCTTCTTCACGTCCTGTATTTTTTGCTGTTTTTATAGAAACTCTTGGTTGCTGATACAAAAAGGACTATTGGATCTTCAGATAAATGGCGGGTAATATGGTATTTCTATCACGATTCATGAGAAACTTGGGGTTTTTAATGAGTGCTAGGTCAAGTTCTTGCTGAAAAGGATCAACTCGTATATTTCTTAGTTACAAATCCTTTGTATAAAGTCTTGCTAGAATTTGTTTATAATACGGGTAATGTAATGATGGAGCAGGTGGGCCTTGAAGAAACCCCTTGCTATTCTAATTGTTTTGTTCCACTACTGCTGGAATCACTGTGATTTGAGTTTAATTCTTTTTTATCTTCCAGGAATTTGTCCGTTTTTGTTTGTTCTTCGGCTGCTGGACGGCATCATCCACCGGATAACTTATGTTCAAGGGAGAAGCTAGATGATTTTTAGTGGCTTCGTAATTGACCAGTGCCACGATTGGAAGCTTTCCAATGAATTGTCAAAGCCCTTTGATTCTTTGTGTGCTTGTGCTTTCAGTTGTTATGGACAATACCAGAGCTCTCAGTCTTGATGGTACAGTGATGTGTGTCTGTTTTTGTGTGCGTGTTTTGCTTTCCTTTTATCCTCACTTTATTCTCCTGCATTGTTAGTGGGGAAGTCAGTCCTGAATATTTTGCTTTCATACCCACATATTTATGCTGGCGATGATTCCTAACTTTGCTGCTGGCACTTGTATGTGCTACAATCAAAACTTCAGACCTACTTAGTTGACGTCATATTTCAGAGCTTGATTCGTCATAGGTTGTGGTTATATTTGTAGGGAGTATAATGTTAGAATCACTCTGAATCTCAGTGAGTGGTGGTTGCAAGCATTGGACTGGGTTAGGCTAAATAAGTTTTCTCGGTCCAACTTCATTACTCCATGCCATGTGGCTTCAGATACAAATTCTTTTCTCTCTCTCTCTCTCTCTGGTATTACTGTGGTGGTATTTGAAAACCTTTATCTTGATTTGTAGGTGACGCTCTCATAAGCTTTAGAACAGCCATTCTCAGTTCCGATGGTGTTCTACTTCAGTGGAGACCCGAGGATCCTGACCCCTGTGGATGGAAAGGAGTACAATGCGATCCAAAAACACAGAGAGTTATATCTTTGTGAGTTTGAAGCCACAATGTTTTAGACCTTTTGGATGAGAATTTTTGATTGCTTGCTATTGTATATGCATTTATCACCTTCAAAATAAAAATGTTGATTTACTTTTCAGTTATATAGCACATTATGATTTTGGGGTTGCCATTACCTTGTCACTGAACGTATACTATTATGTTTTTGAGGAAGAATTGACAATAATTAGGGTCTTTTCTTTTTCATTTGATGACTATGAGATTTATTAACTCTTATAGGAGTGTCCTCAATTCTTTGCAAATGTATAGTTTTGCGAAGCAAGCAATGGTGTCCTTTATATATATATATGTGTGTGTGTGTGTAAATCGTATCGAGAATGAATTTCTAGGATTTCACTTGTTTGACTTAACCTGAAATCCCCCCTGAATCCTCTCGCAAATCCAATTAATGAACACTTGTTTGTGAACATCTGTTGTTTAGCATCAATGACAGTGGATTACACGCTGCTTCTCTTTGACGGGTTTTAAATGGTCTCTTGGCCAAGATTTGTAGCAAAGTTCTAAAAGTCGCGAGGCACTAGTCGAGCGGTCGGCCGCCTTCGAGCGATTAATTGGATTAATTGGTGCATATTAATTAGTAATCGGCGATTAATCATTTGTTGGACCTAATCGGATAGGCCACACCAACGATTAATCGCCGATTAATTCCTTGTTTTAGAACACTGTTGTAGCCCTAACAGCTCACCTCGTGATTTAACTAGAGATGCTGGTTGTTCGTCTACACAAGTCCTGGGAGAAAGGAAATTCTTCGGTTCTAAAGAATATGGAGACCAATGAGTCTGAACCATAAGTCTACTCTTTTGACACGTGGATCTCTAGGGGGTTTTCATCCAAGATCTGTTCCAGTTGCTTTCCTAGTAAATTGAACTTTTCCAAGTTGTATCACTGATAAGGCTTATCATACATAATCTATATGACTTCCAACTGGGTCTATTAAGTGTCTAGAGGAGTAGACAAACCAGAAGCTATGGTGTTTTATCACAAACATGTGTGCAGTTCACCCAAACAGTATCAGCCTTGTAACTCTATGGCTTGAGGTCTCTGAGCATGGAAGCTCTCTTTCTTATGCGTGCAGACATTTACCCAACTGTTTACAGCCCCACCTGACTTCAACTCAGGTCCATTTCATAAGAAGGCCCCCATAATCCTTTCAATTTCTTGTAACATCTTATGACCATGGATGAAGACAGAAATCCAATAGACTTGAATGCTAAACAAGACTGATTTGATCAGAGTGCTTTTTGTTAGACCAAGAATGTATTGTAGAGAGGACCAATCATCGTATGAACTTGGTAGATATTAGGGGGACAGCCAAGGACTTGACAGGTAAGAAGGCTTCATGGATATCCAGGATCAGGTTGTCCTCTTCTTTAACTGAAGAGAAAAG
Organism: Rhododendron ferrugineum; assembly: GCA_025642025.1. Lineage (NCBI taxonomy): Eukaryota > Viridiplantae > Streptophyta > Magnoliopsida > Ericales > Ericaceae > Rhododendron > Rhododendron ferrugineum. The sequence continues at coordinate 18,319,552 of JAOTQK010000022.1, forward strand.
AGAAGACGCTGCACTCTTTGCAAGGTTAGGTTGCAACCCCGAAAAACTATAGAGTTGTTCCAAAGCATCTTTTATTGTGCTGAAGGAACCATAGTCAGCACCACATAAGATCATCTGCAAAAACCAAATGGGACAGATTGATTTCTGCACACTTGTGATGACAAAGTTACCCCTATTAATCTTTACTTTAAGCACAACAGAAAAGCCTTCCATCTCTAATAAGAAGAGATATGGGTAGATGGGTCCCCTTGTCACTGCCCTCTTTTTACTGGGAAGTTACCATGCATCTTACCGTTGATTACCACTTGAGTATCTAGGGGAAGTGAGTCAAGTGACGCACTGCTTGACCCACTGGATGTATAATTCTGAAAATCTATCACTTTCATGATGTCAAAAAGAAAAGCCAAGTCAACTGAATCATACGCTTTTTTTAGATTTAACATCAAAGCACATCTAGTTCAGCCTTCCCTTCCTCCTTGTGATATCCTTTGACCAATCCAGTCATTAACAAAATATTGTCCATGATAGATCTCCCTTTGATATATGCGGATTGATTTGACCCTATCAAATTAGGGTGTATACTCTGGACCCTAGTGAGTAGAATATTGGTGATACACTTTTAGGGGACATTGCAACAGGCAATAGGCCTATCGGTCCGTAATGGTAGAACCGTAGAAGGATCATTTGACTTTGACACAATAGACATAGCATTATACCACTCCCAACGAAATATTTCACACGTTGAGTGAAGTATGCTCCCACCATTTCTCAGTTCTTGAGTTGAAAGACGAGTTATACCCTGGGGCCTTTTATTCCCATTTATATGTTTCAAGGCAGCCATATTTTCCCAACTCAGTTACGGGATTAATTAGGGAATTCCAGCAATTCAAAGGTACTTTCCTTGTAATAACCCATGATAGAGTTAAAGAAGCATCCCTCTCTTGCCTGAACTCAGACCACAACAAACAATGATAATACCCCAGAGTTTCATTGTTGCTGATTGTTGAATGAAAAATATTGCGAAGGTAGGGCCCTATTTATAGGCGTTTGGATTTCATGAAAACAATTACTCAAAAGTAATTTTCCGAACAATGATTAAGCTTATATTCGTTCGAAAAACAAAAAGCCGTTTAAGTGATAAAAGGATCGATCTTGAGGTTTTCCGAATGAACTACAACACATGGAAGGCTCACAAAAGGAAATCCGCTTTGAAGGCGTGGCCATGTGAATGAATGAACGGCCACAAAATCTGCAAAAGTAGAAGTTGCGGCTGCAACTTTGAAGTCTTAGCCGCCACTTTGTTTCTTGCAGAGCAGACGCTACTTCAAGATTGCACAGCAGGTCAAACTTCACTTGTTTGCCCCGGCCACTCTTGAGCTCCTGTTTGGGCATGGTTTGAACCGTTGGAAAGCTGGTTGAGTCTACTTTCCAAACCTAGTGGTTTGGATTCAACATAACTTCTACATTTAAAGATATTACTATTTTACCCTCAATAGGTCTAAAAACAAGTTGTTTCAGTGAAATGCTCACGGCTACCACATTATAAATTGTATCAAGACCCCTTTTGTATTGCTAAAAAGAATATGCAAAGTACGGAAAGATGGTGGTAGCCAACCTTAAAAAAATTACGATGTTTGTTCAACGAAAAGTGGATTGAAAGAAATCCATTCCAGAGGTCGTACACTAAGGCTAAAACACTTTTTAAGGCCCTAAAGTTCATTCTATGATTCATTTTAGAAACGTTTACATTTTGCTCCTTTTGGGTATCCCTTGAGATCCTTAGGCCATTCAAGATCCTGTAGCTCAGTTTTAGTAACATTTTTTGATCCTTAATTTGTTGTATGACTGTCGAACTTCTGCAAATAATGATTGAAAAAAAATTGTGATGCTGAACGAGTTATCTATATTTAATCATGCAGGAGCCTTCCGTTTCACAAACTCATTGGACCGATATCACCAGATATTGGGAGGCTAGAGCATTTGCAGTTCCTGTATGTAGTTGTGTGGAGATTTTTGTTTTTGATGTTAGTTGATGCACATCCCTTTGAAAGTAAGCTGCTGTTACTGATGCTGTGCTTTATATGTGGCATATTTTAGGGCTCTCCATAATAACAACTTCTTCGGGACAATTCCTCCAGAATTGGGAAATTGTACGGAGTTACGCGCATTGTAAGTACTTGATCTCTAATGAGGAACATATGATTGCTTTTATCACTACTACACACAGTTGAAGAAAATATTTTGGCAATTTGATTAGATATGAACTTCATGATTTGCATGGAGAGAGAGAGAGAGAGAGAGAGAGAGAGAGAGAGAGAGAGAGAGAGAGAGAGAGAGAGAGAGAGAGAGAG
>JAOTQK010000022.1:18322002-18333363 GCA_025642025.1 Rhododendron ferrugineum
AGAGACGAAAAGAGAGAGAAAGAGAGAGAGAGAGAGAGAGAGAGAGAGAGAGAGAGAGAGAGAGAGAGAGAGAGAGAGAGAGTTTATATCACTACTAAACACAAGGAAGCACTCTTGGTTGAACCTTTATAGTGTCATCACATAGCTTGTACATAAAGAAGAAAAATAGCAGCTTACCAAGCAGCTTAAGGTGGTTACACAATTGAGAATCGTCAAGACCCAACTTTTCATTGACTGAAGAATACTCTGTCAATTATGCTGGAAAGATACTCATTTTAGCTACTCCAACTTGGCATTAGCTAAAGCTGCTAAACGAGTAAGATTTGTAAAATTTCTGTGAAGTTATCTTTAGTAATTACATGTATTAATTCTTTAGTCATTTTAATTGGAAGGGAAGAGGAAAAACTTGAAAAAACACGGGCATAGGTCAAGTTTTGTATATGAATTAGTCTTATGAATATGAACGGACGAGAGGAGAAAAAGAGCGACGGAAATTTTCACATCATCTCAGAATTAATAATGATATAATGTAACTCAAATAGCAAATAGCTGAATTTGGAATATACATTGACTTTTCTCCAGGTTCTTCTTTGTGAAAGTTTGAAGTATTCTATTTATCCCAAACAATTTAAAGTTTTGAGCTTCTGACATATGCTGAATCTGAATTCTGATGTACTACACAAATTTTCACTACGTGCATTTGTATTGAGCATGAGTGTTTTGGTGTATTGGAAAGCATCTTGTTGTAGATGGTGGAGAAGGTATTAGTGAGTATATAAGTTTGCAAAGTAAACCATCTCTAATAGCTTGAGATTATAATGAATATGGTGCTTGTTTGGTGTTCAAATGTCACCATTTTTGAACCCAAAACCAATTGATAGTAGGTGGATGAATCTAGACTACGTGACCCAAGCTAATGTACGCCGCGTATGCGTCTGGTCGCACATGCAGGTGTTAATGAGATTAATAAGAGGATAGAAATAGAATCCAGGGCTAAGACTTTGGCCTGAGAGGTGAACAAGACGATGTCACCATGTTACACGTTTTTAGGCATCCAACCCAAAACCAACTGAAAGTCGGGATGGAGTGTGAATCTGACCTAGGTAGCTCTGAAATTTGATGTGAAACATGCATCGTATGAGATATATAATAGAGGAAGAATGTGGAGATGAAAGCCCAGTAATGCTCCAAAGTGAAGTGAAATGGAGTGACCTAGGTAGCTCTGAAATTTGATGTGAAACATGCATTGTATGAGATATATAATGGAGGAAGAATGTGGAGATGAAAGCCCAGTAATGCTCCAAAGTGAAGTGAAATGGAGTTTACTGTGAAAATGTGCTAATTGTTTTGTTATGCAAGAGGAAGCAAAAATTAAGCTATTTCCAGTTTGCTGGGGTTTGGTTCTGTGCCAATGTTTTGACAGTGGCATTTGCACATTGGGAATCTGTGAAGTAGTGAGAGTTAAGATTTTAAACCCAGACCCTCAAGTTCCCATAATTACTTGTAGAATATCTTTTCCCACACGTAATAGATTTGATTAAAAAATTAACTTCAACTCATAGATCATGCTTTCAAGATATCTTGATCAAGAATACAAGGGTTATGGATTTTTTGTTGCCTCGGTCGAACTTACCAGGGGCGTTGAAGTTACCAGAACCTTTGCGCCAAACTGGCTTATTCATCTGCGAGGAAATGGAGTCACTGAAACTTTTAGAGTTTTTTGTGACTGCCCAACTTCATGCATAGAATCTGAAATCCAATACCCTTAGCTATTGATGGTCACTGACCGACACGGGAGGCGTCAATGTAAGCACATGATTATGGAAACTGATAGGTTGCGCCTCATGGTTTGAGGTGTTTTGGCTGAACCAAGGTGGTATATGATTTGATCTGTCCTCAAGTTGCTTTAAAAAAAACTGTCCTTGAGTAAATCTTTTCTTGTAAGTGATCAGTATTGACAAGGGTAGGTAGATGAACCAAAAAAAATTATCTTATCAAGTTTTCCTTTAATTCTCGATGACCTTTCTGAGGTTCACTTTTTGAATCAACATTCTAACCCATCTTAGTTCACAGATCTATGCAGGGTAACTACTTGAGTGGACCAATTCCTAGTGCGCTTGGAAACCTTTCGGTGCTTGAAAATCTGTAAGTGTTTTCTTTTAGTTACTAGTGGTACTATTTTCCATGTTAATGATTTTTGTAATTGGTTGGCAAATATTCAACAGGTAAGGTTGTGCATATTCTTTTCTTTTCTTGTTTTTATCCCAGCGGTAGGAGGTTTTGCATAATCTCAGGTCCTCTGTTTTCCAATTTAAATCTAAATATTTTGCAAAATCTATATGGCTCAGAGGAATGTTTATGTATGTTGGTGTTTAATATCTTGTGGAGCTATGATATAGCAAAGACTCTACGCTGTTACAAATTTACAATGAATGACATGAAAGTGTAATTTTGGGCTGATGATTCTATCGCTCGTCATGATTTTTATGTCCCTTGAGTGCATTATGGATTCTGAATGTCACTTACTTCATATCATAGACTGGTATATGTTAAAGCATCCAACTCAAAACCATTTGGCAATGAGTGGAGAGGCCGCCAAGGCTCATATACTAGTTTTGGAAGAGATAATTAATAAATGTGGGATAACACACGGATCCCAACGAAACAAAGTGCAACTATGGCACAAACAAAGGGGAAAAATCTCCGAAAACCTAGCTCTGATACCATGTTAAAGCATCCAACTTAAAACCAATTGGCAATGAGTGGAGAGACCGCCCAGGCTCATATACTAGTTTTGAAGGTTATAAATAACCAATGTGTGACAAATTCCAACACTCCCTTGCACGTTCAACTCCCGACTCGCACGTGGAGAGGTTAACAAAGGATACGGTTCATATGGATTACAATTAAATAAGGTGCAACTACGACACAAATAAAGAGAAAAAGCCTCCGAAAACCTAGTTCTGATACCATGTTAAAGCATCCAACTCAAAACCAATTGGCAATAGTGTATCGACACATGAAAGAAAATCGGTGATTCAAGGCAAACACCAATCTTCAAGAACGAAATCGATACATAAGATTCTAAATTACTCCTACTCCTAAAACTGGTAATTGAAAGACATAAATTTAAAGGGTAATAAATGTAAATGACATAAAAAGTAAATGACTTGGAAAATAAACTCCTAACCCAAAAGTTCTGTTAGGAAGGATAAAATTTTAAAGACAAAGAAAGATTAGTTCTTTGATTTGTTGGAGAGACTTTACAATGAAGCCTAAAGATGCTATTTATAGTAAGCAAAAAAGTGTAGGAAATAACTTCCATTAACTACTTTTCATCTTCTTCCAATCTTTTGCTTCCAAACTTTCTCTTTTAACTTCCAAATGTGTAGGAGCACACCATGTGTCTTTATAACTTTCAAGTGCATAGGGTTAAGCCAAGTGTCCTGCACATGTAAATAAAAATACAAACAACTTTAGAAATACTAATAATAATCATAACAACTTATCCAGTTAGAAAGCATCACATGATTTGACGTTGCATGCCAACATGGACCTAACAACTAATGTACTTTCACGTCTGATTTCGCAGGGATATCTCTAGCAACTCTCTCAGTGGTTCAATTCCAGAATCCCTTGGGAAATTGTACAAGCTAATAAATATGTGAGTTTGATATCGAACTTTATGTTGATGATGTGAGTTTTCTGGCTCGACATTGACGGCCACAATATTTAATGTATGTAGGAATGTGTCAAACAATTTTCTGCGTGGGCCTATTCCATCCGATGGTGTGCTTGAGAACTTCACAGAGAGCTCGTAAGTACTAAGTGTTGATTTATACTTTTAGTTCCTTGTAATGCTAGCTTACGTGTTGATGAAAACATCTTTTCAGTGGCACATGTTGATTTGTTTAATATCTATTCCATGGACTCCATAATTTGAGGACATTGTTAATTTGTTTGTTTGTTTTTATTTTTTTAATATTCAAGAATTGATACTTGTGTTATGCTTTGTGGTTGTGATTTTTAACATCATCAATCTTGATGCTTAAAAAGCTGAAAGATATTGTCGGCCTATAGAATTTTGATTTGAAGCACTAATTTGCAGCTTTTTGGGAAATCTTGGTTTATGTGGGAAACAAGTCAACAAGAGATGCGATGATGCCGGAGGTCCTTCAACAGACCCCCAGACTCCTAGTTCAGGTAAGCATTCATAAATTAATAATAGTTTGTGTTACGTTCCATACACTATAAGATGTTGAAGTTTTATGTGTTCAATCAATGACTATAGAAACCTCAGTTTTATGATTAAGGGAATTGAAGTTTTTCTCTGTATGATTGCATTGTGACTCCTGTCCTACTGACTCATAGAAGAGGCTTTCTATGTTTGTATGATGGTCTTCCAAACACACCTTGAAATGTTTTGAACGTTCCCCAAAGGCTCAGACATCCACCTTAGTATATACAACAGAAATACATGTTCAGCACGAATATTTGGAGGAAGCAATAGTGACAATACAAAGGGTAGTAGTGCCGGTAATAGCACAAGTATAGTAGGCGATTAGTAGCGGTTTGGCCTGCAATGCACCTTATCTTCTTCTATATTTTCCTCCCTTCTCCATAGGATTTGCCGACTTCCTGCAAGCACAAAGAGGGTGGATAATCATTTCATATCTAGTAAAAAAGGGGTTTTTGAACTCGCAGCAAACTTTAGATCTATTTTGTCTGAAATAATTTTTAATCCAACTAAACATGTGTGACACTTATGTTTATTGAGAGATTGACAACTATGAAAGACTAAACTACCCTCTATCAATAATAAAAACGCAAGCTCATAACAATGGTGATTAGTGTAATTAATCACACTACACTCACGTGGTCGTAACTACTTGTGCAATCCTTTATTGTGGTCAACATTATCTTAGGACATGTAAGCACCTTGATTAAGATAACTGAATTATTGCAAACAACTGATACACATAAGAGCCCTCTCTGTAGCTAATAGATGGAAAATCAAGACAACAAACTTGTGCTTTGCAAACTGATGGCAAGCACATACAGAAATGAAGAGATAACTCTAAATGAACAAGTATTTTTGTTAGCATCAACCCATATAAAATGCATGCGAGAACTTCTATTTGGGCAGTTACACCATACGCATGCTGTTTTAACAAAGTCATGAAACCCGCTATACCCCTTTGATTTACTCTCTCGTCATTCTTGTTGACTTTAGTTATTTACGAAGAAATTGGTCATCAGTTGGGAACTGGCAGTGTTTCCTCTCCCCTATTCTCTCCAGTTAATGTAATGTCCAGATTTATGATACTATTAATTCCTTTATGGAGCAGAAAACCAAGGTGGAAAGAAGAAGTACTCGGGGCGGCTACTTGTAAGTACGTCTGCTACTGTTGGTGCACTACTTTTAGTGGCACTGATGTGTTTTTGGGGCTGTTTTCTTTATAAGAGACTTGGTAAAAAGGATGGCAGAGGTCTTGCAATGGATGTTGGTGGAGGTGATTTCTCTTATTACTACTGCTTGAATTATGATTTGAAAGAACACTCTAGCTGCTTTTAGTTCCATCTTTGTGCTTGTTTTTATAATATCCTGTTGCTTCAGGGGCATCAATTGTAATGTTTCATGGAGACTTGCCATATTCTTCAAAGGATATCATTAAGAAATTGGAGACTTTGAATGAGGAGCACATAATTGGTTCAGGGGGCTTTGGGACAGTATACAGGCTTGCAATGGAGGATGGCAACGTATTCGCTTTGAAAAAAATTATAAAGATGAACGATGGCTTTGATCGTTTCTTTGAGAGGGAGCTTGAGATTCTTGGAAGCATAAAACACCGGTACCTAGTGAACTTGCGAGGATATTGCAATTCTTCGACGTCAAAACTTTTGATCTATGATTTCTTATCTAATGGTAGCCTAGATGAAGCTCTCCATGGTAAGATTTGTTTCCTCATAGTTTGATCTTAGTGATATTGTTATTTAATGGAATGAGGATGCACTTTTATGTGTGCATGCACATCGTTGTGCATATAAATAAATGTCTCAGTTGTTTAGAATTTTGTGGAACATGGAACTTAAGGGTCATAGGCATGTGAGTCACTTGTGATATAAAGTTATTGGAACATGGAAATAGCCGGTCCCAGGATTACCAGTTGCCCATTCTATCAGTAAGGGCAGACCATGAGAGTTTTGCAATGATTGTTTGGAATAAAGCTTTGAGCACCAAGCACCTGGCTTTTTCTATTTCTGCGAAAATCTTGAAAATTGAAATTTCTGTCTCTTAGATAATTTTTGCTCATCTGGATTCATTATAAGATTTGCTTGGGATTGTCATCCTTTAGACCCATGAATCGATTTCCCGGAGGATGATTACTGGCTTACTGCTTTGTTTCTAATTCTAGCAAGAGGTCAAGTGCTATGATCAATTTTGAGAACACTTGTGTCTTTGCGAAACCCCTTTAAAGAGATCAATTTCACCTTTGGTGTCCCATCTTTAAAAGATTTCAGGAAAAGTGGAATTTTTAAGGTCTGTCAAAATTATGAAAAACTCTTAGCAAGCATTTAGATGGGTAGTTTGGAAATGAAGTTATCTGTTGTTGTGAAGAACATAAATGGGTACTGGTACGACATGGGAATGTCAATATGATTGAATAATGAATGGGTATTTCAAATAGGGTACCGATAATGCCACGACTAGATCTTTTAGTGCCACGATGTTTTAATCTGTTTGACTACTCAACCCTTCAACAACAAAGCAAGTCAAGCTACCTACTTCTTTTCTTCCCTGACTTTTTAGTTATTAGATACAGAGCAATCCAAATGTCCTCTGTCTCTCGCTTCTTCCCTTTGCTTTCAATTATCATCACCATTAACAGGGAAAAAACCCCGGCATCTCATATATCCATCTCATCTCCTTCCTTCTCTCCCTCTTCCAATGCCACTGAATCTCCTTCGATTCTTCTCTCTGAAACTCACAATTACACATGCAAACAGAGCAAATTAAGACAAAGCACTAATACATTTTGTGATCTGAAGAAACTGAAAACACACGACCCTCTCTCTCTCTCTCTCTCCCTCTCTCTGTGAGTGTGTGTGTGTGTATGAGTCCATTTGACGTTGACAAGTTGCAAATCTTCCCCTTCATTTGTTTAGATCAGGATAGAAATTACATTATGGATATGATGCATCGGTTAATTCAAAGATGAACGACAATTACGTCATCAACAACAGAAAAAAGGCGTCGACCTGGTTGTGTGCAACCGACAGTATGAGTCGTATGACCGGGTGTCTATCCGAGAACTGTAGTAGTGTTCTCCTTGATGGTTGGTCCACGAATGGGGCAAATTTAAGTGAGAATAAAAAGAGGAGCAAATGTGAAGAGAGAGGAAGGGGTGTGGATTGAGAGAAAATATGCAGACAAGTCGAGTTGGGGGAAGAGATTGAAGTGGGGCAGAGAGAGAGAGAGAGTGGGGAGTTAAGGGTATAATTGGGACACTACAGAAAAGGTTCGTGGCACTAAACTAATTAGTCGTGGCATTATCAGGTGCCTTTCAAATCAAAAAGGTTTGAGTACAGCTGAGATATGTACAGAAACAGATAGATTTGTGTGATTCGGAGGATGCAGTAGGAAAACAAAATCAAACGATGAGTTATATGGTTTTGTTGATTATGGATCCAATGTACAAATTACAGGGTAATATCAAAAGTAAGGTCCAAACCATGCTTATTGGATCGCATCAAAGATTTTACAAACCAAAGCTTGTGTATACTTCAAACTACTGTTCCAAATCTAACTGAATTTCCGGATGGAAAATATATTCTGGCTGAGGTGCAGCTTGCGTATATACTGGGTAGTACCAGGTGTTACCCGGTCTTGGGTAGTACTCAACCGCAAAAGTAGCTACTAAGGTGAGGGTACCCTTGCGCTTGTGTATTGCATACGATACCTGAACCTAGGCGAGTGGGACTTCACTTCATACCCTCCCTTTTGCTCAACGTCCTCACTTGGTTGCACTTGTCACATGAGGTGCATTTGAGTTCAAGATTTGCCAAAAAATATAGGTCGGTATTCACTTTCTGTTTGATTTGACTGTCACCCTAGCAGAATCATGACACTTATTTTTTTGTTTGTGTTTTTGAGATGTGCAATTTTCAGTACGATTGGCTGTCTCTTTACAATTGCACAGCTCCAGTTTGCTGCATGAATATATGAGAAACAATGTTCTATTCTGATGGTATGTGCAGAAAGAACTGAGCAACTGGATTGGGATACACGGCTAAATATCATTATGGGAGCTGCTAAAGGGCTGGCCTACTTGCACCATGACTGTTCTCCGCGAATTATACATCGTGACATAAAGTCAAGCAACATTTTGCTTGATGGCAATTTGGAGGCTCGAGTTGCTGACTTTGGGCTAGCCAAGTTGTTGGAGGATGAGGAATCTCACATTACGACTATTGTAGCTGGAACTTTTGGTTATCTAGCTCCAGGTATGCAATGTAATTACAGCCAGCACTCGGTTTGTATTGAGACTTTTGAATGGAGAATATAGCGCCTTGATGCCCTTGAGCAACAGAAATAGTTCTTTTATTTTCTTTTGTCTAAAGTTCTTATATGAAGTGTGCGAGGGGTGGTCTCCTGTAATGTTGATATCATCATTCCAGAACGGAAGTTGGGGAAGTGTTTGTAGTCTGCGGAGCAAGGGGTAAACAGTTGGGTTTTTTTTTTTGGTATGGTTTTAAGTGGTAACAGGTGGCCAGGATTGTGAAATAGTGTTCAGGCCTAAATAACCGATTTGCAAAGCAGGAGGGAGCATGAGATCATCTTTTGTAAAATTAGCTTCTTAGTGTGACTTAAGGTTCTAGACATGAGCCGTTGTGTGTTGTATAGGCCTTTACATAATGGGATTTGGGAGATTTTGGACCTTCAGTACCAATATTTACCCATGAATTGCTCTATACTTTCTGATATAAAACAATATATGGCTCTATCACGTATTCCGGTACGTATCCTGATAGCACGATTTAGAACATTTAGTTGTATTAGCTGTAGGCCTTAGTTATTTCTAGTTCCACATCGGAGAATAGTTAGAGCACTGGCGGTGGTTTGTCATGCATCTAATTTATCTTGCATCTTATCCCACATCGGTTGCAAAACATGGCCTTAAGGTCTTCTCTGTTTCTATAACAGCCTATCTTCGGAACTACTGCTATGCATGAATTTAAGCTCATGTCTTTCCAAGTCTGTGCCAGTGCCACATTGCACTGAACACTCTTTCTGCTACGAAGAGTAGTGCACATTTCAAAAAATATTGAGAGTGATAGAATTCGTTAGAGATCAGCGAATTTGCATAATAAAAAGTTGGCACTTTTTTTGTGCTAAATTATGAATTCTCATTCCAAAGCGCGATTCATCCACCCTTTTGTGTGGATTAGGTGACTGACATTCATGTTGATGAACAATGTGAAGGGGCTGTTCTGGTCCTTCTTGGGGCTGGTGACGAAGCCCCAAGAACAGTGATTTGGATGACTTTTTCTTCTGTGTGTGCTGACGATAAACTTGGACTCTGTTTACAAACTAATTTTTGACTTTGACTTTGATACTCCTAACTTGTATAACTTGGACTCTGTTTACAAACTAAGTTTTGACTTTGAAATCTATTTGAGACTTCAACCAAAAAGCATCACAAGGGAAAAAGAAGTTCTAATCGTGATTACAAAAGAAGTCCATGTCCAGGAAATTTTGGGATTAGGACCTATTTTTCATGGGCAGGCAAGACATTTGATCGTCGGGTAAGGGAATTAGACCTGAGTCCGTCATTTACTTTGACATTTACCTCGGATAAGGCGTTATATTATTATGTTATGCGTCAAATACTCTATGACACCTTGTAAACACTATTTACGTAGATAATAGGAAACATACTGAGAAATTGGAGTATTTTGTTGCGTCCCAGTATCAGTCACATGGGCATTAGATGAAGTAGACACATACCACACCCCATACTCGTTCTTGGGTACAGGTAAAATAGATGATGACAAGTCCCTGCCTCATTAGAGATTATGGTTTGAATGCAGAGTGGATATCCTATATTAAATAGGACTCCAGTTAAACTAAAATTCAACTAACCGGTGAGATCGGGATGTGTTTGTTTGGTACGTAGTCACAAAAAGTTCTCTCATATGTGCCGACTTATCTATAGAATGAGTCTAGTTAGGTGATCTCCAAGGTAATGGCATAGAATACTCAAGAAAATGTTTGCTTATCTTAACTTTGTTTTTAGAGAATTAGGAAGAATTTATTGTTTATTTCGAGAAGTAAAGGAATACTAGAGAGAGAGAACCTGATGCAGACCCTATCTTGTAAAGTGGGTCCTCTTAATTTTTTATAAATTTGGAATTCAGTCTGACTTTTAGATAGTGATTTATGAACTTTACGTAAATAGCAGTGCGGCGCCCCTGAAACATTAAGTGTTGTCGTAACAATTATGGTATGTCAGTTCTTTTACTGTCGATCGAACTGGAAAAGCGTGGGCATGTTCAGGGGAAGTGCTGTTTTAGAATTGGTTTCATTGCTACTGTGATTTTGGTGTAAGCATCCAACATCATGTTTCCTGAATTGCTTTTGTATACACTTCATTTACAGAATATATGCAAAGTGGTAGAGCAACAGAAAAGACTGATGTTTATAGTTTTGGGGTTTTGATGCTCGAAGTAGTCTGCGGGAAGCGGCCAACTGATGCATCATTCATTGAGAAGGGTTTTAATATTGTTGGCTGGGTATGTCTCTTCCCCCTGCACTTGTTTCCACTGCTTTTATTTATTACTTCCTCTATCTTTTGGTGGATCATTTTGAGCCTTTTTGTTATTGATACATTGCTGAAATTTGGGAAATTGACGTGATCTCATTTCAAAATTACTAAGAGGAGGATCTTATACAAGATTGTTAAGAATTTGACTCCACAAAATGTCCATCACCGTGTGCTGCTGTTTCAAATTTGCTTTAGCTACAATCATGTAAGCAGTTAAGGTTATATTCATGTATCCTGCGAATTTGTACACATTGGATGTTTAATCTAAACTGGATACCATAGAATATGAGAACACTTGTTGATGCAGCAATCTTGGAGCTTAGTAAGGTTTCAAGTTGGAAAAGGAGAGTGTTACATCATGAGGAAATGCATGCTAACCCTCAAAACTTCCAGAAGTGGTTATTCTCTGATTGCTTACTAGTACATGCTGCCATATATGGTACATGTTGTTGTCAATGAACTTTGGATTTTGTTTATTTTGAGCAATTGCGTTATGGTTGTAACCCCCCTCCCCCTCCCCCTCCCCCTCCCCCTC
>JAOTQK010000022.1:18343886-18360038 GCA_025642025.1 Rhododendron ferrugineum
TTCCACGCGTCATCATGTGAGTGGTAGGTCAAACTTCTTCTAAGGTCAACGGTCATAATCTTGACCGCACCTACACCGTGTTAAGAGCATCTATAGTAGAGTATTTGGAATCGTCTGGGACCCAATTTTGAGTATATACCTGCTCCTTTTTTTGGTGTTCTATAAAATGGAGGGGAGTTAATTTCCATTTGCCTCTGCCTACATGATGGATCGACTAATTCGAGTTCTTCGACATACGTACATTGTGTATTAGGGTATGAATAGTTTCGGCATATGTATCTGCCACTCAGAAAATTAGGGTAGTATACTAGTACTCAGTAACCCATACGATGATTACTAAATGCAAAATCTGAATGTCAAAAAATATCTAATAAAATTGGGGAATTATCCTGAGGCGATTCCATTGTGGTTTGTGTCTGTATCTGTATAAAATATATATTCTATTATCTGTTGTTGAGTTTTTCAATTGCTTAATTCAAGATTAAAATCTGGTACAGTGAGTTTCACTTTAACAACTTGGACTTTTTGGATTTGGTCAAAACCCTCTCGTAATAGAATTTCCATGCATTAAGGAATTGCCAATATGCTTTGCAGTCAGTAGAAAAAGCTCCATACGCGACTCTGTAATTAATTGCCCCTGGTTTTAAAAAAGGGCTGCAAATGTTACACAACACCCTTACTAGCTGTATGGGTTACGGCCACCTGTTACACTACAATCGTTACACCTCGCAACAGTGCTGAGAAGAAGAAAATTCACACCTGCGGTTGCTGCCACAATTACGCTACGGCTGTTATTCTTGCAACCGCATCATTGCCACCAATGCAGTACGACCGCAACCACTATTTAGGAAGTTCACGTATACAACTTTGCAATATCATTTTGATGTCCGTTAGTATTAAAAGTGGGTAGTTTTTGAATCCTCGTGTCGAGATCTACAAAATTTGATATAGTGATTACAAAGCTTTGTGATAATAGATACAGTGAATTTTCAGCAGGACATAACTTCTCTTTGAAGTTCTATCAAAATTATAAAAATACCATTCAATTAGATCTGCAAGTACAATTTGGTATTTTGGAATCTTCTCGTGGATGCGAGTGCCAAAGGAGATGTTTTTTCTAGCCATCAAGCATTGGACAAAATGCCGCATGTTTTATGTACTGCTTTGTGGTTTAGGGCGATTCCATGACATGCTTTAAAATTTACAAGCAGAACAAATTGTCTATTTTCAATTTTATTTGCATTTTTGTTTCTTTGATTTATAGTTTTATGAAATAGCTGTCATGGATTAATCATTCAGCTATTTTCTGAACACAGACAGCGATGATATGAAAGGATCAGGAACCATGGAAAACCTGGAAGATAAGGATCTAAAAGCAACATTTGAAAAGCGGAAGTCTAGAACATACGCCTTGACAGTTCCCTTAAGAATTGTTGCTTTACGCGGCTCCATACCTCCTTCTTGGGTCCAGGTCATCTTTATAACTTGTTCTGCATTTCCGTTTGTGTGATATTGATACCTCTGAGTATACTTCTCAAATTTTGTTCATACAAATAAATACAAATACACATGCAAAGCATGACCCTTAGCTTCTGTTAGCTTGTATGTCTCGTCAAATTTTGAAAAAGTTGGACTTGAGAATACTAAAATATGCAACTCGGGAGGGAAAAGTGTGATACAAAGTTAAGGTAAACTAATGTGACGTTGAGCGCTTATTTTATTTCATATTGTGTTATTTTCTCATCATCTAAATGATTCGGTAGGGAACTGATATTCTTCCTGTTTAAAGACTCTAGGGGGAAAAAAAGTTCAAAGAAAAGCTAATAACTACAACCTTTACACAAAAATTCACCGCCGCAGCTGCAGCACCAACAATAGTTGTCATAATTGTTGCGGCCACGTATATTATTCATCTTTGTATGGTTCGACTCTCACAATGATAACCTTCGTTATGTGTACGCAGGTATGGGTATCAAGTTCGGGCAATGTGTCTAGTTGTCAGATCCATCTAATCATGTATACAACATGACACTATATAAACTATTTATAAAGGACTAATTTATTTTAAGGTATAGAGTGGTGTTTATGAGGTAGAATAGACTTTCCATGCATGATCTGAATTCTGAGAGTTCTATATGTTTTTGTATGGTAAACTGGAAACACTTAAGATCCTTGTTAGGTTGATATCAACCACCCGTAGCAGTCACATATCCGATACCTATACCCAAATGTCAAGTGTCCCCCACGTGTTCTTACATGTAAAAGTGTCCGTGCAAGAAGTTCTCGGTGTTTGCGTATTCATTCCTAGTTTTTGTTATCCTCATAATGCACTTTTTTGCAAACAGGATTTCATTCAATCTCAAGGAAGGAGAGCAAAGTTACGTTTAGAGCTCCTCGGAAGTCTCAACAACATCTTTTCTGATCTTTCTAAATCTTTTACCGAAGGAAACGTTGGCCCTAAATCTGCCGTGGCGGCTGATATTGTTAGTGTTGGTGATTCCTGGCTTAGTTTGGCAATTAGAAAGGGTTTAATTGTGGCCCTTCAAGGGGTGGAGGACCATGATTGGTTTAGAGGCTTAGATGACAAATGGAAGGTAAGGATACAATCTGATTTATACGGTCCTTTTTATACACCAACCCTTGCTATGTAAGTCAACAAACATTCCATTGTGACGGTTTTCCAGATTGGCCTATATGTTCTAACATCGAAGGGCTATCAGTAAATTGTGCAGGAAAGAAAACTTAAATAAAAAAATCATTGTCTGATGAATTGCTATTTCAAATGACGCTTCTAAATCTAGTGAGAGATCTCGGAATTGACCCTTGCGCTCCTTTTTCGTGCATCAGGGTATTGTGACGACCGGATCTCCAAGCACCACAATGTAGAAATAATGGATTTTTAATCATCTTATTCTGAAAAGAATAACGTTTACAGCTGCGTTCTAAAATAATTAAAACAACTAGCTGGCCTAAACTCCATATGCCTGTCCTGTGCTTTCGCTCTCGCATCAGCAGCTAAACTGCAGTTGTTATGGACTCTCCTATTGTGCCATAAGGAATTCTTCATAAACCCCCAGGAAGTATACAATACGACGAGAGTAGATATGCTCACAATAAACGAGACCAACCAATTTGCGACACGGGGTCAACAACAATTCACATAATATGACCTCATATCAGGTCGGTGACCGGCCTCACCTGCCATATGAGACTTCTTAGGCCGTTAACACAATAGGCAAATTCACTCGGTCACATACTAAATAGTTCCACGGCACCAAGCCCCCATTTATATAACATTACTCGACTTCACCAAAGAATTCATAGATTTCAATAAATAGCATAACAATCGAGCCGAATACAAAAACATGCCAAAGGAATACTCTGGAGATTAATTTAGAGCATATTGTATACTTCCTGGCTTGGGTACCTTAATCTACCGTAGACCTTTAGCCACCGTGCACCGAGATTGCATGCAACACCCTAAAACCTTCAATTCCGATTCCCACGTACTCGGCTTCTAGCTCTCTGTAAAACTCACCAAAAACTTATTTGTCCTTAAAGAAATCCTTTGTTCTTGTTTTTATAGCACCTGTTAAGTAAGCTCACAAGGTGTCTAAATAAGGCACTTGTCCATCCACCATTTATTTGTTTCAATTGTCATTTTCACACAATAGATTATAGATATTAAGTCTGTGCCTCACATGCACACACCCACGTACAAAATCTCCCACCAATTACCTTTTTCCTCTTCCAATTCTTATCTTTATCTTTTAACTTCCACTCATGCAAGACAAAACCATATAAAATACGTATAAGCAACATATATACAGTAAAACTTGCATCTCCACGTGCAAGACGGGGTTGCACGTCAGGGGGAGTGTTAGATAGCTTGATGTATATTGTTTGGCCCATTTCCTAACGACTTAAGCTTTTGGGATTATGGGTAACTTAACAACTATGCCATGTAAAATCAATCTAGTGGGGCACCGTTCTAATGTTTGGTGCTCCCTTTGAGAATCTGGAAATGGTCGAATTCTTATGCGTTCAATTAGAGGTTTGCTGGCATTTTCTTTGTGGTACATATCCACTATCCTAGGCTTTAAGGTTTTGGGAGATCTAACACCACATTGACACACTTCAGCACTGGATGCTCATACCCGAGTTGACTTAATATGGGTTCCAACCCGAGGCGGGACTGACTTTTTTTCTCAAATGTCACATAATGGTTGACTTTATTGAGGTCCAGCAGGTGAAGATTTGGGACTCTTCCAGGAAAACATGTGACGACTAATATAGGCAAAATACTGATATAGTGTAATCACTTAACTGTGAGTCAACGTGATAATTGGTAGAACCAGAACCTTGTATAAATTGAATTCGAGTATGCACACAGCCAACCATGAAGCCCATAAACAAATAAGCACTTTATAGGTTTAAAATTTATTTGAAACCAGTCAATTGAAGTCCTTCCTAGTTTCCAGGCATCGAAAACTAGGATCCGGATCACTAGTTATACAAGTTTTGACTTTTGACTGCTATTTCTCCAATAGCTCTACTAATCTGAGAGAATTAATTAGTTTTGAAAACCTTCATAATGTTTGATACTTTGATCTGTGATGTGGAAAAGCTTCAGAAGTTTATCAGCTGTATAGCTTAACCTGTTTATCATGCTTCTTTGAATTTTTATAAATCATGCATAACAGACAATCTTCAGAATCAGTTAAATCTGGATATTTCTAATGAATCTATATTTTCATGTCTTAATATTCACTTTTAAGAGTTAAATTGCTTATGCATAGACTATAAACCCATATTATGTAACTATTGTAAGAAAGAAAACAGAAACCCGTATTATGTAACTATGGTAATGAAATTCAAAACAGAAAAACTTCTATACCCTGGTAATGCTGAGAATGATAGTCCCGGATCAATGTTTTATTGAATCTAAATGACAGTGGCCGGTGTTGGTTATTGATTTTTATGTTTTCCAAAATGAACCTGTATCACTGTATCATTGTGCTGCTTCTGAAATACTCTCAGGTATATTTACGCAGGAACAGTGAGGGAAGGTTAGATCCTCAGGGGACAATATGGGCTGCTCCATATAGATGGGGAAGTGTAGTAGTCGCTTACAAGAAAAACAAGTTTCAAAAGCATAATTTGGCTCCAATAGAGGTAATTTGTTTTCCAGGCTGTAAATGATTACAATATAGTATATCTTGTGGCCAAAGGATGATTTCCTACTCCTTAGTTAGTTATGGCTTGTTTTGGATGTGGTTCATTACTTTTGTTCTATAAAGGACGTCTGATAATTGACTCCATTCAGCTAGAATTAATGGTCATAATTGAGCTGTCAGTTGGTTTGTCTTGACACGTTGTTCTACTCTCATCATCACTTCTTTTGATGTCTTATCTCTTTCGCGATTCTGCCAATATTTGTTTCCATTTTGGCCAAATGAAAAATTAAAAAGTGGCATAACACTCTTAGAGACTTGTTTGGATTAATCCCAAGGATTCAGGGTTCTTCTGGTACGAGAACATAATCAAGAATGGGCATGTGGTACAAGAATGTTGTGGTATCATAAGGGCACTTGTGTGTATTACACAATTCGGGTTTACTAGAGTACTTCTGTGAATATTTTGCATTCATCCAAAGGATAAATGGTTCTTCTGGTATGCAGAGCACAATCGAGAATGGGATCATTGTACGACAGTGTTGCGGTGCCATAAGGGCTTACATAATTTCCCTATCAAGATTTAATATGGTACTTACATATTGGAGGAAAATATTTTTCGTTATTCCTACAAGTTCATATATCCTGCATGTACAAGTCATTGCGCATGAACTCTCTGAGTTGGGGCTCGCTCTTTGAGTTCTTGGTCAGAAAGTGAACAAGCTTGCGGTGTCTGATCCCTACTCTCTTTCGTTGTATGAGCTACAGTCACTGAAATACTCTTCCTTGCATATATGTCTTAGTTTAAGTTAGTCTTGCTTTGGGTGTCTCACCTTTCTCTGGATGGCGCAACTTAAATAAATCAACACTCACACAACTTAAACCTGAACTTGTGATTACACCAACCCAAGAGATGAAGTCACAAGTGTCAACAAGATGGTCTAGTATCATCTCTAAGACCAAGGCAGTGGACTACAGCGAAGAATATCGCATCCGTATGTTATCTGTATTGGAGACCGATACTCCTCTGAAACTTGTGGATACGTACCCCAGAAGGATCAAAAATATAATTTCGTATGTTTTACTTTTAAAATTTCAGATACTTTTTAATACTATAGGTCACATATCAGATCCTTTATGAAAAGATTGTGTAACATTTTTAATAGTAGTATAGCAAAATTGGTAGGAATACAGTGAAGTAGAAATTTCTAGTACTTAATTATTATTGAGAGAATGAGATGAAAATAGTATCATCCTTTATTTTAAAAAAATTTCAATGTCCTTATTGTGTCATACATGTGTTCCATGAAATTGAATTTCAACAAGTAACCAAGGAAAATTTGGTACAACACTTTTGCATACGAAAGAATACAATGATTTTGGACCATTCTTGTAGTTATGCATAAAATACTGGTGAAAAGGCTTGATGTATCCTAGCTGTACCCGTCTCCTATTTTTTAGACTCTCTTGTATCTAATTGTCCGTATCAGTTGCCATGCTTCATACTCCAAGACCCATTAGAAATTGTACAAGTCTTTGCTCTTCTCTGTAAGCAATAAACCATATTGTCACTCAGTTCTTTAAGCTCTTTGAAAGCCAACTGATCCCCAAAGTAGTCATAGCAGAGTAGAACTCTTGTATTGGCCTATTTCCTTGGAAGGTTGCTTGAATTTCATGTTTTAACTGGTATCTCTTTGCAAAGTTCGATTGGAACTTTGGAAGTACAATCTGGAAAGGTAGTCCCAAATTTCCTTTGCCGATAGTTGATAGAGGATAGACTGATCCACAGAACTATTTATCCAAGTTATAATTTTGGAAGTGTTGGTGCACCAAGCGGAACATGATTCCTTGTAATTTGCAGCATTGGCATCAGTAGACTTTGTTACATCCCCAGACACAAAAGTTTTCCGTCACTTACCCCATCATTGTACATCTCATGTACCAACTTTACACCGATAGCTTGAAGCGAATCTGAACTTCTACTAGCCAAACTTCCAAGAACAAGATCACAGAAAAGTCACAAGTTTAATATCTTCAATATCGGTCAAATCTGCAAAGTGCACTGTGCTGAAGTAATTACGAGGTTAATTTTGTATCTACCTACTTGTGGTTTGAACACTAGCAAACCAAGTCAAAGAACCAGCAGCAAGCATGAAAAAACCATAATTGAACTGAGGTAAAAGATAATATTGGAGGAGTTCAGTTAGATTTCAGCAACCACTGGATAGGGTTTTTGAAACTTTCAGGTCGAAATTTCTGATGAAGCGAGGGTTTGGATCGAAGGAAGAGATCAAAGAGAAAATGAATGTGAAGATGACCTGATGAAGTTAGGGCTCAGATTGAACACACAGGGAGATAGAAGACAGAAAAAAAACACCTTTATCACCCACTGCTGCCTGGTAACTACCTTTTCTGGCTATAGGTTGGGGGGTAAATTTCTGTTCACAGTTAAGCGTAAGAACCAAGTAAATTATTGCGCTGAGTGCATGTCTTAGTGGGTCGTGATTTGAGCTCTCCATAAAATTAATGCTGGTCAGCCTATTAGCAAGCCTTTTTTCAAGAGAAAAGACACTTAATACATTCTTTAGTGGCAATAAGAACTTTCTTGTTGGAAATTGCTATTTCAGCTCTCATGTCACTTTTTCTTTGTTATCTCTTTTTTTCCTTTTTTTTTTTTTTGTAGTTTCCCCGTTTTGATGAAAAAGCGGTTGTTGGCTTAAATTCAGTTATTTGGCTTTTCGTTACTTATTTAGCATGGAGCTTTTGTTTTGGCTTGAAAAGGTTGCAATCGCATAAAAGCCCTTATTCAATGAGTGAGCCTCATGCCAGTTTCCGTAAACCCCCTAACTCCAAGTGGATGAGAGGGTGAGTTTGCAACTCGATTCTAGGATTGGAAGTGAAATTCTGTGAAGCTTTAGGGCCACAAAGTGTAAATAACCAAAAGATTCAACCAGAAAAGCAGTTCCACTTAATATTGTTACGATTCTAAACCCCAGAACGTCTTCTTTGCTTATGAAAAAAATATTTCTGATTGTTGAATTTTCGAATATTATATTTCGGGAGTACTTATTACTATTTTTTCCCAATCACAGGACTGGGCTGACATATGGCGACCTGAACTTGCGGGGAAAATTTCCATGGTTGATGACCCTAGAGAGGTTGTCGGTGCTGTATTGAAGTCTATGGGGGCATCATACAATACAAGCAACGTTGACTCTGAGGTTGCTGGAGGGAGAAATGCTGTGCGGGCAAAGCTTGCACAGCTCCAAAAACAGGTATATAAATGCATGGTGAAGCCATCCTAGGACAATAGTAGACACGTGCAAGCTGGGGTCTTCGGCCTGTGAGTGAATTTGTTGTGCTAACTGTGGAAAAACCGACTGGTATATTTGAATGTTATACATGATGTCGAGCTATTAATATTTATAAAGTATGCGGTTGATAGATGTTCCTCTAACTGGTTGTAAGATGGACGGATAGGGGATACAAAACCAACCAGAAATAAGGAAGTGGGATGAATTTGTTGCAGTAGGCAAGACAATAGTGCACTTGGTAGTGGTGACATGGTAAGAAAATGCTGCAAATAAGCTGGCACCACTCAAAACTTGACCAAGGTCTTGCTGAGGCTGCTTTAAAAAATGTTATCCAGTTGTTGAGTGGACGTAGATTAGTCGATCCTTTCTATTTAAGCAGCCTTTGAAATTCTGACTTCCATAAACTACTACTACACGCTTGATCTTTCCTAGATTTGGACTGGTGAAAAGCAAGAGTCCTGACTGATGCTGGCATGGACAAGTTGTTGCTGACTGTGTCGTGCATTTTATAATACCATTATAGTTATATAATTTTCATAATAGCAACGATTGGTGTTTCCTTATACGTGTTAGATGGCTTTCTGTAGGTTCAACTATTCGACAGTGTGCAGTATCTGAAAGCATTTGGAGTGGGAGATGTATGGGTGACAGTTGGGTGGAGTAGTGATGTTCTTCCTGCTGCCAAACGTATGACAAATGTCGCAGTTGTTGTTCCCAAATCTGGAGCTAGTTTGTGGGCTGATCTATGGGTATGTCTACAATCTCTTTCAGTTAATTGATTTCCTAAGAATTTGAAGTTGTTTCTCTAATTGAAAACCTAGTTGTGGCATTTTGACACTCATAATGATGCTGCCCTGCATGTATGGGATGAAGTTCTTAAAACATTTCAACCTTGAAGACTTTCTTTAAAGATATTTACCTAATTGCATGACACAATTAGGTATCTCCCGACCGAAAAAGTTCAAGCTAAGTTATCCTAAGTTATCGGTAAATCTGAAAGGGTATAGAAAAGATCCTATACTGTAATCATCAGAAGCGATGATCTTTGGGTAGACCCAAAATCTAATGCGTTTCTGTGTCAGTTGAACTGAAACCTGACTTTTAGATCTTTTTGGAGTAGAAAGACAATGCGGACAAGATGTACACATAATTAGTGGGCCAATATTGGATCTGTTTGTAATGGTCAGAACTTAGACCTAGACCTCACACAAGGCTTATTTACCTATTCTTCTCTTTTGTTATCTTAGATTACAAGAGCATCTAAAATGGGCTCTTCAAAAATATGTGTGAAACAGTGTGTGTAAAAAATGTTAAAAGCAGTACCCATTTATGTGGGTTATGAATGTGTTAGTTTAGGGACTGAGTATGTAATCCAATGGTGTGGTTAAGTGAGTTAGGATAGGTTAGGTGTATTAAAATTGTTAGGAGTTATACACTAACATTAGTGAGTGGCGTACTTTAATCTCTGTTAGTTTGCACGCACGCGCACGCGCGCACACACACACGTCTTATGTTTGTGTGTTAGCCTGTTAGGGTTAAGGAACAGTCTAAACACTTTTCCTTCTCTCCAACATTGGGATATCAAAGCACTGTTAACCCTACCTCTAACTCTAATCTTCATCGTTCACTACCCAGGTTTCGCCACTATTTGCGGCACCCTACCACCCTCACTGAGGCAGCGTCACCTATTACCTTTTCATCGTCGCATGATCTTTGGGTGACAACCCTCGCCGCTGATCTCTGAAACTCATCGTTGACCTATACAGATCTCTAACCCTCGCTCCTGACCTTCGGAGAACTCTGGCCATCACTGTCCTTCATTGATTGTCAGTTGTTGACACTCGTTGCTCGTTGGTCCTGCATGTCATATTGGAACGTCTGCCTTTGATTATTCTTAATCAGGGTAAGTTACCAATTGTTCCAAAAGCTTAAGCTGTTAGGAAATGGGCTCGACAATGTATATCAAGCTATTCAACATGGTTCTCAGTTCTCACCCTTGTTGTGCTATGTTGAGTTCGCTCGTTTGGGTGTTCATTTTGTTCTCATTAGTTGACGTTTTTATGCCAATATTGCTTGGTGGTTGGTTGGTAGTTACTTTCTCAGTTGTTGGTTGTTGATTTGTTTCTAGTTGTTTGGTTTTTGCTCCTCATTGTGAGTTGACTTGTTTGTAATGGCTTCTAGTTCTATACTTCTATGTCTACTTAGTACTTTTTGTTCTCTTTTGTATCCTGATAAATCATCCATTACATGGTGATCTCTATGAAGAGGTCTACATGGAGCAACCACAAGGGTTTGTTGCTTAGGGGGAGAGTATTCTGGTGTGTTGCTTTCGGAAAGCTCTTTATAGTCTTAAGCAATCTCCTAGAGCTTGGTTGGCCAAGTCTGATGTGGTCTTGGGTAAAATATTGTTGTCTATGTGGATGATATATTATTACGGTGATAAGTAGAAGGAATTGCTACAACGTCAGTTTTGTACCAAGGAATTGAGCAGGTTGTGTTATTTCTTGGGTATTGAGGTGGCAAGGTAAAATGATGGAATCAGATTGTCTCAAAGGAAGTATCTGTTGGATATTTTAGAGAAGATTGGTTTGCTGGGATTTAGACCGGTGGATACACCCATGTGTCCCCAATGTCAAACTTTGTATTGACTATGGGGAGTTACTTCCTAATCCAAACCCATATGGTCGCTTTGTAGATGAGTTGAATTGCCTTACCATTAGGAGTCCTAATATCTTGTTTGCCGTTAGTACGTGAGGCAATTTATTTCAGCAAGTCAACTTCTGCATTGGAAAGCAATTCTTAGGGTTGTGAACTATCCAGGACGTGGTCTATTATACAATGCAAGTGGTCATTTGCTTGTTGAGGCCTTTAGTAATCTAGATGTGGTCTATTATACAATGCAAGTGGTCATTTGTTTGTTGAGGCCTTTAATAATCTAGATGGGGCAGGAGGACCATATAATAGGAGATCGACCACTGGAGGTTTATTCCTCGGTGGAAATCTTGTTACTTCGAAGAGCAAGAAGTAGACATGGTTGCTGCAACGTGATTTTAAGGGTACCCGCGAGAAATCAGCAAAAAAAAAGGACCGGGAAAGGCTTCATCCAAGCAGTTTTTATTTGAACGTTCGATAAAAAACAAACAAAAACTGCTCGGATGAAGCCCTTCCCAGTCTTTTTTTTTCCTGATTTCTCGGGGGTTCCCTTAAAATCACGTTCTGAACACATTGAGCAGCTCGGATCATCGAAATTTGATCGGGAAAGGGACGTCCTTACCTTAACAAATTAAGGGCGCCCTTATAAGAAGTTTTGTGTGTGTGTGTGTGTGTGTGTGTGTATATATATATATATATATATATATATATATATATTTCAGGGCGCTTTAGCTAAGGTCGCCCTTATATCGCAAAAATGCAGACGTCGCACAGCTGCCGTTGGATTGTGTTTTGAATGGTCCGGATTCGTGAACAATCTGTTCGCACGAATAAATTATCCGTGAATCTGGACCATTCAAAACACAATCCAACGGCAGCTGAGCGACGTCCGCATTTTTTCAATCTAAGGGCGACCTTAGCTGAAGCGCGGTGTGTGTGTGTATATATGTAATGTAGTAATCGGGTGTGCTAGCTATTCTATTTGTGTCCACTGGTTCTCAATAAGCTGATATTTTCCCCAAAACGCCGTGCAAGCCATGCTTAGAGTTACTATGTAACAAGCTAGATCTTATGGGATATCTACTACCTAGCTTGAGGGTGAGTGTTAAGAGTTATATGTACATGCGCGTTTGTGTGTGTTTGTGTTAGGGTACATATAACACAACGTACATATGTATATAGACATATTATGTTAATGATGGTCCCCACCACTCTTCTCCCTCTTCTCTCCCTCATTCTTTATGTGTGCCAAGTGGTTACCCTAACTTCGCACACGTAGCATACAACTAAACTAGCACATACATGCATTTGCTAGTTCTGAGCATACAACACAACACTAATCCAATAGATAACACACCCAAAAGATGCTCTAACTACCCTTTATTGCATAGAAAGTAGAGGGTATACGATCAAGTCATGCTATTGTTGTCTGGAGTTTAGAAGTCAATTGCCCTGCATTTCTTGGTGCTGAAGGAAATACGATTAAGAACCACTGTAGAAGTAGAACCTTTACAGGCAGCTTCTACACCTTAATGTCGGAAACCATGGAAAAAAAGAAGAAAAAAAGAAACAAACCTTGGGAGGAGAACTAAGGGGAGTAATTCCTATTAATCTGTACCTTATGACATATTCACTGATTCTATACCGATACCAAAGAACATAGTCCATCGCATTCTTTATTGCAGACTGTAGCTGTAGAGTCCCTTAAATAGATTCCTCCGTACAAGATAAGGATAAGATTACCCAACTATGTTACCACCAAATCTACTCAATGATATGCTCATATGTTCGACAAGTTCACAAATAGAACATCCTTATCAAATAGAAATAGCCGGTGGGGTGATCGTTCCTGTTTGTGCTTATCAAAAGAAAAACAAAATCTTTCCTATCAGGTTTCCTCATAGAAATCATGTTCGCGTTCTTATTTGCAGGCAATACCAGCCACCTCAAGATTTGCTACAAATAGAATTGGGGGACGGAATAGGGGACCGTCTCCTCTGGTCCATCAATGGATCGAGTTCTGTTTACAGGCTGCAAGGGCAATGCCTTTCCAGCAGGAGGTCATACCAGGTGCCTCTCCCTCTTCCCTGGAGAAGGGCGCTGTTGAAGAGCCTAAAGAACTTACCAAGGGAAAGCCCAATCTGGACACAAATCTTATTGCTGGAGTGCCCCCCACAGAGATTCTGGCTCGTTGTGAGTTTCTGGAGCCATTATCAGATACTGCTGTGGACGATTACCAGTGGTTAATCTCAAGTATGCATAAACCTCGTCATGGTTTGGTTCATAGAATGGGGCATTCTATTGTCTCCATGATTCAAACAATGTGGTCAAATGCAGCCAAAGGTAACTTGATGTTACCTGTTTTTAGATAAAAACTGTAGTGGCCTTTTAAGTCATTTTGGTATCTTAATGAGGCTTTGAGAGGCTTTATATTGAAGTCTAATAACTCAGCATGTTCTGGGTGAAGTGTCTCTTATGGCCAGATATCTGTGCTGTTGCTAAAATAGCATTTGCTAAGGTTGGAGAGGTTATTAAAGCTTCGGCATTTCTTTTCAAGTTCCCTGTACAACGCCTATGCGTAACACTTGTTTCAAAGCAACATTTATCCATTTCTGCATTTTCCATTCTCTGTTATAAAGCTTGTAACCAAGGTAGAATGAGGTTGAGTGTGCTGCTAGCTAAATATTATTTTGGCTCTTGTTAATAGCAGTGGCCTGTGCGATGCACTGGTGAATGATTCTGATCTAGAGTCGCGGCAGTGACTTGAGCGGGGCAATGTTAATGTTTAGAGATATGGTTGTGCTTTGAGTTAATTCTGAGTTGGGCTTTCATCAAGTGGATCCAGATGTGCGGCCTATTGCTGTTGCTAAACATTTGTTGTTCATGAATTAGGTTCAATCACCAGCTTACTTTCATAGCCGGAATTGTTTTTTCTGTATTGGGTTAACTTATGTTGGAAAATACTATAGGATATAATATTTTATTTTTAAGTGTGAATGAAAATTGATTTATTTTGGAGTTGCATCTTTTCATTGGCATTTGTTCGCCGTGGACGGACGCGTCCTTCACGAACAGATGTGCCTCTTTCCTTGGTGACGTTTCGTAGAGTTACGAGTTGGCCTATAAATATTATTTCCCTCATTCATTTTTAGAGGTTGATTTTTCCTTCATTCAAGTCCATTCATATGAGAGTTACAATCCATTCATATGAGAGAGTTATAAACACAAGATGGTTCGCCAAACCCTCCAATTGAATTGCTGCTTTGGGGGGATTCCGATCAAGTAGTGCTGGGAGACAGTCGTCCAATGCAAACTGTGAGCACCGTAGCGGGGGCGAAATCTGTCTTAAGTACAGAGTGTCACACACAAACACTCGCCTTGATCACTAATTTGTTTCCATCAATTTCCAGGTTTTGAGTTCCGATTTTTTTGCACTCATATAATTGGTTTCATCACAAATAGTAAACACGTTTTTCCAACAATCTTAAGACAGATTAGGTTTACTTTTGTGATTGTGTGATTTCTGTTCTATATGTTTATGTTGGACGAGAAAGTGGAAATTGCATGTATATGTTTGGAACTGCTCGTACATGGATTTATATACTTCGTATCATATATGGCTGACTATAACTGTAACTGATGAACAGATGTCGATGCTTTTGTTGTGGTTTTGTTATAGCAAGTTAGCAACGATAATGCATGTGCGTACCATTACTTACAGTGAATCCATAGAATTCATGAGTAGCATTCTTTCTGTTTCACATGTGTATGATCAGTTTGCTAGATTTCTTATGTGTTAATTAAATTCTAGGACCTTTTGGAACATGCATGAATTTATAAAAAGTTTGTGACGATTACAAATTATCCGTAGAACGGTGCAAATGTTTCAAATCTTTTGAATTTTGCACACTTGTGCACATTGGATGTGTGTCCACATTTGACAAGTGTTCGGTGAGGGACACATTGGTTCGGTTTCGGCAATTTGTGAGTGTTCTAATTTTGTGGGTGGATGGAATTATGGTCGGTGGTTCTGATTTACATGCATCTATGTGAAAATGAAATGTAGTGCTTTTGTATCCCCGTCATTCAGTAGATTCATTGTTCCCATGACAAATGGAAATCTTATCCAAATTGGTGGGAATTAGTATTTTACACTTTGGTGATTAGTATTGAATCTATGTTGGCACCATGTGATCATTAAATTATGAGTGGATTTCTAATTCTCAACGGGAAAGAGACAAAAGAACCTATGATGCTTAGGATTCTTTGAAATTCAATAGCCCATTGACAGTTATGTGAACATATGATTATCATGGCAAGTGTAGAATTGAATTGTGCACGTGGCCGTGTTGTGTGTTAAAGTGGCTTTAACACAGTAAAATTCTACTCTTGGTTGACACTCTGGAAATCAACATGAAGTTCATGTTGGATTCAAAAGGCTCAAGGAACCTAAATGTTGCCTGGACCTGATCTAAATTCTTGGTGATTTTGAGTTTTCATCGTGGGCTTTTAATTTGTAATTGATATTTGATTAGTCCTTTTAAATGTGGGATCAGAGGCCGGAGTGAAAGATATAGTTAGTTTCTATTGTCTTGAAATCCTCAGTTGTTCTCAACTTTGATATTGTATATATCATTGTTACCGTTAGTGGCCGAACTTCGGAATGGGAAAATTTGGATAGGTGTGACTCTTTGAGATGTTACCGGCCGTGTTTTTCTTATGTGTGAAGATGTGTAACCTTGGAGTTAAATCAAAAGGTGTGATTCTTGGGGTTACTAGTGTGACCCTTGAGATTACGTCAAAAGATGTGATTTTTGAGTTTACATCAAAAGGTTTAACTAAGGTGTCACGACCTAGATTTTCAACATAAAGTAAATAACATTTTATAATAAAAAGACCTCGCTTGCCACTGTATTCCCAAAATAATATCCCACTTGTTTAAATTACAAACAAGTTCCCAATTCAAAAGGATATACAAATTTGGCACCACGGCCCTAATTAACTTGAGTACA
>JAOTQK010000022.1:18360138-18371754 GCA_025642025.1 Rhododendron ferrugineum
TCACCTAATAAACCATATTCTCTCAATTAGGCATTTAATAAATATTTCAAGAATTAAAAATTATTCGGGTCTCTACATAAGGGGTGTGACTGTTGGGTTTATCGTTTACGCTAAGAGACGTGACCCTTGGTGATGCCACATATCTTTTGACTTTCTAAAAAAAAAAAAAGTCAGTTGGGCCAAATTTATTGAAAATGCCAAATGTGTAAATTCATGTTTTGGATTTTTTGAAATTCAGTTTCCATAGACTCGGAAGATCCGTTTGCTATGTTTGAATTGGCATGAAACTAAAATTGAAATATTTTCGTTTCTACGATCTTAAGTGGTTGGTAGTTATCAACAACTATGCCCCACAAGATACTTTTGAATAAAGTGAAATTGGTTTATATGCTATAGAGTGTATCTATTGAATCGGCAAAGATACTTAGAATGCATGATGCAGTTAGCATATAACCATCTCAATTTGAGTATAGCGTTACTCAATATTGGGTGAGGTACTCAATGTGGGGGTTGTTTCTTGCTCCTATGTCTTGGAACACGAGAGATGAAGAGAAGTTTAGACATTGTTTGTGTCATGTCATAAACTACGGAAATTATTTTGTAATTAAATTCTGAATTAATTTCAGAATTGTGGGGGAAACAATATTTATAATTTCCACATAATTTTCACAAAGTTAAACTATTTGTTGCACTATTGGAGATGTCAAATTATATTCTTAACACAATAGTGTTGTGATTCGAATATCCAATTTATAAGTTTTAGAATCCAAAGGTGGATTTACTTTTACAATTGGAGGGCAACAGTGAGTTTGAAATCCTCGCACATGTATAGCAAGGTCTACGATAAAGTCTGATCAACTCATTGCATTAGACAAACGGCTTGTAAGCAGATGGTTGCGCCATCTTTTAGAGGATGGTCCAACGTGGTCCAATTCTATGTTAGGAGTTATAGTGTGATGGTCATCAGTAGTTGAAAGGCATAGAAGACCATTTAAAACGGTAAGTCCAATCATGTTTGTTGTAGACAAGTTACCGTTAAACATTTGTTCTCACTTGAGAATGAAACGTCAAAAAAAAATTTAACGGATCCGTCAAGTTGAGTTTTGACTAGAGAACAAATGATCATCTACGGGAATGAGATTAAAGCCTACAAATTAAAAGTTCTCTATGACGGCAACTCAACCTAGCTGACTGGAGATCCCAAGATCTAGGTTCAACGGGACAACTAAGTTGTATGAGACTTAGGAGTATCACTGAGGAGATATCTCTCCAACTCATTCCTATGGTGAAACAGTAATGTCTGCAGCGTTTTAGGTTAAGTTTAACTTTTAATGATTCTTATACCTTGGTAAATCCAAGTGGGGTATAACAGGATACTCTTAATAAGAGATCACCTATGTTAGTGTGAAAGGGCCGCTTTTTTGAGAATTTTCTAAGGTTGAATTCTCTAAAATACTCTCTGAAACCAGTCGGTGTTCTCGGGCCAAAATGAGCACAATCGTATGAACCAATTGTGTTCGGAAAAATTCTGTGTGAATTTTATTGTCTTGGTTTACACAAAATGCTGAACAGTTCAAGGCATCGTGTCCACTGGTTAGCAAGTAAATCCGATAGTCTTTCACAAGGGAAGATTCAAAGCCAAAAACTACATATCCTATGTAGGAAATTTCCACTTGTACTTTCTTTGTCGTTTGCATTGGTTATCGAGTCAATTTCATTCATGTGGGGGATTGTTGGAAAATATCATAGGATATAATATTTTATTTTAAGTGTGAATGAAAATTGATTTATTTTGGAGTTGTATCTTTGCATTGGCACTTGTTCGCCGTGGACGGACGCGTCCTTCACGAACATATGTGCCTCTTTCCTTGGTGGCTTTTCATAGAGTTACGAGTTGGCCTATAAATATTATTTTCCTCATTCATTTTTAGAGGTTGATTTTTCCTTCATTCAAGTCCATTCATATGAGAGAGTTACAAACACAAGATAATTCGCCAAACCCTCAAATTGAAGTGCTGCTTTGGGGGGATTCCGATCAAGTAGTGCTGGGAGACTGTCATCCAATGCAAACCGTGAGCACCGTAGCGGGAGTGAAATCTGTCTTAAGTACAGAGTGTCACACACAAACACTCGCCTTGATCACCAATTTATTTCCATCAATTTCCAAGTTTTGAGTTCCGATTTTATTGCACTCATATTATTGGTTTCATCACAAATAGTAAACACATTTTTCCAACAACTTATGCACAAGTCAAAGGCGGTTAAAAAGAAGGCGGCATCAAGTAAGCATCATGGTAATCAATTGAAAAATCGATTGATTGCAACCATTTGAAGAGCATTTTTAGAGATCCAGTTGACCATAATTTAGCAAAACCGACAACTTGTGCTTCGATTTCCTCCTGCGATGTTTGCAATAGAAATCGATTTATCATTTCATTGTAGAAAAAGAATCAATGATAAGAGGTTGGGAAGGTTTTGAGAATTGTATTTTAAGGAGGAGATGATGACACAAGTAACAACTTTGTTGATCTAGAAGTCTCAAAGTCTGACCAGTTGCAGAATAGGAAAATCTTGGACGGTGCATGATCATCTTTGGACGCTATCGTCTTATTAGGTCATGGGTTTGGGCAAGGCTGAAATGAAGAAGCAGAGGTTTAGTGGATTTGGAAAATCCAGCATAGAGATGAATATCATTCTAAAGTGGACTCCTTTATTTGAGAGATTATTCAATGCCCTTAGGGCTAGTGGCAGCTCCCCAAGCCTCTCCTCACCACACATTGTTGTGGTGTCCTTACAATTAGTCTCAGACTCCACAGAAATGGGTGGTTGAGGAGAGGCCTAAGGCACCACATGGCGGTGCCCTTGGGGCATTGAATAATTTTTCCTTTTGTTGATAGCTGCTATTGGAAAGTAGTCTTCCAACCAAGTACAAGTTGTTGATGGCTTCAAGTGGACTCTTTCTTGTCAAGGGATTTAAAAGTACAAGGGTGATCAAAAGGCTTTGAGCCATTTTATTTGGTTTCTTGTACTTGGGTTTTGATTGCATGGCACTTTCGCTGTTGGTTTCTTACCAAATACTCTTTGGATTGATTTTAGGTAGGAGTTTATTTATATTAGTATATAGAATCATTTGATCAAACTAAACCCTATGGATTGGCTTAGGAGTCTTGGCCTGAGACTTAGGAGATTGCTTCCTCCTAATGTCTCAGGTTCGATTCTTCTTACTAGATAATTCTTGGGGCCACATCACCTTACGCGTAAGTCTGTGAGAGATTGTAGGGATTAGTCCGAGGTGCACGCAAGTTGGCTCAGAATACCCTATTTTTTCTGGCCATTGGACCAATTTATTGAGTGATAGGTTTATGGACCAATTTATCTAGTCCATTGGAGTTGATTTTTACACATTCAGTTGCTAAATTTTTAGCCATATTTACACTATTGAGTGTTTTGTAGGGTTCATTGGAGATGCTCTTAGCATTGATTTTAGTTCCTATCAAGCGGAGCTATGTTGGGTTGGGTTGGGGGAGGCGGCGGCGGCTCCGGCTACCTAAGTATCCGAGTTTTAAAATTTTTATTTTGTATATACCTGATTTTGAATATCATTGATAATTATTCGTGTATAGCTACTTATAATTTTAATAATTTTGGTTCGATTTGATAAAAACCGGTTATTTGATATTCTCATTTTTCAATTTCTTTCATAAATAAAAAATAACCACGTTATAGTTGATGTAGCCTAAAGAATCATTTCAATATACAAATGTAATGAATTGGAAAGCAAAAACATTATGATATACTTTAAGTATACATTCCGATATAAAAAATATATGTCTACTAAGCCGGCCCCATAGGGTTAAAATCCTGACTCCACCATTAGTTACTATATATCTTTCTTACTAGTTACAATGTCTGTTTTAGCTCTAATCTCCTGAAAGAGACATTTGGCCTGCCCCCAATCCACAATTGCCCCCATCCTTTTTGCATGAAGACATGACGTATGAGACAAATCAAGAAACTACAACAATGTCCATGAAAAAGGATTAGCACAAAGTACCCCTATTTAGTTGAGTGGTTGGAGCAGTTATAGAAACAATGTCCTGATCTCTCTCTCTCTCTCTTTTGGATAAGAAATTTGGTTCTTAAGTAATCCCCATGGGTTATTTCATTAATCATCATCCCCCACTCCTCTTCTCAATTCTCTCATTCTGTTTCCTGCAAAAATGAAGGACTCGAACTCGAACTCAAACTCGAAGCCATGGAGAGTACCCTTCACAACAAATTGCTGCTCGGCCGAAGACCAAACGATCTTCGGCAATATCAGCCGTTGCAGGCCATCCAAGTCTGAATTCTCCAAAAATATAGCCCCGCTCCCTTCTTTCAGACGTGTGTCCTTTTCGGACCTCAGTCGCTCTTCGTCTATTCGTATCAACGAGGACTTGGCCCAGTCTTTTGGCTCGGACTTGTACGACTTTCAACTCAGCGAGTTGCGCGCGATAACGCAGAATTTCTCGAGAAGTTTCTTGCTGGGGGAAGGCGGGTTCGGGACGGTGCACAAAGGCTATGCGGATGATAACCTGAGGCCTGGTTTGAAGGCGCAGGCTGTTGCTGTTAAGCTTCTTGATAGTGAAGGCTTGCAAGGACACCGCGAATGGCTTGTAAGAAACAAACATGTTTTAAAATTGTTTGCTCCAATTTTTGCGTACCTCGAATTTTGATGTTACTGTTATTTTCTAATTACCATTATTTTTCAGAAAAAGCTAAATAAACCGACGGGTACTGACGGCCACGCAGGACCCACTAAGGGTCCCGCATGGAAAATTCGGTCGGCACCCCGTCGATTTGGTATCAGTCGGTACCTGTAGCAGCGTTGATTATTTTTAGAATGGAGGGATGTACGTCCACCTTTGTTTCACAACGAGAAATACAACTTTTTTGGCGTAGGTAGTGTTGGTGATTACTAAAAAAATCTAAATTACAACTGAGCCTTCAAAGCTCCTCTACCATGAGCTCGAACTTCAAACTTCCCCCGTGAAACAAAGAGGTACAAACCAAGTATAATTTTCTTAAGGGACACCTAAAAAGAGATGGAGAGGCTACTTATTAGTTCTTGACAACTAACTGTAAATGAGCTGAGTCGAGTCAAACTTTGTTGAGTTTGAGCTCGATAAAGAGCCAAAAAAT
This sequence comes from Rhododendron ferrugineum, assembly GCA_025642025.1. NCBI lineage: Eukaryota > Viridiplantae > Streptophyta > Magnoliopsida > Ericales > Ericaceae > Rhododendron > Rhododendron ferrugineum. The sequence continues at coordinate 18,365,320 of JAOTQK010000022.1, forward strand.
CGAGCTCGAGCCTTAATGAGCCGATCAACCCTTAATGAATCAAGCTTATTCTTTTACTAAACGAGTATTTTTAATTGAGTCGAGCCACTCTTAACGAGTCGAGTTTTTGTCGAACGAGCCGAGTTTTTGTCGAACGAGCCGAGCTCCACTCGGCTCATGTAGTAAAGGAGCCGAGTTCGCGAGCTGCTCGGTTCATTTACAGCCCTATCGACAGTTAGAGAAAGTTATCAAATACAACTTAGGTGGAATGGTCGTGGCTAATGGTTGAATACTTGAATCGCCTCTCACTAACTTCGTGAGCCAAAAATGAAAAATGTCTCCCTCCACGTGATGTATAGTTGATATTTCCACAATTTTATAAAATATACTAGATTGTAGACTAACTAGTGTTTGCCCGTGCCTACGGCACTACGCACGCCGGTTGGAATTGCGTCGGCGTGTGTGAACGTGTGTGCATGTGCATAATGGGTGCCACATAGGACAAATGTGCCACGTAGGACAAACACCCTTCTGTTTTATTAGATAGATAGGATGGGTAAAGGCTTAAACTTTTTTCTTTTTATTTTTTTGTATTTTGTTCGTATTTTCTGAATTTTTGTTAGATTCGTTTTTTTTTATTAATTATTCATCTCGACAAGAGGAGTCTAAAAAGTAAAAAATTATGACTAAAAGCAAAAATCAAAAATTCACTAAAGACGAACAAAATATTAACTAACTGTCTTTTTTGTCTAAAGTGTCGTCTCATATAAAAAAAATTTAACATTGGTCCATGCTTTTATACTTTTCTAATTTCTCTCATCGAGACGAATGATTAATCCCAAAATTACGACGAAAGCCTCAACAAAAAAATTTGCGAAAGGTAAAAAAAAAAACCGAAAAAGATTACATCAACAGGGTCCACACAGCACCCATCAACATGTGGCCCCAAACCTAAATGAAAATGACCAATGTTATAAAAAATTGTTTTTCTTTTATATCTATTTTCGTCAGACAATTACAAAAATCCGTACCCTACCAAAGGCTTGGACTAACCACAAATGTTTACCAAATCCCCTAGACCACTGACGTCTGCTTGTGGTGTTCCAACTAGATGATGATCAAAATTCCCTTAATCAAATAGCAAGTGGACTAGTTTATAGTTGGTGAAGTCTTAAATATTTAGCACCACACTGTAGTTTAGTTGTCCTACACCTCAAACTTGTGCTTAATACTTATCTTTCCACATGTATGGAGTCGGGACGGAGCCAGGAATCTAGGACAGTCGAGTCTATATAGAAACGCACTTGTTCCTATTCGTATTTGCTAATCTATAGCTTAATATTAGTTGCTGCTTGCACAAGAGTTTACAAATGTGTATCGCAAATTCTAACTTTTTAGCAATCATAGAGTATTTATCCTTATGCTTTATTACTAAGAGTTAGCCAAATTCTAGTGTTAAAAGGAGGGCAAATTGATTATTTTAGTAGGATTCCTTCATACTTGGGGAAATTCAATTAAGATTATGGGGTCAAATTTATAACATAAAATAAAATAAAATAAATTAATAGATTAATGTAGAAGTTAGCGGGGTCAAATGACCTCACTTGACCATATGTAACTCCACCCCTGGTAATGGAGTTATATATTCCTACAGATTAATTGTCAGATTGAAAACTCACAAACAATCAGACAAATAAACAAAAATAAAAAAACAACATTAGCAATACTACATACCTTGCAAAATACTTTTAAAACTATATGGTGGGGCCACCACTGGAACGTGGTATTAGTCAAGTGTGAATGTGAGACCCCAACTCTTGTCCCACAAGGAGGTGTTAAGGGAAAGCCCTTGTAAACCACCGGCCAAGTACCTTAAGCCCAAGATATTAGTAGTAGTCCATAAGGTTTGTTATGCCCAATATCATCTACATAGACTTTCGATGTGGGACGGGACTCTGTTATAACAAGGTTTGGAATGATGTTAAAAAAAAAACAAGGTTTGGCAGAGATGGTAGATGGGTTGCCTTACTATTTCACGAAAACTCGTTTAAAAAACCAATAAAGCAACTATTTTTCCTGGATTTTTCTTAATTTGCCTGCAAGAACACAAACAGGTAATTCAGTTGAGCTGCTCATACTTCTAATCATATGTGTCTCCATGAAGGCGGAGGTAATATTTCTGGGCCAACTTCGGCACCAAAACTTGGTGAAATTGGTTGGCTATTGTTGCGAAGAAGAAGAGCGGCTTCTGGTGTATGAGTTCATGCCGAGAGGCAGCCTGGAAAATCATCTTTTCAAGAGTAAGTTCTCATTTACACTAAAACCCATGGAAATTTCACAATCAAACACTCGAATGTCTCATTCATTTGATCACCTAATCGCTTGCAGGGATGTCAGTTTCGCTGCCATGGGGCACGAGATTGAAGATTGCTATCGGTTCAGCCAAAGGCCTCGCATTCCTGCACGGTGCTCAGAGCCCAGTCATATACCGGGACTTCAAAACTTCCAACATCTTGCTGGATTCTGTATGCATTCTTTCCGCCATTGTCGTTTGCTTTTATATATTTGTTCTTCAGAATGGAAACTGTTAAATTTCTGAAAACTACCCGGTTTGCATAAAGAACCAGATAGCTTTCGTTTGTTTTTGTTTTTGTTTTGCGAATACAAAACATAGAACGGAAAACATAACACAGCAAGACCATAACGAAATCAAGCTAGCTACCATGCATTTTGGTTACAAGTTTGATCAAGTTCTCTCGTTCTTTCTAGGAGTTCAACGCTAAATTGTCGGACTTTGGACTCGCAAAGATGGGCCCTGAAGGATCAAACACCCATGTCACTACAAGGGTTATGGGTACCTATGGATACGCTGCTCCTGAATATGTCAATACAGGTAAACATATCTAAGCTTCAAAATTAGGATTTTTATCGCATAACAAACTTACGAAATCACATATAAGGTAGTAGCTAGCCACAATTTTTGTATCCTTGCTCGAACATATTTACAATTCCCAGCACAAAATCTACAAAATGAGGCCAGAGTTAAACCGTTATTCAGTGGTCATTCACCGACTAAAATGAAGCTACCTTGAAGAACACTTGAATTCTCGACTTCGTGTGATAGATAATCGCACATGTCCCAACCATTTCAGTACGTTTTCGTGTCCATGAATCAGCCTCTATAGATACAATGTAGTGAAAGTTCTAATAAATATTGAAAGAACACCTAACTAGTCCATCTATTATTAGAGTTTTACAGTGATAAACAAATCATGCATTCTGATTATTGTACACTTATAAATGTGTTGCAGGGCATTTGACCACAAGGAGTGACATTTACAGCTTTGGGGTGGTGCTGCTAGAACTACTAACTGGAAGGAGAGCATTGGACAATACAAGGCCAAAGAGTGAGCAAAAGCTCGTCGATTGGTCGAAGCCTTACTTGACAAGTAGCCGGAGGTTGCGCTGCATAATGGACCCGAGACTTTCTGGCCAGTATTCCGTCAAAGGGGCAAAGGAAATGGCTCTTCTTGCACTTCAATGCGTGAGTCTCATCCCCAAAGACAGGCCGAAAATGCCAGTTATTATTGAAACTCTTGAAAGCTTGCAAAAACTTACGGACATGGCTGTTACGTGCGGTCAATGGCCGGCATCGCCAAATCCGGGGAAGAATGCGGTGGCTTCTGCGAAAGGGGGGAGGAGAGACAATAAAAGCGCGATTTACTGGAAAAAATCTCCAGTTGCTGCAACCCCAAAGAAATAATATCTCTATTGCTGAAAGTAAAGACTCTAGAGGCGCATATTTATGTGTGTAACATAAAGAACTGGATGTGTGTATTCAGTACACACTGAATTCTAAGGCATGTTTAGATGCTTATGTAAATATTGTGATATCTGTAATATGGAGTGTCCTGTCTTGCCAATATGTCGCCAAGTCCGTCAAACTTTGGATCTACATTACCAGAAAACGATAATACCCTAGCAAATGGCATACTCCTATCTCAAGCCAAATATGCCCTCAACCTTCACCACAAAGCTGGAATGGTTGATTGTAGACCCTGCAGTTCCCCCTCTTCTCTCAAACCTGCTCCTGTGGAACGTATTACTCCCATGCCTAATCCTGAACTTTATAGATCCTTAGTTGGATCCCTGCGATCCTATGGAACATAATTCTCCCATGCCTGTATGTTTTATATGGGCTTTTAGGCCTTTAGGTGTTGGGACTTTGTTCTCTTTAGGTGTTGCCTTGGTTGGTATCTTGCCAATCAAGATTTTGGGTCTCAGATTGGACTTTTCGTTCTCTCCTTGTCTTATTAATCTTTGTATCTTCTTCAAAGGTCTATAAAATCTTTTTTTCGCCGTTCAAAAAAAGAATATCTCACCCTAGCAAATGGCATACTCCTGTCTTAAGCCAAATATGCCCTCAACCTTCACCACAAAGCTGGAATGGTTGATTGTAGACCCTGCAGTTCCCCCTCTTCTCTCAAACCTGCTCCTGTGGAACGTATTACTCCCATGCCTAATCCTGAACTTTATAGATCCTTAGTTGGATCCCTGCGATCCTATGGAACATAATTCTCCCATGCCTGTATGTTTTATATGGGCTTTTAGGCCTTTAGGTGTTGGGACTTTGTTCTCTTTAGGTGTTGCCTCGGTTGGTATCTTGCCAATCAAGATTTTGGGTCTCAGATTGGACTTTTCGTTCTCTCCTTATCCTATTAATCTTTGTATCTTCTTCAAAGGTCTATAAAATCTTTTTTTCGCCGTTCAAAAAAAGAATATCTCACTCTTACTAGACCAGAGTTATCCATTGCTGTGAATTATGTTCTCCAGCAATGCATTGTCCTTTAGACAAGCATTTTACTGCAGTTAAGAGAATCCTTAGGTATGTCAAGGGAACTTTGCACCATGGTTTGTTGTTTTCTAAAGGATCTCTGACGTCCTTGTCAGCCTTCTCGGATGTTGATTGGGTAGGGGATGCCTTAGATCGTCGCTCCACTGGAGGCGATTGTATGTATCTTGGTCTTAATCTCATTTCTTGGCCTGCCAAGAAACAGGTCACAGTTGCACGCTCAGCGGGATGCCTTAGATCGTCGCCACTGGAGGCTATTGTATGTATCTTGGTCCTAATCTCATTTCTTGGCCTGCCAAGAAACAGGTCACAGTTGCACGCTCATCCATTGAGGCCGAGTATAAAGCTCTGGCTAATGCTGCTGCTGAGGTTGTGTGGTTACTTCAGTTGTTCAAGGACTTGGGTATTGCTTCTCATCTTTCTCCTCCTATCCTAAGGTGAGATAACGTTTCTGCGATGTCTCTGGCCACTAATCCTGTGTTCCATGCTCGCACAAAGCATGTTGAAGTGGATTTTCATCTTGTACGAGTAAAGATTGGTCTTAAGCAGTTACAGGTTCAGTATGTTCCCTCTGCCTTTCAGTTGGCAGATATTTTCACTAAACCCCTTACTGTTGCACGTTTTCTGCTTCTTCGGGACAAACTGAAGCTGTTTCAAGTGCTCGCATCAATTTGCGGGGGATGTTAGCTTATCGATCAAGGTGGTAATACACCTGGATTAACTACTGGCACTAAGTTGGTTGAGCTTAGCACTAATTCTATTGAGTTGTCCTTTAATCGTGCAGTTAAGTTAGGCATACTACAAACTCATGATTTAACTACCACTTTGAACGCATACTGAAAACTGCTGATTAGAAAATGTAACATTTTCACTCAAATCGTTCATTGGAAGAGCTTCCATCTCGTGTTATAGTTTTTTTAACAGAATCTCGTGTTATAAGAAAAGCAATGTTTAAGTAGGAAAAATCTTAACCTTGGGGTTTGACATAGCTAGTGGTCGGCCACCGCTCCTTCGAAGCGTGAGGTCTACGGTTCGACTCATACAGACAGGAGGTTGACCCTCATAGTAATCTAACAAATACTAACATATTAACATCCTATTGTCCGGAGAAGGGAAAAAATAAGTAGGAAAATTTTTCGAAACCTGTATCCATAACCATCTGTAACAACCCGTGACAGCTGACCAGAATACCATTCGCCCAAAAGGCTAACCTCAAGTTATACAGTAGCTGGTCAGCTTATCTTATAAACCATATTCACCTCTTAGACAGTTCTAGAGGTGGCCCCCATCATGTAGACCAGGGTTGTGCTCTGATACCATTTGCCTAACCACGTGGCTCAAAAGGTTAACGTCAAGTTATACAGTAGCTGGTCGGAGCTGACGTGCTAAACATTCGCCTAACCACGTGGCTTAAAAGGTTAACCTCAAGTTACACAGTAGCTAGTTGCAGGATCGACTTATGGCCAAGGCAGGAGAAACCTGCGCTTCCGACCCCCAAAAAAAGTTAAAAACGAGGTAGGTATGTATGTGTATATATATATATATATATATATATATATATATATATATACAGTCCTTTTCAGGTCCGGACCTCCCATTTTCCG
>JAOTQK010000022.1:18371854-18416082 GCA_025642025.1 Rhododendron ferrugineum
ATTTCGTTCAAATCCGGAGATTGGAGCTAGGGCTCGGAAATTCCATCCAAATTCGTTCTTTGATCTTGAGGTAGGAAATTCTAACTATCAACATATGTTTATGACTTGTTTCTCATAGCTTGATTCGTGCCATTACTTCTTGTTGTTGTTGTTGAGCTTGTAGTGGCTGCAAAACCCACTGAAATCTGTCAAAAATCTACTCGAATTGATCTGGTATCGATACCATTTGCTTAGGTATCGATACTTTTATGTCCAAAAACCCAGAAAATACTTTGGTATCGATACCAACCTTCATGGGTATCGATACCCTTGCGTCTGGACTGATTGTAACCCAAATGGTATCGATACCATTTTCCAAAGGTATCGATACCTTCATGTAAAATCTGGACAGTTTTGTACCTTGATTCCCATTCCTTAATTGGGGTTCCTAATCATGCCTAGCCTATCTTAAATACTATTTTAATGGTTTTAAACATGATTAATCTTGCCATGTGACACCATTGAATACATCCACGGTTTTTAAGGCTCCATTAAATTTGATTTTTCCCAAAAATTCCCTATGAACCAAAGTTGCATTTTTGAACGGCATATCCGAACGGCGAAATGAATTTTGGTATTTTCCGGATACGACGAGAACATTCAGGACTCATCGACGGGTGAGTGTCTGGCAGAGGACATCGGGGTCCTTTAATTGGCCCGGCAGGAGCTATATGCTCGTATTTGATATTTCAGGACCCCCCAATGGGCAAGGTGCCTGGCAGAGGACATCGGGGTCCTTTAACTGGCCCGGCAGGAGCTTCGGCTCATGACACTGTACGAGACACGTCATGACAAGTGGTGTTTTGAACGGTTATTCATTGGTACTCGCTGTTGGTTCTGAAAATGGATTGTTTAAGTGGATTTTGCTTTCGTCGTTTGTTCATTGGATCTTGTTACCTTTGTCCACCTTGTTTCCATTCCTACATGTCATATGCATATATTGTTAGATTAGAGCTTTCTACTGGGCTAGTGTAGCTCAGACCTTCCTTCATTTCAGGTACTAACACAGGGCAATAGCCGCATGTTTGGACTGCTTGAGTGTGGACATTATTTTGAAAGCTAACATTGTGGAGTTACCGAGTCATCTTTATAGTTTCATTTTGAAAGATGTATTTGTAACTCTATTTGTAAATCTTTTGATTATGAAATGGTGTAACTTTCTAACTCTATCGATACTCTTACTTTTGTTAATTCAGGCATCGAAGCCAAAGATGTAACTTTTGGAAACTGTTGATTGTTGAAGCGTAATTGTGGTAATGGGAATGTAAACTCTTTTGGGGTATTATCCGGAATATTGTGAGATTTCTATTTATGAATATCCTTTATAATTATGTTGAAAATCGAGGGTGTGACACTACATCAAGTTTAATGAGTTTAATGATTTGGATTCAACAGTGAAATAGTTAGTTTTTTATTCGGCAAGTTTCTATAAGTTTTTTTTTATTCGAGTTTCTACAAGTTGTTTGATCCTCATTTTCTTATGTCTTCTTTTTATTCTGTTAAAAGAAGACACCATTTGTTCGAATCTCATTTTCTTTTTGTGTGTCCAGAATTACAGGATGAATAGTGCAAATAAAATTAATATGGTTCCAGTATCTGTACGAGTGGAGATGCATGAGAATGCTCAAGTAGTAGTCGACGAGAAAAATATACAAAATGACCCATTGGTAAACATTCTAGCTACAAAGACTATACTGCGATTTTTAGTCTGCTTACATTGAAATATATATTATTTGAATAAACTGCGATTTTTTCAAAAGAATGTTCTTACCTTTTCAAATGTATGGTTGTAAATATTTCATTGTCACACCTAGATGATACATAAACCAGTTTATATTTTATGGTGAATTTAATAATTCTTAATCTTATTTATGTAGGAACGTCGAGGACTGGCAAATCAACAATGAGATCGTCGTGAGACAGCTTTGTTAAGACAGTGGGGATTTCATATTGAAATTGGAAAATTATACGGAGTCGAATGACAAATTCTAAAGCATCTTTAAACTACACATTTGTCTTCTCTGAGTCTAATTTTCCAATTTTTTTATATAATCGGTTTAACTTTATTTGATTTTTAGTACGTGTGTTGAGTGATTTATGGATTGAGGAACTTAACGACCTACTTCAATATTCTGTTTGATATGAATTTAGCTTAAATGTGTGCACCTCAATTTGTCCTGCGCATATAACGTAGGGGCATCCCCATACTTGAAGGTACGTCGGAACATACTTATCCCGTTATTTATATTATCACTCTAGGTACAGTGGTTCATCGACTTTTAAATAATTGACCATGAAAAACAAATAAATGAATTAAGTTTTATGGACAACTCTTGCTGCGGTGTTTACCTTGCAAAGCATTAAAATGCCAACTAATGCCTTTAGTAGGGCACGCCCATGCCTTCATGCCCGTGTTAATAGATTCTATCGAAAGCTGGGGTATATCTATACTGTTGACTTTATGTATAAGATTCAAAAACCGTCCTTTCTTATTATATGAAGAAAAAAAAGGAGCACCGTCCTTCACAATGCATTACATTGGTGATTAAGTTGTTGCTTTGAAGATGGAGGAAGCTTCATTATACAAGTGGTGTTTGCCTTGATCACTGTTTGTGTTCTTACTGTGTTTCTTCACATGTACAAATTTGTTGACACGTTTTATGGAAAAATTGGAGTAGCAATTTTGTTAGATGTAATCTTGAATAAGAGCTCCTAATTTTTATAACAATTTTTCGCATTTGCTTTGATTCCATTGGGATTAAGCAGTTTTAGTGTGAGGGTGCATGAAAGTTTTTCATTGTTTTATGTTAATGCTTTTGAATTAGTGACTTTTGGCACGGGCGTAGTTGCACTCCTCAGATTTTAGTGTGAGGGTACATGAAAGAAAAAAAATTACACACTCGATAATTCATCTTAGTTGTGTTCAAAAACGTGTTGCGTCATACCTTCAGGCACGGGCAATTTCTATTTTTTTACATTTGTTAGCCCACAAAAACATCCACCATGGAAGGTCGAGCACAATTTTGTGACATTACACTTTTGTTCTTCATTAATTGACGTGAGCAGTGGCGGCTCCCTCCTTTGCCAAGGTAGTCACTTGAACACCCTAAAAAAAATTATTTGCATAGAATAAATGTAATATTTTTAGTTGTATTTTAGTTTAGTCCTTCTTGCACAACCTACTCAAAAAATATTTGAACATCCAATACAAAAATCAGGCCACTCATCATCAATCTAATGTGTACAACCCAAGTCATAGATAAATTTTTGTGTATATATAGTTGTGGTTTCTCGAGGCAGTAGAGATTTATGAACACCATTCTCAGAATTTCTGGAACCACCACTTGACGTGAGTACGCAGAGGCGGAGTTATGTTGGGGCCCGGGGTGCCATGGCCCCAGCTCCCCGAGCGTCCAAGTTTTAAAAATTTTATTTTGTATATACCTGATTTTGAATATTATTGATAATTATTCGTGTATAGCTACTTATAATCTCAATAATTTTGGTTCGATTTGATAAAAAAAAACCAGTTATTTACATTCTCATTTCTTAATTTCTTTCACAAATAAAAAAAATAAGCACGTGATAGTTGATGTAACCTTAAGAATCATTTTAATATACAAATGTAACGAATTGAAAAGCAAAAACCTTATGATATAATATGTATACGTTTTGATAAAAAATATATGTCTAGCTACTAAGCCGGTCCCCTCGGGGTTAAAATCCTGACTCCACTACTGTGAGTACGACTCCATCGATTACGAACCCCTACTTAATCTCAACCTGAGGAGCATTTTTAGAAAGTTTAGAAAGTTTTCAAAATATTTCTTAAAAAATTTAAAATTTCCAAAAGGAACACATGAAGAGGGAGAGAGGAAGCAACATTGTAAGAAGAGGTCAAGTTAATGTGTAACCAGCCTCAGTTGGTTTTTGTCTCATCGGGTGTTTTTTTTTTATCCAACATTTGATTGGATTTTCCTCCCCTCTCCATCTTGATGCATCCTTTGTCAAGTTTCCTCAATAAATATACTGCCGATAAAAAAAAATTGTGTAACCAGCCTCTCAGGTGCTATAACCTCTCAAATCCCGGATTTGCACCCCCCTGCGCACGAATAACCCGTGACGCGCACCCGGTTAACTGGTTTCCGAATCAGTTTTTCCAAATTGCCTTCGGCCACGGCCCATTTTCCCGAGCGCACGAAACCTCTTCTTGGGTTTTCATTCACAAGCCCACTAGTGTGCAAAGCCATTTAAGATGGAAAAGAGTTTTGTAACTAGGCAATGAGGGACAAAAGGCAAACACATAAGTATTTTATGATGAATTGCATGGTATGGGGGATTTTTTTGAATTATAATTATATATAATTATTATATATATTGTAGTTGCGGTAAATCCGAAACGGTACCCGATATTTGACCGGTACCGATACGTACCGTACCAATAGGGAAACCGGTACCCTGACCGGTACGGTATTCAGAACATTGGTTAGAATAGTTGAACATTTGATGGTCGGATGATGGGAAGAAAAAGGTTAATTATAAAGAAAGGATAATGAGTAACTAGAATCTCTTGCTTAATAATTTTAAAATGATCTATAGGGCGGCAAAAGTAAATGAAAGTTCCCTTTAAGGAAAGTTGGGCAATTGTTTAATGTGGTCGAACTTCCCCCTTTAGGAGTGGGGATTGATCAAAGCGCACCTACATCCAAAATGGAGTTTCAATTCAATATTGGCCCCCCTCATACTCCTTCCGTCTCGATTTGTGTCTCCATTTTAATTTGATGTTCGTATCATTTTTCAATTACTTATATCTTTTAATTTTTTATTTTTTTTTTGAGTTGAAAACTTTATACAATCGAATTCATTGAGAGAACTATTAAATAAGATTCATATTGCATATTTTATGAGATTTATATTTAAAGATATATATATATATATATAAGCATTTCAAAATTGACACGAACATCGAAAATGAACAAATAAATTGGGATGGAGGAAGTATATGATATCTTGGTTCCGTCTCTGCCTACATGCCTGACGTCCCAACAACAACAATGCTATGGTAAATATATTTACATAATGTATTATGTATTATTTGAGGCAACGTCATTTTGTATGTAAATTTCGGAAAATGCTACAATACACACTTTTATTTAGACATATACAACGCATTCTCTTCCTTAAGAATGAGAAGAAAGAGTTATAATGAAACCTAATAACTAGTATCTTTCGCTTAATAATTCAAGATGTGAGGCAAAAGTAAATGAAATTCCCTTGAAAATTAAGTGGGTAATTGTTTAATGTGGTTCGAACTTCCCCTTTAGGAGTGGGGATCGATTAGGGAGAGCTTACGTACATGTTGATTCCCCATGTCCTTCATTAGAAAACTAATTTGTTCAATGGCATCTAGCTACATGCCTCACCCAACGGCAATAATGGTGAAGATATTTACACAACGGATTACGTATTATTCTTCTTCTTTTTTCCAATATTGTATACATCACTCGGGGTTAACGGAGGAATTAGTTAGTTAGTTCACATGGAGTTCAGAAACTGTCCATAGTCCTGAACACCAAATGCCTCTTCACCCTAGCCTCTCTTATGGGCAGGGACGAATCCAGGAATTCTCTCTAGTGGGGGCACCAATTTTTACTACACTTGAACAAAAATTTATAATCAAACACAATATAAATTTAAACTTCATCATATGAGAAAAGGGAAATAATTTCAAAAAATTCCTAAAAATAAACGGAAAAAGGGTTATAATCCCTTTACGGCTTCTCTAATGAGAGCCACCAAGGGGCCAAATTAGAAAAAACAAAGCTCATGTTTTTTCATTAGTGAATTATTAATATGATTGTGTGTGCTTATTACATTGTCCAAAAAATTAAGTGCTCCAATTTTTAATCAATTTGAATAGATACAAAGATTATTTTTTTTCTGATCATATTATTTTAAAGGGTCATAATTAATTTTTGTTTTTAGAGATCTCATATGAGAGCCGAAGAACCAAAATGAAGAGCAGATACTTAAGTGCTCCAATTTTCAATCCGTTCGAACCGATGTGAAGATCATATTTGTCTGATCATTTTATCCTTAAGAATCATAATTAATTTTTGGCTCTAGAGCTCTCATAATTAATTTCTGGAATGATTTTTGTAAACAAAAAAATTGAATTGAGTGGGGGCACACGTGCCCCATAGTGCATCCGTCCCTGCTTATAGGAGGACCAGGAGATAACCGTTGGGCTACAAGCCCGTTGGTACGTATTATTCGAGGTGACACCATTTTGTATGCATATCTCGAAAAATGTTATGATACACACTTTTAAATCTTGAAATATTCATAACATTGCTAAAAAAAATCATAACACTAGGACCGAAACTCATAACTCACAAGTGTTATGATTCTTATGAATTCAAGGTTGATGTTATGAAGTTCTCTGTAAATAATAGTGGAGTATGTATTTTTGTTCAAAGTATGATGAATTAATTCTTGATTAATATTACGAATCTTTATATATACAAAATTTTGTGAACTAAACTAATCCAATAATTGCATACTACCTTAGACACTCAAATAGGGTTGTGTATTGTAGCACACGGGGTATCATGTTAAATACATGTATATATCATCAAATATAGTTAGCGAGAGAGCAAATTAGATTCAAATCTAAGAGAAAGCTATGGAGCAAAATATGGTGCTTTATTACGTACTTGTGTGTGTGTGTGTTATGTAGCTTTTTGGTTCTAATACGTATCATGAATTACTTTCACTAGTTGTAACAGCAAATGTAACCGCAATAACATTGCGCAATACGCAGTCAATATTGATAAGCATCACCGTGAGGCATTCATTATGAGGGGTTGGTTCAGTACTTAAAAACTTAGGTTTGGTTGGACGAAGGCCGAAGTTGAAGTTTCCTTAGCACGTTAGCATCTTATTGACACTTATCATACTACTAACACCACCCATACGCACGCAGTGGGACCTTAGCTAGCTTTGGTCCCCCACGTAAGTGCAATAGCATCCCAACAGACTACAGATAGTTGTATGGTGGTATATACCTCACTTCCATAAGCATCTTCTTCTAGCTAGCTAGTCCGGAGTACCATTGGTCTTTCTGTTCTGGTTGCCATAATGGGAGTCAAAAGACCACTAGCTTGTACTAGCATGTTCTCAAAGAACCACGTTGCATTCCCCAAGAAAATCCTTGTTGGCATTACCCCAACCACATAAGTAATATCTTTAATATTCTTCTGCCTTTTCTTTCTAAATTTTGTAGTATTAAAAAACTTCTACTCCAGTAAACATTAAAATACTACAACGGTTTGTTGGCAATACCCCAACCACATAAGTAGCTAGTGTCTGTAGTCAGTGACTCAGTGGCCTTTTTATCAAGAATTCTGAAGGGAGAGGAGAGGAGAGGAGAGGAAAGTCACTGACGTTTGATCTGGGCTTCTTTTTCCAATCTCCAGCTAGCTATCGGAATGGCCTGCGGTGGGGATGCCGATGGTCGCATCTGTGGGGAGGAAAACAATCGTTCTCTAGAGAGAGAAATACTCCAGTTGGGATGGGTTAATTTGGACTTAACTGATTCATATGGATGAATGACATTCTTTTAATTAACCAAAAGGGCCCCGCCCCCATAGATTTTCTGGGTTGGAACGAGCACAACACCAATCCCCGGTCAATAATTTGAGTAGCCTTCTTAAAAATAAAATAAAAAAACACGACTGTAGCTGATAAAATTCCAGGGGACACGTGATCACCTAGGCCTTCATTCCCTTCGCCCCTGTGTAGTTGTTCTTACTTCTTACATTACACTATTAAGTTTAGAGTTTAAATTCTGTCCGGATCGTGCAGAGGCGGTTTTCCGCCAGCACCTCCGTGAGCCTCCTTCGCATATTTTTTTAGTAATTCAAATTGTGCATTTTGAATGGCTTGTAAAATACTAATGTATTTATACAAAAATTCAGTTTGTCCGGACATCGATAGGTATTTCAAAAGTTGAGTTCTAGAATAAAAAATAAACTGTTTGGATCTGTCAACTGTTTTTTAAGTTAAACTGTCCACAAGCGTTCATTTTTTCGTCTAAAAAATCAACTTTTAACATACTTATCGATGTCCAGACAAGCTGATTTTTTCCATAGATACATTATTTTATAGACTCTACAATATGCACGGTTTGGATTACCCAAAAAAATGCGCGAAGGGGGCCCACGGGGGATGGCGGAAAACCACCCTTTTCCGGCTCATCCGGACAAAATTTACACTCTTAAGTTTTGGAATGAGGGCAAGAGGGTAATTTCACATACTAACTCACCTAGGCAATTGCTTGACTACACACTCTTAAGTTTATGATCGTGTGACTAGACAAGATTTTTTTTAAAAAACAACGAAAAGGATTAATTACTTAAATGGTCCATGTAGTTTGATTTTTGTGTCACTTTGGTCCTTACTCTTTCAATTGACGCGATTTTAACCATGCAGTTGCAATTTTCTGTCAATTAAGAACAATAGATAACTTCCGTTAGCTCCCACTAAGGGAATCCACTGAACAAATTACATTTGACACCCTATATAGTTTGGGTTTGGTGCGAATTGACCTATTCTCATTTAGAAATTACTAGCACACGAGCCCATGTAATTTATGAACTAAAGTGTACGATTACATGTGTTAATGATAAATGTAAAAAGACCATATTACTCTTCTTATATATGTTCTTTTTATCTTTCATCTCTCGTACAAATGTAAACACATGCGGTTAATGTATAATTTTATAACATACTGATGAAGATACTAATTGAATCTCTAATCGACATAACTAGATCACAAATTACCATAATTCTTTTTTGTTCTTGTTTATTTTTTATTTTTACTTTTGGTAGTCTTGACTCAATTTTTTAGATTATTTATTCATCTTGACAAGAGGAATGAAAAAAGAAAAAAATTATGTCCAAAATCATTAAAAAAAAGTTCACTAAAGCAAAAAAATAATTCAAAATAGAGACTTTTTTGTCTTTTTTTTGAAAAATTTTCAGGTTTGGTTCATATTTTTCTTTATTTTTTCATTCCTCTAATTGAGAAGAATATTTCAAGTATAATGAAAAGTCTGTCCACACAAACTTTCTGTGCACATATCGCAATGTGGGGCCCAATATGGGTCCCACACAAATGATCTGAGCCATCTAAACTCTTAATGAGAAGTTAAAAGATTGGATCAAGCAGTACTTACAGTTATCGGACTAAGCTGATTTTTCACGGGGGAACTCGAAAAAATATTTCAAGAACGGCTCGGATTATTGCGATATGTGCATAATCTATGCAGTGAAAATCTGTGTCAATAACACCTCTGTAAAGATAACGTCCTCTCTGCAAGTTTTTTTATATTGGCAAAAATAAACAAATATTAAACTCGATAACTATACATTGAGGAAAAGATGAAAACAAGGTAAAATATTATCACCATGATCATGAAGCTGAATGTTAAGCCCACAAAAAACTCCCCCCATCCAACGAAAAGTTATTTAAAATATAGTATTATTTCTCTGTTTCTTTACATTCAGAATAATACATGTCCCAATACCACCAAATAATTTTTTCTTGGAAGCACTATATATGCAAAAAGGATGACTGCAGCATGATGTATTTGTTTCAACTAATCAGCAACCTAATCTTGCTTAATCTTCCTTTTGGTTACTTTACACTGGGTATCAAATCTCTCCGAATTTGCATTTTGCACTACCCAATACAGAATGTAGAAAAGGCGTGACATACCCCAAACCCTATTGGTTCTATTCAAACATTGTCAATGATTCGCTACATATTTTATGATTAATAATCAGCATAAAATCAATCAAAGCATATATACTTTAAGTCTTAACCTAAGGGATTCGGTCGAGTAGGCATGAAAAAGTAACTAAATGACTTACCATCAAGAGGTTGCAAGTTTAAATTCTATGAAAGCCGACCATTCCATACCTTGGGGTCATTGAACGTTTGCCCGATCGTTAATTTTAGGACTCCGGGACCGGAATTAGTCGAAGTGCGCGCAAACTGGCTCAGACATCTGGTTTTTTACATTGAAAAAAGCATATACTTCAAGCTGCTTTAGTTATAGCCGCCATAGCCCCAAGTTGTTTCGCGCGACTCATATCAAAAGTTCTGTTGAGCTTCCACTGGCTGATCATTGTCCAATAGTATAGATTTCTTCAAAGTCTTTAATTTGGAAGGAGGGGGCCACCTTCAAGTTCAACTATTTACTTTTATTACGTTGCAAAACATTCAATGAAGGTTTTCTTTCTCGATCTCAAATCTGAGAGCTTCTTCGTATTATCCTTTTTTTTTCTTTCTCGGCTTTTCCTTCATCACTGAGGTGACGGTTTAGATTCCCACAGTAGTGGTGATGGTGGTTTTCTAACGAAGGAAGGCGGTGGTGGTGGCGGTCAAATGAATTAGATTGATTTGGCTTGCCAACCTCTCTGCTAGAGTGTTCGGGTTTTTAATCAGTGTGAGTTTTCTTTTGTGCGGAACAGTACGAACTAGGTGGTCCATTCTTTGGCTAGCTAGGAGAGGTCTTTGGCTAGGAGAGCTAGTAGTGGTCTGGGTACTTGTACATGGGAAGGCTACCCTCTTTTGTGACTTTTTAGTCATTTAATTACGGGCGGATATTACTACGTACTTCATTGTGTACTTTTGTTTCTTATCAATATTGAAGCTGTTGAATAAGGATGGAACCAAGGAGAATCTAGTGGCAGCGGCCACCACGATAAAAATTTTAGAAAATGCAATTATTATATGTGGAAAAAAAAATTATCCCCAACTTATAGAGTCTTGCCACTGCTAGGGGTGAGCATGGTCCGGATTGGTTCGATTTTATAGTAAACCAAGAACCAAACCAATATCTACGGATTATGAATTTGAAGAACCAAACTAACCCACAAAGGGCATTAAACCAAACCAATCCAAACCATTTAAATATGGTTTGGTTTCGGTTTTAAACCATGGTTTGAAGAAGATAGAGGACTTATTGTTGGCTGGGCAAGATATGGATGCCCTTTAGGTTTACCACGTTAACTTTATATAGAATAGGAATAGGTTTTCCTATATAGAAAGTGAGGGTAATTAGTCTTGGTAGTAGTGAAAGAATTATAGGAATATGAATAGGAATGGAATTGATTTTCATGTATAGAAATTTAGGAATTGGACAGTGGAAGTTAACTGATCTGGTGATCCCATGTGCTTTTCGTGTATAATTAATAAATAATCATAGAAAATTAGGAATAAGTTTTGTGATATATAGAAACTTAATCTAAATTATCTTGGCAGGGAAGGAAAACTAAATATTGTGGTGGATTAATAGGATCAATAAATTAGGAAAGTAGTTGACTAAGGCTCCCATATTTATTTGGTGAATAATAATTAAATTACATACATATATAACTATAAATATATATATATATATATATATATATGCATTAGAGCATCCGTAATGTAATAATCAAAAGTGAATAATCAAAACTTGCCACGTCAACTTTTGATTATTCATTTAGAGAGTTGTTAAAGTTAGCAATGTGAAGTCTCACATTGTTACTTTTGATTATTCAAAAGTCCAAATTTGATTATTGGTTAGGAGGTTACTAATTTTGATTATTACAATGTGAGCATTTTTTTAAGCACGCATTGTTAACTTTAGCAATCTTTTGATTTTGATTATTACATTGTGGATGCTCTTATACGGTTTGGATCGGTTTGGAACCATAACCGTAAATGTGAATCCATAAACCAAACCATATAACGTTGTTTCTAATTTTTTTAAACCATGACCAAACCATATTACTAAAAAATCGAACCAAACCTTTCGGTTTAGACTAGATTCGTGGTTGGACGGACTTTTTGCTCACCCCTGGCCACTGCTAGGTTTTTTTCCTTATTTTTATTATATACTAGTCATAAATCTTCTATTTTTTTTTCAAGAAAGGAGACCTAAAAAAGTATTCTAAAACTAAATTCAATGAGCCAAAGTGAAATAATTGATGATGTGTAATTAAGAAAAAAAAAACTCCACATTCTAATCCTAAAACAAGTTAACCTAAAAAAATTAAGGGAATTTAATTATAATGCCAATCCCCAAATTTATAATATCACTCCCAAAAGGGAGTGCGGTTATCAATTTTTGAAATCCATATAGGGATTTGGGGAGTGTCATTATCGATACCCAAAATTAAAATTAGTCTTTTTTCATACTCCATGTGCAAATGACAAACATCATTTACTATAGTTTTTGTTATGTTATTTTAATTTTTTCTGGAGCCGATGACTATTAATATTGTAATGCATCTTTTTATTTTTTTAGTATACATTTCGCCACTACTAGGGTAAAATTCCGGTTCCGTCCCTGCTATTGGAGTACCATTTTGAAAGTGAAAAAATTTCATTCAACTTTTATTGCGTAAGAAGTACTCTTTCCGTCATTTTTTAAGTGTCCCGCTTCGTAATTCCAACTTATTAAGAAAACATAATCATTACACATTTCACATCAATTTTTACCTCCACTTTTCCTACCTACCCTTTATGAAGACATCATCATTACATTTTTACTTAATAATTTTTCAAAATGGAATCTACTTTCATGGGCAAAATGAAAAATGTACCAATTTTTCCCCACTAACTTTACAAAATAAACATTTATTAAGGAACAGCCCAAAACAAAATACTGAACTTTAAAAAGGAGACAGAGGGAGTACATGAAAACCATGAAGTAATTTCATCAATTAATCCAAAACGGAAGTTGCGAGATTGGAGTCATCTCAGTCAGTCATGCACTAACCGAGTTATTACGGCCATTTCGTTTTAGCATAATAGGTCACGCTTATATTTATGGTATTTTTCGTCTTGGTATTTTTGTCGTCTTTTTTTAATTTTGTTGAATTTACGTTTTATTTTTTTTGATTAATCATCCATCTCGACGAGGCAAAAAATACCAAACATCAGGTTTTTTTGCCTACAGGGTTGTCTTGTATGAACTTTTTTCAATTGCAATCCACATTTGAATACTTTTTCGATTTCTCTCGTTGAGAGGAACGATTAATACCCAAAATTACGAAGTGAAGCTAAACAAAATTATGAAAAATAATTTCTAGTAAAAAAAATATAGGGTGAACTCACCCTAAATAATCCAAGAAAATACTACAATACACAATCCTTATTTGGGTGTGTATCATATGCACCCTCCAAAATGTTACGAATTGTAGAGAAAATGTTACGAATCGTATTGCTAAAAAATTACGAATCATATAAAGGTTATGAGATACACCAAAATATTATGAATCATAATGAAAATATTACGAATTGTACTGCTGAAAGGTTATGAATTCTAAAGCAATTTTTTTTTTTTAATAGGCAAAAAAGTTTTATTAAGAAAACTTGACAAATGGTACATCAAGTTGGGGGTAGGGGAGGGGAATCCAACCAAGGTTGGAAGACAGTGGACCGAGGTCCAAACACCTTAGGGGCACAAGCCCAAACACCTAATAGCCTCAAAATGCCAACAACTGAATAATAAGCCCAGCACAAGAATCAAAACCAAATCCTACTCCAAGCAACCTAATCACTGCTGCCACAAAAACAGAGCAGCCGCCATCACACCACCACCGACAGCAACACACGTGCACACACACAGCTAGCTCACCAAAATATTAGAACACCCCTCACACACCTCCTAAACCCCAAACCCATTAGAAAGCTGAAGAGGACCTCTGCCGAACTCGGGACTCATTCATTTGGTGCTTATTCCTTTGGAGAGGAGCGAAAGGATTGTCTCTCAGTAGAAGTTCCAGATCCTTAGCTTCCTGTTCAATCATCTTTTTCATTCTCAATACACCAGCGTCATCATACTTAATGCCTAACTTAGTGCCTGCTATATATGATAGTTTCCTGAAGTTCCTCTGCAATCCTGTACTGCTCCTGGTCTGGTGTATCAGCTATATAACTAGAGACTTCATGAGACGGGACTGCAGTTCCACTCGACTCAATTGAAACCAAATCTTCACCGTAAGGCTGGCTCCTATTTTTACCATTGACCTCCCTAGGCCGAAAATCCACCATTAAATTAATCCCTACAAATTGAGATGCTCTGATATTGTTTCCAGAATCAATGACTATGGGTTCATTCCACACTTCCTTACCTTCATTAATCTGCTTCATTGGGTCAGTTACCATAGGAGCAATATGACTCAATATCTTGTCCCATTGGGATTTAACTCCAGTAACTTCAGCCTCATGGAAAAGAGAGAGAAGGCCCATTGAATCCTCCACAATAGAATCCAAACCAAGAGTTGAAATAGAGTTGATATCATTTGATTGACTCTCTAAATTCACATCCTTAGCTACAACTCCCAAAGCTTCGTCAGAGATGGGAAAATCACAGTGACTTCCACTCCCTTGTTGAGCAAACAACTTCGCATCCGGAGAGGGGCCATTAGTTTCACTCCCATACACCGAAGTATCCACCTCATCTTCCTTGTCCTCCTCCTCTGCCTTTAATTCTTCATCAGAATGCGAGGAAGAAGCTAGACTTACTCTAGGAATTTGTTTCTCCGCTTCATGAGGTTGGTCGCACGAATCTTCCATCATCTTAACTTTGTAGCTCTTGCCTTCAACCTCTACGATAATCCACTCATCAATTTCCTTGAAGATATTAGTGGCGATTAGAATCTTAGCCTCCGCAAAAGATGACATCTTCATTGTTGATTCATCTATAGATATGAACGAATGAAACACACTAAAATGTTATGAATTAACCATAAAATATGTGTATTGTAGACTTTCCCAATAATCCTAGTTTCTATGGTAAACGTAAACATTACTTTTGCTCAACTAAACTACGTAACGAAGTGAATGCAATTTATCCTAACAACAATATTGGCTTAGTTTTGCTTACCATAGTACTATACAAAGGAAAACCCTTCAAGGGCATTCTTTGTGCCTTCTTCTCTTTACGTTTTTTTCTTCTTTTTTTCCTTCGGATCTCGCGAATGGCAATATATATTTATTAAATATATCTTTTATTGTTAATTTGAAAATACAGATTCAGAGACACCAGCATGCTAGATACAAATTCTGCATTTGCTACTGTACAGAAAGATATATGTTTTGTTTGTTTATATACGATCGAGAATATACATTAGGAATCCCATTCTAGCTAGAAGATGGATATGGGAATTGGCAATAAAATAGAAGGAGCTAGAGAACATAAGAATCAGATTTATTCCGCATGCAGCTAGATGGTGGAACCGGCTTTTTCACATCTTCCTCCCATTATATAAAGCACAGCACACCTTCACTTCTTCTTCATACATAGCAAAGCAACTAGAACTACAAGTCTAGTACTAGAGCGCACTATATAGTACTACTTTTCCAATCTAATGGAACAGTAGCTAGCTAGCTAGCTAGCGATGTTACTTCTTGTGGTGTATAGTACTCCAACTACAGCTCCATGCATGCAATGGACTATGGAGATCCGAGTTTGATGTTTGAGCTAGCCTAGCCTGCATGCAAGTGCGAGGGGTACGTTTGAATTAAGGGTAAGGGAGGATGACAGAAGAGAGTGAGCACATATGGTCTCTTTTCTTGCATGATCATGTTCCTCTCTCTATGCTGGAAGCTATGCGTGCTCACTGCTCTATCTGTCATCCCCATCTCTCTCTCTCTCTCTCTCTCTCTCTCTCTCTCTCTCTCTGGAAGATACTTTTAGATTTCTACTCTAATGGGTCTGAATTCTTTTTCTCTTTTCATTGACGTAATTTTTTTCCCAATCCCATATAGATATGTAGTCACAGAACATAAGAGAAACAAGTTCGGTAAATAACTAAATATAGCATACATGATTTTTCTGATAAAACATAGTATATAGATATATAGTATGATTTTGAAGGAACTTAATTTGTCTAGAGCTAGACTCTAGATATCCCAATGACGAAAATGCTTATTATATTGACAATAATATCATGGTTGTTAACTTGTGAGAACGAGAGACGTGGTAAGAGGTTCTGTCTTAAAGGTGATTTTTCTCTCATCGTGAAGGTTCAACCTGAATCAACTAGTCCCAAAATCCAACCCATGGCGCTGACAAGTTTTCCTCTCACGACCATTCTCGGAGAATTTAAACAAGTCCCCTAGCATGTAAATCACCTAAAACATGCAAGTGTATATATCTCTTCTCCCCTTTTTCCACTCTTTTCACCAATATACAGAAGTCATTCGATTAAAGTCGATCTCATTCATTATTTATACGTAATGGTAGTAATAAATCTCTTTAATCTATTTTTGTAACGGACAATAATTTAGTATTCACCAATTAGTAACGATAGGATAATTATAACGGCAGCTAATGATAGGATCGATAAATAGTGGAACAATAAGGCTCTGTTCGGAAATGTTTTTATTTTCAATTTTTTGTTTTTGTTTTTTTGAAACAGGCACCATAAACATGCTTGTATTACTGTTTTTGTTTACAAAATACATAATCAATTCTACTAGTTCACAGAAATTCTAGAAACACAAAAATTACGTTTTCATTTATTTTGAAAACACTTTATGTAGCCCAAAAAATAAATAAACAAAAACTATTATGGTCACCAAACATGTTTTTTGTTTTTATTTTTTAATAAATAAATAAAAACTCATTTCTTATTTCTCATAAACGAAAAACAAAAAACAAAAAAAACTGGCAGTTTTACCAAACTGGCAACTCATTTCTTGTTTCTTATTTTATCATTTTTATTAAAATATCCCCCAAAAAAACCCCACTTGTAATAAAAATTAAGTACGTTCCTACTTGACTTCAAAAAGTACAAGGTTTTGAAACAACATAGGATAAATTAGGGCAACTA
The DNA here is from genome assembly GCA_025642025.1 of Rhododendron ferrugineum. Taxonomy (NCBI): domain Eukaryota; kingdom Viridiplantae; phylum Streptophyta; class Magnoliopsida; order Ericales; family Ericaceae; genus Rhododendron; species Rhododendron ferrugineum. The sequence continues at coordinate 18,388,790 of JAOTQK010000022.1, forward strand.
TATTTTTTTATCAGCAAAAGAATTTTATTAATCTCTGAATTCGAAAATTGCAAAGATTAAAAGGATAAGGACAAATGAAAATAAAAATTACTTAATTAATCTTCAAAGCTACCCAAGACCCAAGTGTTGGTCTCGTGTAACTATATAGGGCAACTATATAGTTACCCTATATAGGGCAACAAAACCCTAAGACAACCTCAAATCCGAACCCCCGAACTACTGCGCTATATAGGGCAACTATATAGTGCACAATCGGAGTGGGGTGTTTCGAAATTGGACCATACTTAGTGTTAACAAACTTTTTTTTTTTATTTTTTTGAAGAATCATAGGAGAGGCCTACAACTTGAACTAGATCTTTTGAGCCAAAGTTTAACATGTCACACACAAAGTATTGGTATTGGGACATGAGTTTGCAGGTTTGTGCCATTGATGGTCAAGCAAGCAGTACTAGCTATCTTGAACACCCAAACTGCAGGTCATTGGAATAGCCTTAATTAGAACTCCTCCACGAGGACATGATCGAACCCCATCAAATATTAGGGTTATCTTACATATCATAAGAAGTTTGAGAACCAAGAAAAGAAGTTTGAGGCCTTCTCTGTGGAGTACCGGCCGGGGATTGCTCTCTCTGTGTAAGTAAAGTTTTTTTTTAAGTTTGCAGAATTAGTAAAAATAATGCTTACAAATCGGAAATGCGGCTGAAAATCACCTAAACGGCCCTGAAAAAGGTACGGACATTTTCTTGAAGGTTTAACAAACTTGTTGTATGTACACATTGTGCATCGATCAGAGTTTTAAGCTACATGTCGAATCAAAACGTATACTTCATTATGTATGTCTTTTCTTTTCTTTTCTTTTCTTTTCTTTTTTTAAGAACTACTACTTTCTAATAACATTATGAATTGTTGCTGTTTTTATGTTCTTTCTTACAGGTGAGTGACGAGATCGACATGCAGACCTTTTTTGGTCATGTGGGTATTGGAAGCGTTGATCTACATACGTAGCTAGCTACTTGCTTTATTTTGGGATTTTGATATCATTAGATACACTTTATATGAGCTTTGCTTAGTATGTAAAATTCTAGGGATGTTGATCAATGTTTTAAAGAATTTTATGTTATGAATGGTGATGGATACTGAATGTTTTGAGACATTGATACGAATCGATATTTGATTAGCTTTTAAATTTCTATGGATGTTGATTAGTCTTTTGAATGTTTTGAGACGTTGGTATGAATCGCTACAGGGCAGCTCTTTTGGTATATTAGATAGAATACATCAATTATTTGTAGAAGTATTGGCGACAATCATAACGACAAGTTGTTGTCGCAGAAGTTCTCTCTTTGCCGACATGTAATTGTCGTTACTTCCGGCGACAAGTTGTTGTCGCAGAAAATCTTCCTTGGGCGGCAAACTGACGGGTAACATGACTTGGCTAACATTTCGGCGACACTACATTGGTGTCGCTGTTAAGCAACATTTCACGACAACTTATACTAGTTTGTCACCATTGGCTTTCTGCGACACCAATACCGCGACAACAAGGTATCTTGTCGCGGAATAGTATAGGCAACAAAATCCTTGCTTTCGGTGACAATAAGTTGTGTCGCCGATTGTGTTTTTTCGATCTTGTAGTGATATTTTCATTTCACGAGTGATGAGAGGCTAATCATAGTCAGCGACTTGCGTGCGCTAGTGTAAATATGATCCTTTTTCTCCTGATATTGAGCGGTGAATTCAAAATCGACTGAGTTCTCTCGGCCCTGAGTTTTTTTGTTTTTGATTGGCAACAAAAAATATTTAAAACTCAACAAAGAGTACACCGAGAGAAACCAAATACAAAACCCGAGGAATGGGAGCCGTCAGTAGAAAATTGGTCATTCAAGTAGTAGAAATCTAATAGTACTAGTAGTCTGACGATTAGGGTGCATTATCTTACCCCTTCCCAGAGACTGCTACAAAAGATTTTGGGCTTCCACATAACGGTATCAACCCCGTTATTTTCAATTTGAAAACACCGTAAGGTATCTTTCTTATGAGCAACTTAAAGGGTGACTTGGCTTGTGAGACTCATACTTCATTTTTCTACTGGGCCGAGTCGTGATGGTGGTTGTCTCGTGTATTAAAATAATCTTTTCATTTATAAATTTGAATTCGTGAGGCTGTGCATGTGAACCGTTGGATGTGTTTGTGTGAACGTGAAATTAAGCTGGAAAATGGGACCCATTTTTGGGACGAAAACAAAGAGGGGTGTGTGTGCAAGTGAATTTCACGTGACTGGGATATACTCCTTGTAAGGCTTGGCTGGTAGCCTAGTACACGTGCACGAAGGGAGAAGTTTACCGCCTAAAAGTACTACACGTGCATGTGTGCATGTGAGGAGAGAATTTGTGTGATTAATACACAAGATTAATAAAGATAGAGGGGGGAAAAGGAAAGGGGGTTCACGGCTGTGTTTTTTTTAGTTGATGGGATTAAATGGAAAGGGCCGTGGGCATATGAATTGGGGATGGGTTTCTATAGACTTCACCAATTGTTTGTGAGTTTTGATAATTTTGGCATGTAACGATATTGTCGTAATGAGAAGGACGAAGTATGTGTGATGGTTTCTTGTGTAGGTATTAAGGAAGTGATTTGGATTTTTAATTATTGATTATGATACCTTGTGGTGCTTATGGATCTGGGTCGTTACAGGTGGTATCAGAGCTTGCACCAACCGGAAGTGTGAGGCGGGTCCCGCAAGGAGACGTGCTTGGATGGGCCCGACAAGTGAGGAGCTCGAGGTGCTTGTCATGCTTGGGCGGGTCCCACATAGGATGAGCTTGGGGTGCTTGTTGAGCATGAGATGGGCCCGAGATGCTTGTCGTGCTTAAGCGAGTACTCGTCTCACAACGCTTGGTGGGTGGAAGTGATGGGTCTTGGGACGCAACGAGAACGTTGCAGTCCAAGTGGGGGAGATTGTGATAGTCCCACATCAAGAAATGAAACGAGACGAGCTACTGTATAACTTGAGGTTAACCTTTTGAGTCACGTGATTAGGCTAAGAGTTAAACAGGTCAGCTGGTGCGGGTCGTTACATGGCTTACCTAAAGTCTAACATTTTTCACTACGAGGTGTGAGTGATCCATGGAACTTTAGATCTCCGTTATAGGCTCTCGATCTCTTCATCGATCTTCTCTTTTCCCTGTTGCTTGACAATGGCGCGTGGATCGGTGGATGTTTGAGAATCAAACGACAAGACCCCATGTATCTCTCTCTCCCGATCTCGATAATTTGGGGGTCTCTCCCGATTGATGAATCGATTGAAGTGAAAAGTTTGGTGCTCTCTTCGACGTTGTTTGTTCATATACTGAAGAAGTTTGAAGACAATCACGATAATGAAGGATCTAGGGTTTTGCAGATATGTATATTAAAATATAAAAAACCGATTAATAATTAGGAATTTTAAGGTAGCGTTGGAATGGAAAATCGATAAAAAAAAAATGGGGGCTTTTATATTTTTTTTGTTTATTTTATTCAAAATAAAAAATAGTATGTAAACCCACACAAGGGCAACTGGAACATCCTTTGGATTGCACTTGATGCGCTTCTTGATTTTTGAGGAGATGCCATCTTGAAAGTGAAGAAAGAGGGAGATTGGTTTGAGGGTGGACAGGGCTTTCATTGCCTGTTTTTGGGCAAAGGGAGGTTCATAAGCCTTAAATAAATGGCTTCCAGGGTTATTTTAGGCATTACAAAAGTGGTTTTGGGGTGAAAACTCCGGCCACTCACTTTTTCGTCAATATTAACGGATTTGTTAACAGTTGCACTTTACATGAACGTACAGCGTGTGTAAGTGCAAATTCCCCTACTTAAATTTTTGAAGGGGCAATTATAGAAATTACTTTTATAACAAGGCTTCAAAAATTGGTTGCACCGAAATCACTTTTCCATTTATATAAATAATAGAAGAATAGATTTTTCTTGTTTGAGAAGGAATGCATGCAAGAATAGACTTTTCTAAATTCCTATACAAGCAGATAATTTTATTTTTTTTTACTATAACTGCCAAATAATAATTAGGTTGCAATAAAAGTTTATACTACTGCAACAAAGTTGATACTACTGCAGCAAAGTTAAAAATTAACTTTTCGAATGCTTAAATTTTAAAATATAATCAAAATCAAATATTACACCCTTTTTCAACTCCTAGTAATCCCTATAATTCCATATTCTGTTGATAAGAATTTTTAACAAACACTCTTAACTTTTTAAAAGCTAAAATATCAAAATTATCTCCTAAAATTTTCCGTCAATACACATAGTTTAATTGTCACAAATTAAAATGAATCCACTTAAAAATACTTCGGTAAAAATGCTTCCAGAATTAGAAATTGTTTCTAAAGTTCTGCCTGAAAAACCTCACACGACAAAGGGTCTCTCTCTCCTATGGAAACAGGCATCAAATATATCAGTAGTTCACCCATTAAAAGTCTGACCAGAAACTGCCACGAGAGAAGGCAAGCTCTCTCCTGCCAACCTGGGCAGCCAGGACAAATCCCACATTTCCTTGCTCTAAGTTCTATTACACCAATATTTTCTACTGGGGAACTGAAAAGTATCACATTTCTAACCACCCGATCGTCATCGAGCTATTATGAAGTGTCCCAAAACTTCTATACACTTAGGTTACAGTATCTGGAAGATGCATGCCACCCCACCATAAAATAAAAGGGTTGTGCAACCATCCAGATGTCCAGTTCATGTTTATGGCAACACTGCATCACTGATCGAGCTGTACATCTCCACATCTGTTTTCTCGGATCTCCCTCTTGTCGTATAGTCCCCCTTGGGATCACCTGAAGATACATTTGTACTTAAGAATACTACTCGCGAAAAATGAGAAAATTTGTAGTCATGGAAGAGAATCTATTACTGAATATAACATCAGGGGATGATGGCCGGTTTGGGGATGTACTTCTTGTAACATCTGCAAGAATAAAAAGGATGAAATCCACAATGTCTAAGATCTACCATTTAATTATAATGAGCATGTATAAACAGCATTGAAGTGAAAAATAGTATCCCCGGAGTACATTTCAAACACGCATAAGAAAGCAATTTACTTAATATTCTTGGTAATTCACTGTCTTTACTTAGACTAGAGGCCAGGCCACGCAATACGTGTGCAAGTCAAATTTTGACAAAATATGCACAATAGCCTCTTGTTTGTTGTTTGATCGAATTTTGACAAAATATGTAAAGTTCGACTTGCACACGCATCGCGTGCGCCTCGACCTCTAGTTCAATAAAAAAACAGGAACATAAAAGATGGACAAAGCATACTACACTTTACATACGAAAGAAAAGTCGCTGCGAATGGAAAAGGCTAGATAAATGCTAATCGAAGCATTGTAACAAAAAACATAGAATCTTCAAATCAACTATAAGGTATACTAGAGTTCTCACCAATTGAGTTATTTGGATCTTCAGGCGCCAATTATCAACCAAGTCCTGAAAGAGATGTCATAATTGATGTTCTACATACCCAAATTCCGGTACCCTTTCGAACTCTATTCCTAATTACCTATAATTCCCTCGAGACACTTTGTTTGAGATGGGCGTATAGATTGTTTGTGGATATGGGTGAAGATATAATTGGCCGAAGTAGTTAGTTCGAGAATGTGGGGGTATATGGCGGTTGGGGTGAGGTGCTTTTACAATTTTACCCAGGCAGTTTATTGCAGGCTCCGAAGATAGGGAAAATCCTTTTTTGGGGGCACAAAAGTGGAAATCACTTTTGTGACATGGCTTCACAAAATAGTTAAACTTATACCAAAAGGGGTTCTCCCTTAGTCCCTTTATATATTAGAATAGATGATGTTCTTTGACATGATGACTTTTACCATCTTTAAGCAACAGAAAACAAAATTACTGAATACGCTTCCATGTTCCGATTTCCAAAATAACCGTCCAACAAATTTGCATGCCTAAAAGTCCATAATTAAAGGGACTCTTTCCTTTGACGCTTAAATTGGTACTGTCATTCACTTGTGCAAAAATAAACATCCCAAACTCAAGCTCATTAATACAGTGCTTTCATCCCACCTGTATGTGGTAAGCCTCAAGCTCATCCAAAATAGTCTATAACAGCTCATCAAGGGAGCAGTCGTATAAGGTGGCCTGAGAGTGGCGAGCTGGCAACGGGATAGTCTTTTTTATGAAAACAAAAATCCACATGCTATGGAGCTGCAATACATGCGTGTGTACAAATGATAGATATTCCAAGTACTTGAGAAGAACAGAATAACATACCTGGTGAATTACGTAGTGCTTTGACAGCATCAAAGTTCTTGTATGTATAACCCACAAAACTTAAATCTCTTGGAGTTAATAGCATCTACAAAAGTGACGGGGAAAAGATTGGAGGCTTTTCTATATCAAAGAATCATCTAATGCCTGGAATATCTAACTCTGGGTGCTAGCATAAGCCATTGAGTTACATTAGAATAGAAAATAATGAAACAAAATTGGAATATTTGCTAGAAAGGTTGAAGAACGTAGTATACAAGTACATTTGATATAGATATCACTTCATTAACTTGTTTTAAACTACAAATATGCATAATAGTAGCTGCATTATTGCAATCCAAGTAAAAACAATGAACTGAGCTCAGCAGAAATATTTATGACAGCGCCCAATTTATCCAGTAAGAAAAGTAGAATAGTAGTACGGGGGATACTACAATAACATCAACTTGTGATATATGCCTCTTACAGTTATAAGGATAACTCTGTAATTACTATTGCGGCAATATTGGAGAAGTTCAACATTTGTGCATACCGATGCTCTGGACTATCAATGAAGGAAGCATGGTAATGTGCACATAAATTAAATTGGGTCTTTAGGACTGCTCTCTCTGATGCTATTTGGCTTTGATTAGTGGGCATGGTCCGGCAACAAATCAGGTATAGGGGGGCCACTGTTTCAATGGTATGCTGAGAGCAGCCACTTTGTGCATATTGCCAAAGGTAGGTCTGCCTCCAATCCTCCCCCACTCATACCCCAATGATTGGGGACAACATGGGTTGTGTTGTGTTGTTGTATTGGAGAAGTTCAACAATATATGACTCAACGCAGCATCAAAAGATACCCGTGAAATGATCTGGGAACTTTCAGGGATTGCCTAATAAAGCATTACTGTTTGGCAGCACTTCTCAAGTAGCACTTAATTTCTACAGATCAATTTTCTGTTTGCTTTAATATTTCATGATCAGTACTTTTTCGTTGTTTGCTTAATCATGAATATTATACAAATAAGCCTGCCTGCTAGCTGCTTTCAAGATGATATTGATTTTAAAATTAGCTTTCAACCAGGCTTCTTTTTTTTTTGTTGACTTAAACGCGTTAAAGGAGTGACAAGAGCATGTCACTGACAGAAAAAGAGAGGTAAAAGAAAGCAAAACGCCGGTCTTTCCCCAGAATGAAAATATCTCCCAACAAAATTCACTACAAAAGAAAGGATTTACAAAACCCCTCCTTCCACCAATCGTGAATACAACAGATGAGTCAACTAAAGTCTATGTATAGTAATCTGTAGTACTCCTTCAAAAATACTCCAATTTCTTTCTCCACAAAACCTTCAAGTTACACATAGGTGAGCCACCCTCCAGACCTTTCCATCTTCACATGACACCCATGATCCCAAAATTGATGAAGCCAACTCTCTGGCATATCCCAATGCAACAATATACGATCTGCTGACACCTTAAAGTCACTTGTACATGCATCACCAATATAAACACCACTTGAACTGGAAGGAACCTCCCTTTTCCCAATTATTGGTACTCAGGATTGCACCAAAGCCGTCATCAGAAGAAATGGCACTATCATTAAACTGCAACAATATACGATCCACTGACACCTTAAAGTCGCTTGTACATGCATCACCAACATAAAACACCACTTGAACTGGAAGAAACCTCCCTTTTCCCAATTATTGGTACTCAGGATTGCACCAAAGCCGTCATTAGAAGAAATGGCACGACCATTACACAGTCCTAGGTAGAACTCAACCCAAAAAGTCTGCTACTAAGGTGAGACTCCCCTCCCATCTCCATATTGCTCATGATGTTTTTGTATCCATGCAACGTGGGACTTCGCTTCACGCCCACCGCCACACGTAGAGTGTTCCCTCGGCAGCACCTGCACATGCAAGCAGGGATACACCTTATCCTCTCTTGTACTCTGGCCTCCGATGCCATGTTACACGGTCTTGGATACCCAAAAGCTAGCAATTGAGGTGAGGCTGCCTTTAGACTTAACTATTGCACAGTACTTTTGTACAATGTGGGACCTCGCTTTATACTTCTTCAAACTCTCGATGCATATTTTGTGCCATAAATGCACTTTGTTTTGTAGTGGCCCCTACATTCTCGCTCACTGGTTACCTAAACATCCAAGCCGGGGTTCATACCTGCAAGGAATTAGAGCTTGTACCACACTAGTTACTTATCACTTCCAAAACTAGCATATGAATTTTGTGGCCTCTCCACTTATTGCCAACTGTTTTTGAGTTGGTTGCTTCAAGTCAATAATCCTAAATAATATAAAGCTGCCCCAAAACTGCTTATCAACATCCAATTCGCAATCCCCAAATGCCCTACCAAATGATATTCCAAAATGGACCCTCAATCTATAAGCCACATGTATTATGAAAGACTTAGAGCATGGCTTCCGTTTTATATGTAATAATTATGAAAAAAATTTGGATATAAATACCCCTAACCAAGTCAGCCTCCTATTTCATGAACACGTCCCAAATACTTACCCCATGGGTGCGACAAACCTCTATGCATGTGCAACAACCCTATCAGATCCAAACTTGCACCCACTATGAGCTTCACAAATAGTCCACCTCCATAACCTATATCCGAGCCATTTCCCAACGTAAATCATAATATTTATAACAATGTGAGGATCACTTTACAACCACACATTTTTATGGGGTTTACCACTAAGTATATAGATCCCACATAAATATGTGATTGTAAAGTGATCCAGAGTATCACGTAACAGTACTCTCGAACTATTATTTTGGTACCATAGTGGCTGCGATCCTTTACATAAAACAAACGACATTAGACATCCCCAAGTACTGCATATATATTATCAAGGATGCCACTCCAAGTCTGGATGAAGATGCTCTAATTAAACTTTATTCCACACTACTAGGTTTGAAGATACATACATATTATGACTTCATTCACAAATATGTATGAATGTGTCACATCAACTTGTTTTAGTAAAATTAAAAAACAATTAAACTGGAAAAGGATACTTCAGAGATTTTGCCATGTTATTGTACTTGCATTAAGAACCGGTGAAACAAGATATAATATCTACATTTCCTAAGAGCTAACTGCAGCAATAATTCCAAACATGGAGTTTTGGATCCTTCTGTTCCTCAAGTAAGCAAAAGCAAAAGGTAGTATCCGTTTCTCACTAGAAAGTACTTCAAAAAAGCAAAACGGGAAAATTCACAAGGCCATATTTTCCTTTCTCACACGGAAGATGTTCTCTTCCTCCATCCCAGCAGTTTAACTGTTGGACACCTAGATGACAGAACTAAAAGCGATAGGTACCTAAGCAGCGGGAAAGCGTCATCTGGAAGACCATTGATATTTGTTACTTGTTTCAATCTTCCCCAATTAGAATCACCTACCCTTTATAGTGGAAATGTCTATTGGCTTTGAGTAATGTGGTACTACTTATATTATAAAAATATTAGTTAGACGCTCCTTTACATGTATGAACAAAAAGAGGATGATTTCTGAGGTCTTATTCCTCATCCCATGAGTGCACGAATAGAAATACATTAGCATGCCCAGTTACATACCTTACGTGAGGGTCCCGAGCCAATTCTTGGTGGTATATGAGTATCCAACTGATAACAAACCGAGAGAACTAAGTCAGTCAGTAGTGCAAAATAAAAATGCAGAGAAGAATCTAAGAATTGAAATAGCAAATAGAAATGCAAACATCGTCATCTCTCCATCAATTGCAGGAGTGTAGTAATACATTCTCTGAGATACTAAATAGTAATAGTAGATAACTGCCAAAGGTGACAAGGATATGACAAATACGAGTAGCTCCCACTGACATTGAATTGTGATATTACATCATTGAAATGCAGCAAGCTCTAGTCTGTGCACACTTGGTTTGTGCTTTATATTAACCTCTCACATCAAACATAACTTACTTTTGAAATTCAGCTATGGTTTGTAGATTGGATCCTAAATCAACTAAGGCATTTAAGTATTTTCGCACATAAATTTCCAAGTACTTCATATAATGCACTATTACTATAAAATCATATGCTCAGGAAAAACAAAATATAAAAACATAAAATTTATGAACTATCAACATTAGTCATATCCTTTTTTCCGTACTGGCATACCCCTATCGTACCACTATCTTTTCTTGTACCCGTAAAACAGCTTCATAGAGAGTTTAATGAATTGAAAGTCGGCTACAGGGTTGGAGGCTAGAATAGTGCACAAAATGGTTAAGATTTGAGATTGTTCTGGGTCAAAAAATATTGCGGGGGTGCATGGTTTTATGAGAAAATCTAGGGTTTCTGGATAACAAGGGGATCATAGGGCTAAAGTATCGAGGTTAGGATATGGATTAAGGTAAGGGTTTTCTGGATATTGTTAATCTGATGCCCCACGTCGGGTGGGAGAGAAACTTGGGAAGAACAAAGCTATATGTGTGCAACGTGGATGTACGTTGGGTACGGATGCTTCGGGCATGGTGGGTAAGGCCAAACAATATTATACTGAGCAGACCACTGCAAAAATTTGTGCTATCATAGCCAACACTGGTCCCCCGGATTGCAAAATTGTGTCCACTCAGTCCACTCCACTTATATGCTACTTTGTGGTCGCTTATGACCTGCCATGCCAGAATGCTAACCACGGAACAGAGCCGGGCAAGGTGATCGGGACATCAAGCATTTAAGAGGGTAGATTTTTGTGATGACACATCCCACTTTGGCAGGGAAGGAGAATGTCTAATGCCATGTAAGTCAATGCTTTGGACCTTCCTAGTATAAGCCTTCTTTCACGGAAACTTGGGTGAATAAAGCCCTGTGTTGGACACATGGGGCAAAGTGAACAATACTAGACTGGGCAGGGCCAGGTTTTTGTAGTTAAAGTGGCAAATAAAGGTTAATTATGGATGTTACTTTTGCAGAGGTTCGTTGGGATATAAGAAATAGAACTTAAACAAAACCTGGAAAAGTGTTGGGACATCAAAATCTCACAAAAAAAATCTGATCACCGAGAAATTTAATGGATCCTCAACCTTTAAGAGTAAGCAAAATCCACATTAATTACTCAAGTATTGCATTATGTAGAAGCATAAGACCCTCCAGCAGACTTGGATTTCGGATAACTAACATTAAAGCAAATAAATAGTGAGAGAAACACTATAATCAATAAGAGAAGGGGTGAGTTTGGGATTACTTCATCAAACTTCATAAAGTTCTGGGTGTCTAACTCCCCATTAACTTCTGGTTTAAATGCAGCCTCCATTTCGTATAGTTTATCCCATACAATATCCTTGAACCAAGGATGCGCCTGACATATCAAAACATAAGAAAAAATAAAAACCAAGAATGAGCCTAAAAGAAAGCACTTCTATCCAAATTAAATGCAAATTAAACCAAAAGAAACTTAAATAGATACCAAATTAAGGTATTGCAAAGCATACCTTGATCTGGTTTGCTCCTCCAGTACCAAGTCTGTGCTCAACATCACATAGCAACCGACAGATGAGATCCTTTGCCTCAGGTGTCAATTTTGCATCTTCTGGAAATTTTACATGGTTTCTCCAGTGAACAATCTGTCAATTTATTCGTAGACAAGGTGTCAAGATATGTTTCGCCTATCCTTACTGCAAATCAAACTGACAATGAAAGTAAAGATGCACAGGCAGCTAAGAACAGACTAATAGAAAGAGGCTACAATTTTCACAGCATTCATCATGGTCATATACAACCTAGAAAACCCAACCATTGCTAACGGGGAAAACTTCTATTCCATCCATGGAAATGCAATTCAAGAGTGCTATCTAAGTCGATCCACAAATTGAGAAGTCAAACTGCATGTGCATATCATCTTTCATCATTACAGACACTAATTTAGCAAGATAACATGAAAATTGTTGACCACCATCAAAGCTTTATTTGAGTTCGTTTCTTTTGTCATTCATCTTCCAATTTGGCATAAAACAGCCCAGTTGCTGATCAAGATTACAGTTCGAAGCCCTAAAAACCCCATCTTCCATGCTTTGACCATTACCCTCCCATATTTCATGCTTTGACCATTACCCTTTTATTAACCCATATGAACCCCAAAATTCCCGCCTTGTCCTACATTACTCCTCGCTATTTACTTGTGACTCTCAGAATATTATCTGGAATTTAACCTTATTACAAGAAAATCTAGCAATTAGATCAAATAAAAAACAAACATATACAATCCGCTTCAATCAAGCATGCATCTAGCTCAATAAACAACATTGGACTACATACAGCACTCCCACCCACAATAAACTATGGACGTGAATGTCACATCCTTCACAGATGATAAAAAATACAAAAGTAAACCAGACCAACGAGCAGAGACTATTACCTTCCGACAAGTTGTTATAGGGTCATCAGAGTAAAATGGGGGGTAGCCAACGAGCATCTCATACATGATTGCGCCTAAGGACCACCTGCAAAATATAAAATCAAGAAGAATTCACGTGATGCAAACAATGTGTAACATTTCTTTTGAGGGCAAAATCCACTTTACTCCCTTGTAGCTCGGACTTCGAGCACTCCAACCCATGTTGCTTGGAAAAGGCATTTTGTTTGCTTGTGTTTTTTTACAATTGTGCAATTTACCTTGAGTGTTGGCATGGATAAAACTTTTCAAGTCAAAGTCAAACTACAAAAGACAGTAATCCAATTGCCTTCATCTTCTCTTCACCTACTCCGCCATCAATAACCCAAATCCCATATACACTTCACAATCTAGAGACACAGAAACACCGCCAAGTTCCCCTTCACACACATTGATTTAATCTCAATTGCCTCATGAACCACTAGCACAAAACCTGATTCAACGTCTTGAAACATAGTCCTTTAGCTCCATGATCCAGGGAACAACCCCATTGCGGAGTTTGAACATGGCTTTGGTTGTAGAGCATGGCGGATTTAGGTGTTGGCTTGGGTTATTCTTTGAAGGAGTAATTAATAACAAAAGAAGTAAAGATGAAACCAAACAAAAGAACTAACCAGTCACACTCCATGCCGTATCCCTTCTTCAGTAGTACCTCCGGGGCAATATAGTCTGGTGTGCCCACTGTTGAAAATGCCTCCAAAACCAAAAGAAAGAACCAGAAAGTTGGTAGTGTGAACAAAAGAACAAAAAGAATTAAGGGATTGACAATTTAAAGTCGCTCAGCACATATATCAAGTAAATGCGTATAGGACCACTCTCTAGTACATGGAAAGATTCGAAAGAATATGTAGAATACTAGCTTCTACACGTGGGAGTTCTTCGAAAATTTCTAACGCCTGGTGCTGAGTTTTTGTTTCATTGCAAAAAGGGATTGAGAAAATTAGTCAAACTTGGTGGAGTACGAAAGTTCTACGTGGATTGATTTTAAATTTTAGGGCATCTAAATTTTAGGAAAATGTCATCTCTGCCTCGCTCAAGGTCAGCACCTCTGAAACAAATGGAGGACTTCATTCAGCGACCCTGCGATCACCCTCCGAATGATCAGATTCATCAGAATAAGGTATCACTTGAAGATCAATGTCTCAGCCCTCTAGTCGGGTGTGGGCCGGCCAGTCTTTTGGCCAGACCCCCCTAAAAACCGAACATCATTGGGTTTCTTTGAGGTGGCCCACCCCAGTATTCATTTGAAAATCCTGAAATAAAATTAAGACTGCCCAACCTCAGCAGCTAATTCCCGTGTCGGCACCCCTGTCATTCGTACCTTCGACTCTTTCTATTCATTTGATTTCCTTTATTAAACCTTATTTTTCCTAGAATTAACATGGACTTCTTGCAGTCCAGAGGGACTTCTAAAATAGGGACAAAAGAAGAACCTATTAGCAAGAGAAATATTTATACAGATATACAAGATAATTAACTTTGAGAAACATCTTTAACAAGAGAAGGATTTCAGCAAACCCTGAATAATTAAAACTTTTAAGGACGTAAAAAGCACAATATTAGATATAAGAACGATAAAGGTAATAAAGAAATTAAATCCACGAAATCATAGAGATGGGAGAATGAATCCCTAGTTAGAGAGCTCTTAGATCTCAAATTCAAAGAGACTTGGTAATTATAGTAGTATAGCTCTAAAAGTAAAACCCAGTAGAACTACGGCACAATAGTTCAATGACAAGGAGACATATGTTGTCATCTTGTTTGAAGTGCAATGTCATAATAGTTAGACAGTCATGTTCCTACAACCAGCCAACAATACAAATATTGTGAAGGAATTAATCACCATTCCTACAGATATGATCTAAAACCTACCTCCATACTCATAAAAGATCAGCTACAATAATACTTCAATTTCTATAATGGCATACCAGAGTCCTCCTGTTCATCTGCCAATGTTGAAGCTGTTCACGAGGACTTCTCCAATGACTTCCATTATCCGCATCAGGAATACATGAATCAATGTCCATCGGTTCCCTCAAATTTTCATCATCCATGGGTTCATTTTCTTTGAGAGTCGATAAAGTTCTACAATCGAGTGGCTTGCAAAGACCAAAATCTGAGAGTTTCATGTGACCATTAATGTCCAGGAGAAGGTTATCAGGTTTAATATCTCTGGAAAAAAATGAACAAAGGTTAACAATTGTCTACATACAGCAGATAACAGAATAAACTGATGTCACCAGAAGATTAAAACTTCTGGCGCACTGTTAACACGTCAGCAGGTATTACAAACACCAACCTGTGAATGTAGTTGTGTCTGTGAATGGACTCTATAGCCAGGACACTTTGAGCAATATAAAACTTAGCAACATTTTCAGTTAATGTGTCTTCTCTCATCAGCAGGGTCATTATGTCACCACCAGGCAGATATTCCATAACTAGATACAAGTACTCTGCATCTTGGAATGAGTAGTACAGTTTTACTATGCAGTGACTGGCCACTTCCGCCAGCAAGTTTCGCTCAGCTCTGACATGTTCCACCTACGGGGGGGAAAGTGAGTACTGAATAAAAGCAGCAAAGTCACAAACAATGCAAATTGTGAAAGAGAGAGTACTTAGAATCACTTAATGGACAGAGAATATAAGGGAGTCAAGAACCCTTTAAGTTCCTCATACAAAGAAAAAATATACATTGCATGTGTAGAACTGAATTCCAATAGCGTTGTGAGCATATATAGAAGCAACCAAACAGCTCATCCCTACACCTCTAAGTTCCTTTCATATTACTCCCCTAGTCCCCGTAAAAGAAACAAGTAAATAAATTTTTAGTCGTCTGAATTAAGTATCAAAGTGCCATCAGTAATCAAAAAAATCAGTTACATCATAAGTTCAAAGGAGACTTAGAGAGACAACAATACATATCAACACCCAAAAATTTAGAAGCAGCAATTATAGCCAACTGCAATGAGACATCAATTAAAATCATGTTCTGCATTCTTCAGAAGCATCAAAATAATGAGATAGAAATTTTGAAAGGGGGAGAGAAGTTTACACCGCCTCAAAAGAGCACATATGTCACCAACTGCCACCATGGATTTACAGGTCCTATACTTATATCTTTAAGAGTCGGATGGAGAAATCCAAAGAAAATTGAAGCTAAGTCCTGAGAGCATACCACTATACCAGGTTGATTTATTGCGGGAATGGTGCCCCCACAAAAACAACAAAAAGTCTCTTTACACACATTTTTAGGAACAGATCATGCACATACCATTTTGTTGGTCCGACTTTGGATCCCACAAAGATAATCCGAACCGCTCAATTTTCTTAAAACATCTTTTTATGGGTTCCTATAAAAAAATCAACTCAATGGGATATCAGCAAGAGCATTTTCAGAATTTGCAAGGCGAAACTAGTTCATAGGTTTCGCCCTACGAATTTTGAAAAAGCCCTTACCGATTTTCAATTGAGCTAATTTTTTACAGGAACTCATAAAAAGTTATTTTTTTAAAAATGAACGGTTTGGATCATCTTTGCAGGACCCGAGGTGGGCCCAGAAAAATGGTCTGTGCATGATCTGTCCTTGCTTTGCTGTGTGCGTAGCAATTCTGCAAAAACAATATGACAAGCTATCATAGAAAGTAACTAAGTTTTTCAATCTGAATGCAAACCAGCATCGGTTAAGGGCTGGAGTGCATGCTAGCAGATCACAGACCACAGCATAGTCACATACAAGCATAAAGGTAACGTGCATGTCTTAAACCAAAGAAATAAGCTAGAAAGTAACACCTAATAAACCTGCTTAACTCATTTGGTACACTTTAAATGTGAGAAATGTATCATATCTCATCTCACCTGTCCTCTGCTGAGCATTTCAGATTTCTTCAGCTTCTTCATTGCATATATATGGCCAGATTTTTTTTCCCGACACAACCGAACCTGTAGGATAAAGGAAATTATATGGAATAGATAGTAGCAATAATAGCTGGACAAGGCCTTCCATCTTAGAAGCAAGATAGAATGGAAAGCTTTATTAGACAGGTGGTTTCGAAAAACTTCTCCTAGCATGTGTAGACTTCCTAGAGGTAGTTCCCACAGCAGTCAGGGAGATTTATCTTTTAGTAGAATTCCTTACACAATAAATCTTATCAAAATAATGCATGTAAACAGTACATTCTCGGCTTGGTTATGGCAAACCGAGCATCGAGCATATGCTAAACAAAACACGAGAGAACCAAACCAAACCAAGCCAATCAGAAATGGTCAGTCTCAATTCAAGTGTCAGGTTTTCTTGGTTCCAAAGCAAAAACACTTCTACAATTGTCTTCACTTCCGTAGGAAATTTGGCCAACATCCCATTCCCACGGTTTGATATGCAATAAAGAAAGAAACATTTCTAAACCAGCAAACCATATACCAGAATTCAAAGATGTATCTTTTTTCAGTTTGTAGGTTAAACCAATACATATCCTTCGGAAATGTAGCCTTTGAAACATGGGCTACAAAATTGCATTACAAGTATCCCATGCACATCACCTCACCTCACCAAACGCGCCTCTTCCAATGATGGTCAGAAGCTCAAAATCCTCAACACATATCTTGTGCCTTTTAAGCCTCATAAACTCGGTCTCTTTCCGCTCTAAATCCTTGATCAGATTTAACTGTTCCTCCTTGGGCACATCTGAAGAAGCCAACTTCCTCTCTAACACCCATCGCCTGCAATCAAAGCAAAATATGATACTCGCATTTCAAAATTCCAAATCTACACCTTAAGCGCCTAAAGAAATTTCCACTTTAGTACATAGATTGTAGGAAGACTGCATAATCTCAACAACTCATGAGAATCATGACAGAAACTAGAAGAAGTATCAGAGTAATAGCAAGAAGCTGTGCACGAGCTATGAGTGCGATAAAAATTCCACTAAATCACACCTCTATTCATTTGCAATACAAGTTGAAGAAGTTGAGAGGAGATGACAAAAGGTTAAAGATACACAAATTAAAGCACTTACTGAAAGAAAACTGTAGGTGTCGTGCATGAAGTATCAGAATAAAAGTACACTCATTATGCCTTCTTAGGTTTATTTAGTTTACATTACTTCATGATTACATCTATTCAAGTTTTGTGTTTTATAAGAGCCCTAAGAAGCACAAACAGATACAGACATGAAACATGCCAATTATAAAAAAATGAGGACACGGACCCGACAGCCGACATAGCAAAAAGAAATTACTTATGTATGTATGTATGTATGTATATGTATACACGTACATTTCCCAAACGAAAACGAATGAAAAGAAACCAAACTGAGCCTTTAAGTCCTGGTCCATTGGTGTCTTGCCACATAAATCCGTTTTCTTCATTGAGCAATGTTGAGGGCATCGTGTTCCGTGATATCCAATGACCTAGATCCTTCCGAACTAATGCCTCGGTCAATTTTAGTCCACCCCTCCCGTTAGTGTTACCATCTACCTTAATCCTATCACGCCACTTAACTACTGCATCTAAGTATCTATGATAGACATGTCCAAACTACCTAAACTATTTTCTCTTAGTTTATCTTCTATCAAAGCTACCCCTACTATTTCATGAAGATTTTCGTTTCTAATTCTACCTCGCAAAGTCTTACCACACATATCCATTTCAACATTCCCATTTCAGCCAAATTCATTTTACTCACATTTTATTTCTTAGTACCCAACACTTTGTCGTATAACATGGAGCCTTATGGCAGTACAATAGAATTTTCCCTTCAACTATGCGGGTACCTTGTGGTCATAACAACTCTCGAAGCAGTCTACCACTTGATTCATGTCCAACGTACACAATGTGTTACATCATCCACAATCTTTTCATCCATACTAACAATTAGGCCAAGGTACTTAAACTGCTCGTTTGTTAGCAATTCCTGAATTTGTGGGACACTCTGTCAATACTAGCACTTTGACTACCACAAAACATACATTCTATTTACTCCGTTTTACTCTTACTGACCCTAAATACTTTTGACTCCAATGGTCCTCTTCAAGTTTCTAATTTAGCATTAAAACCTCTTATAGTTTCATCTGCTAAAATAATATCATCTGCTTAGCAACATACACCATGTGATAGTACTGTTACACGGTCTTGGGTAGAACTCAACCTCAAAAGCTAGTTGTTAAAGAAAGGGTGCCTTCACGCTTATATATTTCATATTACTCTGGTACCAAGGCAATGTGGGACCTCGCTTCACAAGTACCCTGAATATTTAGAGTCAAATTCATCAAATAATTAAGGCATAGAGGTAAGGACTAAGAGCGGACCCTTGGTGTCATCCATGTTGTGATTGGGAATTCGTTTGTTTCCCCAAGTAAGGATCTTATAGCAATGAAAACACCTTCATCCATGTCATTAACCACATCAATATACCCTTTTCTAAAAACCTTCTCTCCAAGACCCACCTATAACATCTGTAGGCAACTTATCAGGCTTTTTCTAAGTCTATAAAACCATGTGATGGTCTTTCTTTTTCTCTTTATACGTCTCCTTAACAAGTAGATTGATTCAATAGTTACTCTACCTGGCATAAACCCAAACTGATTAACTGATTCTCAAGATACCATGGTCATCATTCTTAAGCGATGATCAATAACTCTTTTCTAGATTTGTTGTATGGCTCATACAATTTAGTAACTCTATAATTATTGTAACTCTTCACCCAAACAAGTCCCAACAAACACACACTACTTTGTCAGGGTAACTATCCACATAAACCAATAAAAAATTTCAAGAAGTTACTATCCTTAATTGACTTTAAACACCAATATTAAATGGAAACCATTGGATTGATGTCTCATTCACTCCTTAACTGTTTTGAACATGTCAAATATTCTTTCAGAAACCATTTTTCCGAGCAAATCCCCACATGAATGAAATTATATGGATTAACGATACAAAAAACAATGCCCGGGACAAAGGGACTATTAAGTCTAGAAATGAAAATTCCTTACAAAAGACAAGTAGCTTTTCCATGAAATTTCCCTAGTGTAAGACTATCAGATTTCTTCGCCAATCAAAGCAAGTGATGTCTTGAACTGCAAAGCTATGTGCTAACCAAGACAATAAAATTCACACAGGATCTCATTACCTGGCTTTTAGAGTTTTGAGAATTCCGCCTTAAAATTCACACTGAAATGACCTCCTTCATGCTCACATACACGGGCAGAGGCACTAAGGTACAATTTGGGTCAATTGACCCACTCACTTTGATTTTTCACAAGAACATTTGATGGTTTGCAACCAAATTTTGCTTTTTTAGACACCACAAAAAACCTCTAAATTGCCCCCACTTGCTTTAAATGCATAGAAATTTCAAGCATTCTCTTCTTTTTGACAGTTGATAGTGCTACGAATGAGGCTATCATGCATTGTTTGACAAATGTAATAAGTCTTTCGGACCAACTATAAGGCAAAATTTGATTATTATTGTATATCTATGGTATAATTAACCTCTTAATTTAGTTATTTTTTGGACTAGTACATAGAAAAATACATTGCATACGAAACCCCACTAACCAAAACTCCTGAATCCACCCCTGCTCACATAGGTGATTTCTTATTAAAGTATCATCATATACCTTACTTGCCTTTCAAAAAAAAAATATACCTTACTTAAATTTCAAGATATAAAAATCACTATAAGCATGGCTTATCCTATACAAGCTACATACATCATTGTGGTATCATGGAATAGGTAGGGGAGTTAATCTCGTGTAATTCTGGTGAGTCACAAATCTATACAAGATAACATACAGGGACGGATCCAAAGGGGGCATGCGGGGGCACGTGCCCCCACTCGAACGCATGCCCCCACTCGAAATTAAAATATATTTTTATATATTTTGTATAAATTAGCATAATTATGAAAGTGTGCTAATATATAAACATACACACTTGCATATATCTCGAAAATACACATATAAAATTAATTTTATACCTGAATTTCATCATATGGTGCATTTATATTTGTTGTTTTATGAGTTGTTTGTCTATTTGGTCCACGAGTAAAATAAAATGGAAGTTTAGAATCAACAAGTTCCCTGTTGCTCTAAATATAGAAAATGGGAACCGTGCAATTAACAATATTCCCAAGAACTACACAGAACCAAAGATTCATAATGTTAATTGATTTCCAAATTGTGGAGAGCAAAACAAGCCTACAGAAATTCGAGTCAAAATTCGAGTTCCCCCCAGATTTGATTAAAAAAATTGAGTAAAACTCAATCTCGTATGAATTTGAGTCAAGAACTGAACTAAGTTTAGTGGGTTTTATCGGATGTCCCCGAAGGAAGGTTGTTCTCCTTTGTGAGCCCCCCGCAACCCACAATGGGTTGTCTAGCAATCACAACAATAACCGAAATAATCAAAGTTTAGTGGGTTTTACTCAGAATTCGGTTCTGAGTCAGCTAAAAGAGTAAGGGCTGGACATGCTCTTGACATTTTCTCATCAAAACAAACGCAGCATAGAAGGCAAATCAATGATATAAACTAGATCTCATAGGTTCAAGGAATCCCATCTACTGTTTTGCTTTGAGTTTAAACACATCGCACCTCTCTTTTCGCTCTTGGATGTTCTTCATCTGAGCTCTGTAGTGATTCTCTATGTACTGCTTTGCCGCCGCCACCCGCTCCATCGTCAAGCTCGAACCCAGCACCTCCTCCTCCTCCTCCCCCTTCTCTTCTTCCTCCATCTCTCTCTCTCTCTCTCTCTCTCTCTCTCTCTAGAACTCCTTTTCACTCTCTATCTCTCTATATATATGTGTGTGTATGTATATGTCTGTATCAGAAGTAGCTGCTGCTTATATTTATTGCGACAACGAGGATATGAAATGAAAACCTCATAAATCCCCTCTGGCCCTGTTGCTTCACCTCATCAGCTCCAGCGCAAGTACCACGACCGAGCTCCCGTCCACTTCTTTATGAGAAATTATTCAGTGCCTCTAGGCCACTGCCACATGCTGCTCTAGATTTTCCCCCACCACACATTATGACGAAGTCTATGCGCTTTTTGTTGAGCCCCACCATAATGTTTGATAGTAAAGAGGCCTGGGTGTCCCCGGGGCATAGGATATTTTTTCCTTCTTTATCCTCCCTCTTGGTTCGGTTTTGCCAGGTAACAATGATCGAAATTGCTCCGGGCCCGGAACAATGATCGAAATTGTTTATTGTTTAGATCTCGTATGGAATAGCAATCCTATAAAAAGTAATTGGCCTCATATTTGAGAAGTACGACATAGACGGCGGTAATTTAGACGATTTATTTTGTCTTCCACAAACTTACCGGTTAGTATTGAGCAAGATAATTTCTTACGAGATAAACATTTTTCTACAGTATCTAAGATATGAACGATTTCGATCATTTGTTTGTATCTTGACGGGCGTGCAAAACTAGATAGAATTGGAGGATAGAAACCATATGGGAGCTTGATCCCAAAGTACAAGCCTACAACGAGCCAAGGAGGTCCCGATCCAGTGCACCGGTACATCGGTATGTTACTTATAATCCATCTCATTGGTGACACGTGGCTAGCAATGCAGTTTTCATCACCCATTTTAGTCACGCGGCAGGACATGGTACATAGCACTCGTACACTGCTGATGTAGGGTGTAAATGAAGAGTAATATATAACCCCCAAAAAAGTTATTAAAAAAACAAAAAGTTTTCCAATTGTTTAGTGTGGTTATGTGATTAAATTCATGTATACCCTTCTCACATCTATTCCCATAGACCCAACTATTCTCGAGACTTATGTATGTCCTAAGACGTTTGTATACTAGTGTATGTCTGTACTTGAAGACACGGCTCGAACGATCAACACATATAAATAAACTAGCGAATGCCCGTGCCTGAAGGCACGGCTCGAATATTCAGCACACGCAAATTAAAACCGAACAACAAATTTAACCAACTAAGACGCATAGAATAGACTCAAATGCATAAATCTTGATCAAATCAAAAAACACCATCCAAAACATTTATGAAAATAAAAATTATATACATTAATGAAATGCGTGCCTCGAGGAGACATCTAAAAAGAGAACATGAATCATCCCTTGTTGAATGTATTTTTTCTTCTTTTCCTTTTCTAGGATTCAAGGTTCTATTGTATCTAGAGTTTGGTTACCTCAAAGTACTCTTTGTCGAGTTATAATAAAAATTTGTTGCTTATAAGGAAAAAAAAAACCCTCCAATCCAAAAAAAAAATTGTAGTACCTCGAATTTAAGCTCAACGCAAGAATTCTCTAAATATATTTTTCTAATATATAAACTTATGCCTTGGTTGGGCTCAAAAAAAGTTCCAGTAACCACACGTAATTAGGGTTCCATCTAGTAACCGAATGATACCTGCAAAAAGGAGAGGGGAAATCATCAACGGAAGATCAATAGAGCATTTGAAGGTCACGTGAGACTATGGTTGCGAGAAGTTGTGAGCAGGTTTTGGTTGCTTTGTGAGATGCCGGAGCAGTTTTACGTCGATGCATTTATGGTACCCTTTAAAGGAGTTTCAATTCCAAGTTCAAAAAAAAAAAAAGAGTTTCATCATGTGCTAATGAAACGAAGTTTCAAAAAAATGGGAAAAGGTTTACAACTCCAAGTGTTAATTTTGCGAAAAAGTGGTGCTGCAACAATTATCAAGGTCATATGTCTTAGAACTACATAATAGCAATAGCTTAAAAACTCACAAATGACGCAAGGGATGCATATACCTGATGATGATCCGTTCATGAACGTTCAAAGTTCTAGGATTTTCGTGGGGGAGAGAATGGAATGAGAAAATACAAAACTTCCCGATACCATATAAATTATAGGTATATCCTTCCTTGTAAAATCCTTAAATCGTGGGATTATAATTACCCGAGTAATGGATATGATCGGTTTAATGGTTAATGAATACTACTTTTTTAGTCTAAAAGTATATAGGCTACTCATTTTTTCCGAATCTTTTTATACTAACATTAGGGTACAACTATGCACTGGCATAATGGTTTGTAGATCGGTTGAATAACAATTAAATTATAATTAACTCATTAAGAAAACAAACAGCTAAACAAACAAAAAAGAGCGCATTCATATTTTTGCATCTATGTCCATAAACATTAAAAAAACGATGTGGTTTTAGCAAAATGAGAAGTACAGTCTACCAATATTCTTAAGTCGTTCTATATCTATGAACATAAAAAAATCCGTATTGTTAGCAAATGTACTGTTAAAAAATCTGATTAAACATGATTCACATGAAAAGCTATAATAATCACCAACAAAACTCCAAACCACAAAAATATTAATGGGACCACTCATCACTTTCCCTCTTTTTTCAATACGTTTGACTCAAACTCAGGCATACATGGCATCAAAAACATCACGTAACGTATTTGTTTTTTTAAACTGTAGAGAAGGAGATTTAGTTCCATGCATTAGAACTGGAAAAACTGTTGAAGCAGAAGAACAAAAGATTACCTCACTATCGGTGTCTCGGTGATGTTTGCAATGGTTCTTATGGTTCAGAAGTTGGAATTAAAAATCATCATTAAAATAGAAGTAGAAAGGAACAAAAAATAAGTGCAAGTTGCTCTCTATGCAAAAAAAAAAAAAAAAAACTTTACTAACCATAACCATGGATATCAGAACAGAACCAATGGGAGGAGAGGGGCGTGTTGGGCGGAGAGTTGCAAACAAATCAAAATCATTCCATTTTTTAAGGGTTTATAAACAAATCAGAAACTCTTAGGTAATTAGAGAAACGTTTTGCTTGTAATATAGATTCCTTTTTGGTTTGATTTGTTCCTTGTTAATAGCAAATAAAGTTTGCTTTCCATGGTAACGTACTGTAAGCTGGAACAGGAATTTTTCTTTTTTAACGTGTGTGAATGTCTTTGTTTTGGAATGGTTACCTATTTAGTTCTCACTCTTTTCCTAAGTTAATGGAAAACGTGTGTGTATCACATGGATTGCTAATTACCTATCCAAATTTTTCGTTAGCCCTACTACGCGTAGATCTGCCGTTTAAAAAATGTGTACCAATCTAATGGTCGAAAATATACGAATTCAAAAACCACCCTGTTATATTATATAGATTTTAAACTCACGTGCAATATATCAACCCTTCCCCAATGAATTCAACTACTCGGAAAAAAAAATTACCCAAGCATATTCATTGACCTATTTACCTGAATCAGCAAATAAAGAACAAACAATTTTTCAATCTCTAAGGATTGTGCTCATGTCTGAAGGCACAACGCAACACGTTCTCAACAAATGAGTCCGTGCCTGATATTAAAAAACATTAACCTAATATAAAAGTTGTTGGCACTATCAACAATAAAATTGCCTACTAGGCTAATCAAGTTCCACTTTTTTGGAACACTATCAACGCTTATTCTTGATTTACTTTGGAGTTTTGATTCAGGGATCTATTTTAGGGTTTTCAAATTAGGTTCTCGATTTTGGGGTTTTGTTTTGGGATTTCAATTTTGAGGGTTTCGCAAAATTTTCTTTGGTGTTCGGAGGCAATCAATTGATGCGGCTGCAGAACCAAGTTTTCTAGAACTATTTTCTTCTCCGCCATTTGACGGTTCTTGATTCTTCCGTTTGAGTTGATGATTTCCAGCAAGTGCTGGTTTTCGGCCATGGCCTCCGGTCACGATTTCCGGCAGCAGAGAGTTGTTTGTACGTATGTTTTTTGTTAATCTTCCATACTTGAGTTTAAGGTTACTTGCTTGATTGTGATGTCCTTTTTACTACTAAGATTTTTGGGCTTTCAATATCAATTGCTAATTTTGTGGTAATTATAAAAAAAAAAAAAAGAGGCTCATGTTGTGTTAAACCTTAAATCGTTAGACTGTTCTCCTTATTCTTTTTCAGCAGAGGTCTTTTTGAATATATGTTCAACGATTAATTCTGGAAATTTGTAACTGTGAGTAGATTGTCACAAAACTAGATTAAATTGAACCTCATAGCTAATACTCTATTTTAATTGAATCTTACGTGTCGTTGAGTAGAAAAGTTGTTATTAAAAGCAAAATTCTCAATTACATGCTTGTTCGTACTAGTGGTAGCCAAGAGCAACTCTGTATATTGTGATTTCATAGTTGTTTAGTTTTCCCCCCTTCAAGTTGCAGTTTTTGTGAAATTTGATGATGAGCCTTGGTCCAAACCTCCTTAGCACTTGGAAGTAGAACTGTAGACTATACCTTTAGCTACTTGAAGAAATGGCTTTTTCATTACTCTGTGATAGTATCTTGATATGAAGGAGCTTTACCTTTCCATTGCAGGCCATGTGGGAAGATAACAAAACTAGATCAAAGTGGGTTTTTGTCAACCGCTGCTACTTCCCCAATGACTTGCCAGAAGCAGTTGGCCGTCCTTGTTCCTCCGAAAGCAACGAGGTAGTTGTTTATATGCATTATTTCATTTATTTTGATATCTATGTGCATTTACACAAGAAAGCTATATTCAAAAAATTGGCTCAAGTCTAATAAGCTCATGTCTACGTGATTTAGCTTCTGTTTTGGTAAGTGCAGTGAATGTTGAGTAATTATGGATAGTGTGAAAATGTAATCAAGTCAATGGAGTTTGTGAGGTTGACATTCCAATTACTTGTTAATGGACCTATGTTTCATGTTTAGATCGATCTTGATGAAGTAATGACTTGACCAAAATGTCAATTTCTAATTTGAATGAACACCTAAATTTATGTGTAACAATGTAGTCCCCATAATTACTCCTCGTTGCTCCATTGTAGGTTTATGAGTCTAATCATGGTAACACCATAGTGGCTTGCTTAATTCGTGGCCCATGTGTAGTCCTTCCTCCAAACAAGTTTTAATGAAGAAAGTGGGAGGAGATCCCGCTTGGGGCCAGGGGCAAATGATGGATTACAGCCACTTTACTGTGTGCAAGTATGTTTCATTGTTTCTCACATCTATTTCTTGTCTTCTATTGATGCCTGCAAGATGCTTCTCTATAAAAGTTGGATAGCTTCAAGAAACCTCTCATAGTGTTGGCCATTTTTTTATTATTGTTTTAAATAGGACAGTGCATGCTTGTGTTCTTGCCATCTTATCTCATAGTATTGGCCATTTTTAATGTCATGCCTCCTATTGTTGTGGTGTATTGTTCTGGAGATGCTGGTTTCTGATGATATCATAGTCGATATGTGGTCTGATCTCAATAAAGACTAAATGTTTTATGGTCGTTACGAAGTTTTCTCAAAGAGAAGTACTTGCTACTGGCAAGACCAGGTACCTTACTTCCATGTATTGACTCACTTATTTGAGGATAAAAATAGAAGCAGAATCTTTGGTGTTATTCTGATTTTCAAAATGTTAATTTGATTTGGATAATAAGTGAATGGACAATTAGGCAGTTTATATGCTAAGTAGAGCGTCAAGACAAGTGAGCCCTGGCGTTATATCTTGTAGGGTTTATTGTATCCTTACATGTCACGCCCTCGATTTTCAATAGAAATAATAATAACATTTCATAATTAAAATCCTCGCGATCGTACTTATATTACCCCAAATACAATACAGTTTCCAA
>JAOTQK010000022.1:18450417-18462487 GCA_025642025.1 Rhododendron ferrugineum
CTGATTTCTCGCGGGTACCCTTAAAATCACGTTCTGAACACATTGAGCGGCTTGGATCATCGAAATTCGATCGGGAACTATGAGATTGAGATTTGAGGCATATATATATATATATATATATATATATATATACGTGATTTTAAGGGTACCCGCGAGAAATCAGCAAAAAAAAATGACCGGGAAGGGCTTCATCCGAGCAATTTTTATTTTTTCTTTTCGAACGGTTCAAACAAAAACTGCTCGGATGAAGCCCTTTCCGGTCATTTTTTTTGCCGATTTCTCACGGGTACCCTCAAAATCACATTTTGTATACCTTGAGCGGCTCGGATTATCGAAATTCGATCGAAATGGGAGAAATGGGGAAAAATGGGGAGGTCCTTAAAATAAGGACCTCCTCATTTGAAAATGACTATATATATATATATGTATATCTTGGGGCGGTTATATATATCGGGGTGGTTCCGGGAACACCTAAAAAAACATCTCGTAGTTCCCAATCAAATTTTGATGATCCGAGCTGCTCAATGTGATCAGAACGTGATTTTAAGGGTACCCGTTAGAAATCAGCAAAAAAAATAACCGGGAAGGGCTTCATTTGAGCAGTTTTTAACTTAGATTTGATGAACGGTTCAATTAAAAACTGTTCAAATCAAGCACTTGTTGGTCATATTTTTTGCTAATTTCTTGCTGGCACCCTTAAAATCACATTCTGCACACATTGAATGGTTCGGATCATAAAAATTTGATTGGGAGCTATGAGATTGAGATTTGGGGTGTTTTTTTAGGTGTCCCCGGAACCACTCCGTATATATATATACTAGCGCATGCCCACGGCTCTGAATCGATGGGCAAAAAATTATTCTTGAATATCCCTCTAACCTCTTTAACGCAAAGGCAAAAAAAAAACCTCAACATAACATCCTCCTTCACTCATCAATATTATTAAAAAAAAAAACTCAAAATGGTTTAGTTTTTTTTCCCCGAAAAAACACGTAGAAGAATTGTGTGTATTCTTATAAAAAGGGTTGTTTCCTTTTCATGTATGAATCCAAAAATGATTGTTTCTTTTTACTCAACATAGCATCCTCCTTCACTCATCAATATTATTCAAAAAAACTCAAAAATAGTTCAATTTTTTTCCCCCGAAATAAACATTTAGAAGAATTGTGTGTATTCTTATAAAAAGGGTTGTTTCCTTTTTGTGTATGAATCAAAAAAATGATTGTTTATTTTTTACTGTTGGAAAATCAACCTAAAAGGAATCAACATAAAAGCAAATATTGAATTGAATGTAAGGAAATCAAGTTTAGAGAAATCAATTGAAAAAGGGAGGGGTGTATATTTCTATCAGGGAAACATGTAACTTTTTTTTTACATTAGTATAGGTGTATATAACAGGAAATATTCATTCACCCCGACGGCTATAACCTTATAAGAAAGTACAATCGAACGGCTATCGATGCTACTTTGTTTGTATGCGTAGACATTTTTAAAGAAAACCGCTCTATTTTATACTCCCTCCGTCCCTAAATGTTTGGCACTTTCATGCTTTTTGTTGTCCCATAAAATTTGTCCATTTTGAAAAGTTAAAAGCAAAATATGGTAAAAGTTCCCATGTTACCCTTTTCTTTTGGACACAAAATTTCAAATTCAAAATTTCAAGTACTATTCAAAGTACACTAGAAGGGTAAGATTGGACACTTGGTTTTTGCACAATACAATAATATTTCTTGCTTAAAAGTTAGAACTCCCAAAAGTGCCAGACATTTAGGGACGGAGGGAGTAATATAGATATACGGGACAGTTCAAGGGACACCCCAAAAACACCCCAAATCACAATCTCATAGTTCCCAATTGAAATTTTATGATCCGAACCGTTCAATGTGTGCAGAATGTGATTTTAAGGGTAACTGCGAGAAATCAGCAAAAAAAATTACGGGAAGTGCTTGTTTTGAGCAGTTTATAATTGAACCGTTCATTAAATCTAAGCTAAAAACTGCTCAGATCAAGTCTTTCCCGGTCATTTTTTTTGCTAATTTCTCATGGGTATCCTTAAATCATGTTCTGATCACATTGAGCGGCTTGGATCATCAAAATTTGATCAAACTATGAGGTGGTTTTTTAGGTATTTTTTTGGGTGTCCCTTGAACCGCCCCGATACATATATATATATATATGTGTATATGTGAGTCCGTTTCCCATGAGGGGGTCCTTATTTTAGTTAAAATGCAGACCTCCCCATTTCTCCCATTTCCCGATCGAATTTCGATGATCCGAGCCGCTCAATGTGATCATAACGTGATTTTAAGGGTATCCGCTAGAAATCAAAAAAAAAAAAAAGACTTGGAAGGGCTTCATCCGAACAGTTTTTTATTGAATGGTTCAAAAAAAACTGCTCAAATCAAGCCCTTCCCGATCATTTGTTTTGCTGATTTCTCGCGGGTAACCTTCAAATCACGTTCTGAACACATTGAGCGGCTTGGATCATCGAAATTCTATCGGGGAAGGGGGGTCCGCATTTTAAGAGGTCCTCATTTGAAACTTTCTATATATACATATATATATTCTTTTCTTCCATGCTTAAATTGCAAAATGTAAACATTGAACAGCTTAACATTCACATTTCACCATAAACACTAACCATTAGTAGTTTTAACATAATAGATGCGTACCGTTACCATTAAAACAAAACATCCATGGTCATAGATTTAATACAATTAGGGTTGGAAACGAATAGAGCCGCTCGCGAGCGGTTCGCTAATGGCTCGTCCAAACTCAGTTCGTCAAATAAACGAACGAGCTCGAGCCATCATTCTCAGCTTGTTTCGTAAATGAGCCGAGCTCGAGCCACTTGATGCTCGGCTCGAATGAGCTCGCGAGCTGGTACATTATATATAATATAAATTATTATATGTATATTTATAATATATATTATATAATATATCTCATTATTAGATGTATACATTTTGAAAATAGACAACTTTGGGTTTTACTTTCCACGTGTTAGCACGTGGCTTATGCAGCCACACCTAGCGTGTAATATATCTCATTATTAGATGTATACATTTTGAAAATAGACAACTTTGGGTTTTACTTTCCACGTGTTAGCACGTGGCTTATGCAGCCACACCTAGCGTGGGCAACCACATACGTACGTATGTCTACTGCTTAGTTTTATAGGGGAGGAGTGCATACCCTTGCACATCTTTCACCGACGTGGGACAAGTCTTGAGGTAGGTTTTTCGTTGTGAGTGGAAAAAAATGAGTCCCAGATCGGAAGTTCTTGAGAACTCACACCCTTTTAACCAGTATAAAGAAAGAGTCTAGCTCTCTTTCTTTTTCACGTGTTGCATGGTGAAGCTTGGCTCGGCTCGTTTGCAGTTCTAAATACAATGCAATCGAAGGAGAAAACATCCATAGTGACACGCAGAATAACATATGCATACAGAGAGAGAGAGGCACACAAGGGTCAAAACCCTAATTCTTAAAATCTCATTAATCAAGTCTGACGATTACATTGTTGAACGTCTTATTTATAGACTCAAAACCCTAATGGAAATAAAAGGAAACATTCAAAATAACCTAATAGACTCAAAACCCTAACGGAAATAAAAGGAAGCATTAAAAATAACGTAATTAAATATTAAGTGCCTCCTATTACTAATAATTAAAACAACAATAATAATATTTCTTGGACAAAAATCTTCCTCCGGCGACTAAGCCATTTACAGTCTGCATCAGAGAGAGAGAGAGGGTAGTTGTCAAAGGCGCAAATAGGCGCGCCCCTAGGCGAGGTGCACCCCCATCGCCTTGTATGACCCCAGGCGAGGCGACTTGAACAAGGCGCAGACTAGGCGACCAAGGCGACATAGCGCAAAAAGGCGTGCTCTCAAAATTGATCACAACCCTAGAATTATGTTGTCTAGGTTAAAATTTTACCTTCGGCCGTCGATTACAAATGAAACATAAGGGCAAATCGAAAAAAATAGGGGCTCTCCTCAATCGATAACAGCCGATCGAAAACAAAAGGGCCGTCCATTAGTCATTGTCTCTCCTCTCATCTCCATCTATCTCCTATGTCCCTCATCTCCTCTCATCTCTCTCAGTCGTCTCTGCTCATCTCTCTCGGTCTTCTCTCCTCATCAATTATCAATGTATTCTTCCTCTCTTCCCTCTATTTACTTGCGTATAACTTCATAGTAAAAACAAGTTCTGGGATTTTCAACCAATTTTTTTTTGACGTTTAGTTTATTTGACATGTGATGGATGTTTTTATGTATCTTCTGGAGGGTAAACTCATTGGCTTACTGCTTATTATGTGAAATATTAGTGTATGCTATTTTTCCTATTTTTTTGGCATAGGTGCTCCTCGCTTCAAAAAGGCATGCGCCTTGCCTTGGGCCCAATAGGAACGATGAGTGGAGTAATCAATTGGTGTAGTCGATGTAGAATTTTAAGTTATAAAGGTATAATTACAGTGTAACCCAAATATTTTGAATAATTTCATATTAACCCCTGAAAATTAAAAACATTACAGTTTGACCCCCGCTGTGCCCCCTATCAAAAAATAACAAAAATTAGGAACATGCCTCGTGGCATGTCCAAATTCCAATACGTATTTGGGCGTGTCCCCGTGTCCGACACGTGGATACGGCACCCTTTTGGAGCGTCGGTGCGTCATAGCTGCTAACAATTACTACTGGTTTTTCTTTTACAGGGAATGAGTGCAGAGATAAAGTGTGAATGCCTTGATATTTTATGCGATGCTCTTCACAAATATGGGAATCTGATGGCATCAGACCATGAGGTGCTATTAGGTGCATTGTTGCCCCAGTTGAGTTCCAACCAAGCTAGTGTTAGAAAGAAGGCTGTTTCATGTCTTGGTAAGGCTAAGGATATGAAATTCTAGTGCAATCATTTATGTTAGATGCTGTTACGCTTCCAAAAAGGGGAGGGAGTAGAACACTTAATCTCAAGTCTTGGATTTATATTTTAGACAGGGGCGATAACAATAATTTTGCTGATGTTTTTTCTTCTTTTTTCAGCATCTCTGGCTTCAAGTTTGTCCGATGATTTGTTGGCGAAGTCAACCATTGAAGTTGTTCGGCTTTTGAAAACTAAGGGCAAAAAAAGTGAAATGACCCGTACAAACATTCAGATGATTGGTGCTCTTAGGTTAGTTCTCTAACATACACAGTGCATGCACACACACGCATACATACACAGTATGATTGGTGAAGAGGTTCCTTTTGATTGTCGGTTTCATTGACTTGGAATCTCTGTGTACCATACACCCTTTGAAAATGTAAATCTACTGTTTGTCTCAATAGAGTTGTAATTTGTCATTGACAATGTACTTTTCATGTTTCATCTAGGAGGTAACTTGACCCTATGAGTTGAGACAATGATGAACCACCATCTTCTATTCTCTAAAAGTCTTAGTAAACATCTAACATAGCCTTCTTGCATCAAAAGTTGTTGGTCACTCTGTTGTTGAATGCTTAATTATGTGTCCTAAGACTTTAACCTCCTAAGCCCCCTTGGAAAGTCTGTTCATTCTTCTTGGTGGGTAGCAGTAGCAAGACTATACAGACGGTTGAGTTAGTCTCTTGTCTATGGATAGTTTCTCACGTTTTCTCATTCTGTTTTAAAGTAATCGAATAGGTTACCAGTTACCACCACATCTTATGAGACCTGGGTCCCCTCCCGTAGATGAGGGTGTACCTATAGACTTATATTCTTACCATTCTTGACAATTATCGACCTGACTGTAAAATTGCTGTCATTGCCATTTTTCAGAAAATCAGGGATAGAACCCAGAAATTGTTTCCATTTGTATTATGTTGTTAACCTACTATCTGAGTTCCGCTGCATTGCCCTTCCCTTCCATTCTTTCTTTACCTTTGATGGTGTTTATTTATTTATTTATGTACTTGTTATTTTTTTTAACTACAATGATATTGATAAGTTATGGGACTGTTGTGTCTTAGCCGTGCTGTTGGATACCGTTTTGGTCCCCATCTTGGAGATACAGTTCCAGTACTGTTTAACTATTGCACTAGTGCATCAGAGAATGATGAGGAGCTTCGTGAGTATAGTTTCCAGGTATTATGTTTATGAACTTACTCTTTTGATTCTTCGGGTTATATTTCCTTGTGTTTTTCGTCTTCCAACTGGCACATGTGCTTATTTGGAATGCAGGCTTTGGAGAGCTTTCTCCTCAGGTGCCCCAGAGATATATATTCATACTGCGATCAGATTCTTCATCTTACCCTAGAATATCTTAGTTATGATCCTAATTTCACTGATAACATGGACGAAGATACTAACGATGAGAGCCATGAGGAGGAGGAGGATGAGTATGTCGTTCCTACCTTTTTTTATTGGATTAGACCTAGCATGCTAAAAATGATATTATTGGCAAATAATGATGTTCCACTGATGTCTAAATGCTTGACGACCTTGTAGTGAGAGTGCAAATGAATATACAGACGATGAGGATATTAGCTGGAAAGTTAGAAGAGCTGCGGCTAAGTGCTTAGCTGCGTTGATTGTTTCCCGTCCTGAGATGCTTTCAAAGCTCTATGAGGAGGTATATTTGCGACTTGCAAGTGCTATTGAGTGTGTATATCCTCTTGCCGGATTTATCCTTTGTTCATTTCCTAGCTTAATGTAAGATAGAGAGAGGTTTATCTTAACAATGAATGAATGAATGAAAGTGGACGTCTTGGTACCCTCGTATTTTATTTCCTTTACTCAAGGGCCACTGTAATTACTTTATGTCCTTCGTTCACTCAAGCGTTGAATAATTAATGCCCTTACGAAATGCTTTATGTTTTTGGATTGAGTATTATGGTTTGGAGTACCGGGGATACGTAACGGTAACGGATGATGTGTAACAGGATTGATAGGTCCCGAGTCCTGTTATGGCCTTTATGGTGTGAAGGAAAATCGCGTATGTAACAGTGTTACATGACGGTATTGGTCCTTACGCAACGGCAGTAACGGACGGTTAGCTAAAATAGGGGCTTTCGCGGGCTTAATATGGCCGTTACGGTAACGGTTTTTGTAAAAAATTCACGTCTCTGGTTACCGCTACCATTACGCTACGACTGTTACTCCCCAAAACCCTTCACAACTGATACCGTTATGGCGAGCAACACCGATATGTCGAACCCTCCCAACCCCCCAAGATTGTGTTAGGTAGATTCTATCATCTATGTAGCATGGACATTGGTTGAAGACAACGTACCGGTGTCGGACACTCCCCGGACACGTGTCCGACACGTAATTTCAAAGTGCCCAGATAGTTTTGTATTGGACACTCTTCTGAATTGGTCGGACATGCTCGGGACACGCTATGGACTCGTGTCCGACACTAGAGTTCAAAGTGTCCGAACTTTTTTTTGCTTTATTTATAGTTGGACACTCTCCCAACTCACTCGGGCACCCCAAGAACATCCTATGGATACTTTTGGACACTTGGGGACAAAAATGCAATTATAAAAACATTAAGAATCACAAGTTTTATGTGCAGTGAAAAAATAATTAACATAAAAGGTGGGGTCTCTCTCTCTCCTCGTCTCTATTCAACTCTCTCTCTCTCTCTCTCTCATCTCATATTGTCTATTTTATTTCAGCGAGAATACATGTACTAACGTTGAATATTTTTGTGGGCGCCATAATTGTGAAACATGAAATAAAAATAATGGTAAAAAACAGAGTACGTATGTTATGATAAAATTAAATGTTATCATTTTGCTTATATACATGTTTTTATGATAAAAGAATATCGGTAAGTGTTCGATCCAAACAGTTTTTCACAAAACAGTTCCTGTCAAGCTTTATGAAAAACTGTTCGGATCAAGCATTTTCCGTTCATATTTTGAGCTGATTTCTTGCTAGTACCCTTGAAAACATGTTTTAAACAAGTTGAACGGTTTGGATCATCAAAATATAACCCGGAAATGAGAGGTCGGCACTCTAGGAAAAATGAGGGATCCCTCATTCGATGATACATATATATATATATATATTAATATATTTTTATTAAGGATGGAGCTGATAGAATGCTGAAATAATCTAAAGCACTAAAGAGTCCCAGAGGTGGTGAATGAAACTACTGGTCAAAAATTGATTCAATTACCAATTAAAACAATCAACCAAGCTCCTTGCTTATTCAAACAATTCAACAGTCAAAATAGAGAGCAATATATCAAAAGTGACACACACACACACACACACACACACATATATATATATATATATATGTAGAGAGAGAGAGAGAGAGAGAGAGAGAGAGAATTAACATTTTCCCCTGCGTGTTATGTCCTCTATTTTTTGAAAATTAGTGTGTAGGTGCTGTATAGGGCAGGTTGAAGAAGCAAAATTGATTCACCTTACAGTGTTCTTTATGTTATTGGAGCAAGTACACCAGTGGTTAGCAAAAAATGCTAATGAACAGTACTAATTTTACATTTTACCTACTCACATCTCTTTCAATATTATACCAATACTCTCTATTTTACCTATCCTTGAATATAATATTATTAGTTCATTATGTGGTGAAATACAAGAAATAAGAGTAACAAATTAGAGAAGAGAGAGAAAGTGCAAAGGACCACAAAAAGAATAAAATAATCAAAACCTAGTGAATAGTTCTTCGGTACTTATGCCTAAGCACTGTAGCTCAATTTATTTTACCTAGGCATATACCTACGAGTTCTTCGGTATTTATGCCTAAGCACTGTAGCTCAATTTATTTTACCTAGGCATATACCTACGCTGCTGCAGGGGTGTTTTTGTGTGTTTGACTCTCTAAAATGCCTAAAAATGCACTTTCCCTACTCTGTTGTGCATGTTCTAAGGAAGTGGAATATATCTTTGTGCAGGCTTGTCCAAAGCTGATAGACAGGTTTAAAGAAAGGGAAGAAAATGTTAAGGTAAGGCTAAAATGATGCTTTTTAGTGACATTTATTTAAAAACTCACCTTCACTATTTTGTTCTCCTTTTCTTTCTTTCTTTCTTATTTTTTTTTTCACGGGGGAGTGGGGGTTCTTGCTTGGTAATAAGTTAATAACATTCATTATGTGTTTTTATTTTTTGTTGCTGCAGATGGATGTGTTCAATACATTCATTGAGTTACTTCGTCAGACAGGAAACGTGACAAAAGGGCAGATTGGTATAACTGAAACGAGGTAAGTTTTCTGTTTTTCTGTCCAAATCTTGTAGATCATATTAGAAGTTTGTGTCCTTATTCTTTCTTCCATTTTGGTAATTACTTATTACTGTATGCTATGCTGTTAAAATAATGTGTGCGCTCTAGTTGAAGAAAGACCTAGCTACTTTTCTGTGGATTGTACAGTATTTCTGTGGTGGAAAATATACCTTAAATTCCATCGCAAATTGGGATGGGTGATCAAGCAGTTCCAAGGAGATTGACTGGGCGTAGGAGACATTTGGAGATGGACTTAAGTACAAAGCACTTTCCTGAGTTTGCCTATGTACTACATGCCATTGTTTACCTTTCTACTGCAGTGGTTAGATATATTGGGAAGATGCGCCAACATTACCTCTGGAGTGGTATAGGTGAGGAGTTCAAATACCACCTTTGTGGATTAGGAGGTTATGGAACGGGATTCAGGGGGCTTGGAAAATGTTATGCCAAGTTGCCAACTGTTGGCAAATTGAGTGCTGGAAGTAGGACATGGGTATGATAGTAGAGGTTTAGATGGTTGGAGAGCAAACTCTGGGAGAATTTCCTCCTCTCTTCGTTTTTGTCAGACATAAGGGGCTTCATGGCGGAGTATGCATGAAGAAGCAAAAGTTCCTTTTACTGATTTTGAGGAGGCATGTCTTTTGGGATGGCTTTGAAGTTGCCTACCAAAGTAACCAGTTTCTTTTTCATGTCTTGTGATGGTCATGGCGTTTTTTAGTTCTTTAATTTCTTTTCTGTCGGAAGGCTTGATTTAGTAGGGAGAGGAAGGCTTGATCTTTGGTCCTTTTATGTTCATGTGGATCATTTAGGGTGAGCACAATAAGACGAGCTGTGGTATGGAGAGGAAGGCTTGATAAAGTCTTTTGATGTTCATGTGGAGGGTGAGCACAATGAGACTTGTTGTGGATATGCAGAACCTACAGGAATCTTCTAGGGTGAGCGGTACAAGACTTCTTGTGGATATGCAGAACCTATGTGTAGGCTAACTAGAATTTTTTTTTGGCTGCTTTGTATTGATGGATTCTTTCAAGATTCTAACGTAGCTTTTGTTTCTTTTCCCCCCCCCCCCCCCTGTGGAGGTGTATGGGTGGCATTCCCTTGGTTGCCTTTGATTTATCCTTATACACTTGTGTATCAGATGAAAAAAACTGGTCTACCAATAGTTGTGTGTGCAGAGTAGTTACTTATTTTCTACAAATAGCTTAGGTTTGTTTTCTAGATTTGTATCCTTCAAAAGATATACAGTCTCGTGTAGTTATTGTAGTATTTTGTTAACCACTTCTACTCATGTCCCTACAATATTCCCTTTCATACATTTTGGCATTGTGTTAAGAAATCTCCATTGGATGCTTTACTAGTGATGCACATGTATGCAACATCGTATCCTCTTGAAAAGGAGAGAAGATGAGAAAGGTTGAACACTTTGTGTGCTCATCTTGTTTATGAGGAGCATTACATATGGCTCCTATTATTATGTGTTTCAAGTGTGTAACCTGTGTTAAGGGGCGCGACTTGTTGATACCATGGAATAAAACTTCTTAAGTATGTCGACGCCACTTCTGGTGGTCTTTTCTGAAAAGAGCAGTATAGAGAAGTGGAAAAATTTAGAGAGAATATAGTTACGTAAAGAGAGTAGAAATATGGACAGAGAAATTTGGAGGAGACAAGGAGACGAGCGAAGAGTGGTAACGAAAAGAGTCAGAGGAGAGAACAATGAGGTTGGTGTAGATTGGGAGCACGCACGTGTACATTGTACGAATATATAAATTGAGAGAGAGAGAGAGATGAGGCCAAGTAGATTGGGAGCGCACACGTGTACGTTGTACAAATGCATAAATAGAGAGAGAGAGAGAGAGAGAGAGAGAGAGAGAGAGTTCCTGGATCCTGGAACACTCTTTTTCAGTTCCTCATTGTCCAGGATAGAACTCATTGCGTATGCACGAGAGAGAGGGAGGGAGGTTCCTTGTCGTCCAGGATAGAACTCATTGCATATGCCCTTGTTTGTTGCAACTTGTTTTCTGATGGCAGCTTCATCTGTTTTACTGCTGATTCATTTGAAGTAACTTCAGTTTCTTCGCTTCTTTGGCAGTCCAAGATGGTTACTAAAACAAGAAGTACCCAAGATTGTTAGATCAATCACGAGGCAGTTACGTGAGAAATCTATTAAGACAAAGGTTGGAATGTGAACACACTATGGACATGGTACTTCTGATGTACAATTTTGTATTTTTACACAATTTTGCACGCCTTTGTTGTCTGCAGGTGGGTGCTTTTTCAGTTCTGAAAGAACTTGTTGTTGTCTTGCCTGATTGCCTGGCAGATCACATTGGATCACTCATTCCTGGAATTGAAAAGGCATTGTGTGTGAGTAAAATTTTGTGTTAGAAGAAACAGTAATAACTCGTGTGAAGTCTTTCTTCTGTGTATTTCCTTTGTGTGTGCTAATGCTATGGGTTTCACCATTCTCTTTTTACTGTTATCTTTATCAGGATAAATCTGCGACATCAAATTTGAAGATTGAGGCTCTTGTATTTACAAGGCTAGTGTTAGCTTCCCATTCGCCTTCTGTTTTTCACCCTTATATTAAGGTAATAGTTGCTCACTTTTCATTGTAGTATCTTAAGGAAGGATACATGCATTTATGGAAGTGCTTCTGCCTTCATGTTTGTGGTTTGTGGGTGTGGTCCATGTGAGTAGGCCATTTTCTGTAATTCTGAAAGGTTATCAATAATTTTCTTTCATTCTTTAGGTTGGAAAACATGTTCTCTGAATAAAATGGGTTATTTGGTGCATAGTAGTTTTTTTTTTTTTTTTTTTTTTTTTTTTTGGGGGGGGGGGGGGGGGGGGGGGGGG
>JAOTQK010000022.1:18478587-18493608 GCA_025642025.1 Rhododendron ferrugineum
CCCGTTTTGCTCTTATATCCTGCTTCACTATTGATCAGTTCTTCCTTCAGCTTGTGTCCTTATCAGATCTCCTTTTATCTTGTCCTATGAAACACGGGTGGCATTCCCTTAATGCCTTCATTAATATAAATATTTACTTATCAAAAAAAAAAAAAAATGAAACACGGGTACTGAGGTACTCGCAAAAACCTTGTCGCACTTGTACCCGTAACGTACTGGGTACAGGTACTCCGCATGGTACTCCTAAATATGTATCGGGTACCTGAAAGTAGGAATGGCAACGGGGTGGGGTGGGTTTTGGCACTACCGGACCCGAAAATTATGGCACAACCATGACCCTGACCGGGTTATTCGTGGGTGTCCCCGTTCCCGCCCCCGGAAAAATAAGAAAAAATTATTCAAAACTAAAGGCAAAAAAGAAGAAAATAGTTATATATAATGTGTTATATTACTATAAGGATGAAAATAGAAAGGAAAATTTAATAATTTTAGTGTAATGAGAAAAATAGTGGTGTATAAATGTAGTTTTTTTAAGTTTAATGATAAAAAATAGTAGACTAAAACAATAATTTTGTATGTAAAAATATTTCGGGGCAGGTAACACCACCCCGAACCAGACCCGACCGGGTCTTTTTTATATTGCCCCCGAACCCGACCTGGTACTCGGAAATTTGATGAAAACCCGCCCCGTTCGGGGTGAGGAGGGGTGAATTGCCGTCCCTACCTGAAAGACGTATCAAAATACTTCTTTATTATCTTTGTTGTACCCAAAAGTACCATTATATACACCAGTCCTACCGCATCCAGAATTGTACTCCATGAGTCCCATATTGCTAGTCACGTACTAGAAATTCAAAATTTTAAAGTAACATGCAATAAATACATGTCTCCTTAAAAAAATCGAATGCAGATGATATCCATCCGACAAACACATGTCTCTTTAAAGTAACATTCGATAAATACATGTTCCCTTGTATCATGTGGTGCTGGTGGCCCATGATATTGTCTTAGTAGATGAAATTGCAAGAGGAGTTAATACTAAGTTAGAAGCTTGGAGTGGAGCATTGGAGTTAAAAGGATTTGGAATCAATAGGAGTAAAACAAAGTACATGGAATATGAGTTCATTTTAGCGGTAGTCAAAGTGCTTGTGTTGATAGAGTGACCCTCCAAAAACTAGAGTGACCAAGAAGTGTTTTAAGTGTCAAAGCTCAATTGTCAGGAAGGATGGAGAGCTCATAGAGGATGTGGCACATTGAGAACAAGTTGGATGGGTAAAGCTGTTGAGTCATCCGGGAGTGTTGTATGACCTCATGATACCCACAAAGTTTAAGGGAAAGTGTAATTGTACAGCTATAAGACCAACCATGTCATTTGGCATAGTGTAGTGCCACTAAGAACGTTCGAAAAATCAGCCTAGGTGGCTGCAAAGGCTTTGCCTAGCCTTCGTGACTAATGGTCTAAGCATGACATTAGTCGGCTGCAAGGCGGGGTTAATCGGGGGGTTAAATACGTAATTTTGCAAATTTAAGGGGGTTAACTGTTGTGGTAATATACTACGACGGTTTTAGTGTATTTTTAATAAAGTATATGCATATACATTGTACAATATATAATATACAAATCTAAATTATAACCTAATCAATCTCTCTGTTGCCTGTCCTTCTCTTCGTCGTTGCTGCTGGGTTTTCTCTAGGGATGGCAATCTCGACCAAACCGATGGGTACCCGAACCGTAACCGATTTTTCCCCCGAACCATAACCAAATTTTCCCCTGTGGGTACGGATATGGTGGAGGCTATGAGATACCCGATCCGGTTCTGTTCGGTTATGGTTTGTCTGCTACCCGAACCGAAAATACCCTGAATATAATATATATATATATATATACATATATATACATGTATATATATACATATATGTATATATATATATATATACATATATATACATATATATATATATATATATGTATGTGTGTGTGTGTGTTCATTCTCGTTTCTTACCTGCCATTCTTGAAACTTGGGAGTTGAGAAATTAAAAGAGGACCAGAGAGGAATGAGAAAACAGAGGGATTTTTGTGGGTTTGGTGATTGGTTTCAGGGACAAACTTATACACGAGAGTTTGTGATTTGAGGCGGTTGAAGGCATTAATGGTGGTTTATTGGTTTCATATGACCAGTTGTGGCCCATGAATTGCCCTCTTTTCTTTTGCTGGGTTGGGATGGAAGTTGAGTAAAGGAGAGCTCTTTAGTTTTGTCCATGAGTACTAGTCCCACATCGACAATTAAAGAAAGGAGAGCTCCCTTGCTTTATAAAATGGGACAAATGTACAAAGTGAGATTCCAAACTTTCCATTGGATATCCATCCGGTTCGGATATTACCCGAAATCGAATGGGTTCGGTTATGGAATCCCATAGCCTATCTCTGACGGGTTTTGGGGAGGATTCGGGTAGTTATAATTTTTCAGGTAACGTGTTTGGATATGTTGATATCCGCCCTGTTTCCTAGTTCTCTCTCTATCGTCTTCTCTTCTGCTACAAAGTACAAACAGTATGATCCTCTCTCCTTCTCGTCTGTGTCGTCTCTCACTCTCATCTCTTGTCTCTATTTCTGTGTCTCTCTCTCTCTCATCTCGTCTCTCTTTCTGTGTGTGTCTCTCTCTCACTCTCATCTCTTGTCTCTCTTTCTGTGTCTCTCGTCTCTTCCTCTGTCTGTCGTGTTTGGTCTCTCTCTCTCTCTCTCTTGTGTGTGTGTCCTCTCTTATCCCTCTTTGTGTTTGTTGCGTGTGGATGGTCCCATTTTGACATGAAGAGAGCTATGTGGGTCTGGGTCCGTGTGATGACGTGATCTAATTAGTTAACCTACATAGTTCAGGTTTGGAAGGGTTTTGGTCCGGTTGTGAAATTGAAGCTATAAACTTTATCCAAATTTAATGGGCGAAACTGATTCTCAATGGGTTGTCCTCTCTGTATAAAGTTGAGAGCTTTAATATGAAATATCTAATCTTACGACATTAATGCATTATATGGTGCCTACTTACAAGCAGAGTTTAGTCTTGTTCCCAGACCTCTCTCTGTTGGGCTGTTGTTTTTCCTCTATGAGTTCATAACTTCATGAGCTAGTATCAGTACATTATCTTTTCCAAGTGAAATCTCCTAGTTGATGCACAAGTGAAAAAGTACTTTCGTTCTTGTGGAATAAGAAGCCTTCGTGCCTTGATGCACGTACTGAATCTTGTTGGGCTGCTTTAATGTTAGTCTTTACTTTTTCTCTTTCACTTGTAGTATGGGGAAGAAGTGGACTCTAGAAGTACTACTAATTTAATTGTCATCAGTTTCAGTGAACTGTCTGTTCAGGAGCCAGGATTCCATTTTTTATCAAAAAAAATCTTCATCCACTTCTCACTCTCATATGCCTCTTCAGCAGCCTCTACCAATTCTGAGTGTCAAGTATTGAAAAGACAATCAAATGATGTTGGCTGATAATATATGGAGTTATTGTGGATCCTAACAATTTGGATTATGTGAAATGCAATTTTTGGGGGAAAGTGAATGGTGGAGGGGTTTATAGGTTGAAACAACGCATAGCTCTTATCAAGGGAAATGTTTCCTTATGCCCTAAGTCAACCAAGGAAGATCAATTGTGTAAGAAGGCACTTGACGAGGCAAAAAATAAAAATAAAGAGAAGTAGAGAGAGGACATGAATATTAGGGAAGAAGCGGATGTATTGTATGAAGTTCATGAATTCGAAGATGAAGTTGTAGGGTCAAAGAAGGGGCCCCATTTTTGTGGTCCCATGGAAAAATGTGCATTGGCCATCAATAACGATTCTTCTGTGCAAGTAAGAAGATGCGAAAAAAATATATAAGTGATGCACTTTGGAAGGAGAGAACTCATAGTGTGAATCAATACTTGGCTCGATGCTCGATGGGTGTATGAAACCAGTATTCCATTTTGTGCTATCGACAATGGTAGGTTGAAACGTTTGTTGAAGCGGTTGGTCAATTTGGCCTGTGGTACAAACCCCGAGCCAATACCAAGGGAGCCAGTGTTGAAGCAGGAGTGGGCTTTAACGGGTTGCTCTGTCATGACCAATGCTTGGACCGACTGAAAATGGAGAAGCATAATGAACTAGTGGGTTAATTGTAAGCATGAGACTTCTTTCTTTCTTCTAAGGAAGATTCTGAGGCGTCAAACTCTGGCGTCGAACATGGGAGAGTGTATCTTTGAATACGTTATTAGTTTATTGAAGATATTGAGCCGCAAATTTAATTCAAGTGGGCACGGACAATGCCTCCAATAACATTGACGCGATGGAT
Source organism: Rhododendron ferrugineum (assembly GCA_025642025.1). Classification (NCBI taxonomy): domain Eukaryota; kingdom Viridiplantae; phylum Streptophyta; class Magnoliopsida; order Ericales; family Ericaceae; genus Rhododendron; species Rhododendron ferrugineum. The sequence continues at coordinate 18,482,908 of JAOTQK010000022.1, forward strand.
TTATTAAAAATCAATGGACCTAACATTTTTTGGACCTCATGTACAACCCACACAATAGACCTCAGGCTTGAAGGGATTGGTAAGCAACCTAAGTTCAAAGGAATTATAGAAAAGGCAAAGGCGCTTACTATGTGTTTATGCTCTCTTTCGACCGCAACACATAGTATATTTGCCTACGTGTTTGAGGAAGACTTGAGGGTTCGCTATGTTAGCACTTTCCTCAGTAGTTATTTCCTTCACTTTGTGCAAACCATTTTATATACTTAAAACTGTTACGCTATGCTTTGTGTGTGAAGTTTTGGCTACTTAAAGTACTGGACTGGGACAGACGTATACCTGCAGCTGACTTGGATACCAAGTCCATTTGACTTAGGTGATCATGGTAGTTTCACACACTGGTAAGAGCACCTGTTGATGAAGAAGAAAATGGCGATACTACTGCTAACTATTGCTAATTTCACTGTGCTTTTCTGTTGTTCTCCCTTATTGTATTTTGGCCTTGAATTACCAAGTCTAATCTGGCATCTTCTTGTTATTTATGGTCCATGACAGTAATCTAGTTTTTTTTTTTTTGGTGGTGATTTCTTGATGCAATTAGAGGGCACTTGCTTCGTACATAAAGCAATATTCCTGTTCAAATGCAAAGACAGAAGATTTGTGGGCTGTCCTTGAGGAGGAATCTGGTGAACCAGTGAACCAGCTGATGAATTCATGGACAAAGCAAAAAGGTTACCCTGTTGTCACTGTCAAAGTCAATCATGAAAACTTGGAGTTTGAGCAGGTTCCTTGTACTAACTTTTTGCACTTGTCTACTGATGTTTAAAATTAGAAAATTTAACTTGACTGCTCTTTACTGTGATCTTGTACCTTGTTTGTCAACTGCATTTTTTTTATATAGAAATCTTGAAAACATTCTGACAATATGCATCTGTTTAATTGCAGTCACAATTCTTGTTGAGTGGTTCTCATGGGGATGGGCAGTGGATTGTGCCAATGACGTTATGTTGTGGCTCATATGATGTTCGCAAGAATTTTCTATTGCAAGGAACATATGAAAGTCTAGATACCAAGGAATTCCTTCTTTGCTCACATTCCAAAGGCAGGCTTGCAGAGACAGGAACTTGGGTAAAACTGAATGTCGACCAGACGGGTTTCTATAGGGTGAAATACGATGATGAACTTGCGAGCAGACTTAGATACGCAATAGAGACCAAATGTTTGTCTGCGACAGATAGATTTGGTAATTTTGTTGCTATTACTTGTACTTAAAATTGTGTTGACATTCAAGGCGAGTTGTTAACATTCAGTTATTATTTTCTACAGGAATTTTGGATGATTCATATGCCTTGTGTATGGCTTGCCAGTTGCCTTTGGCCTCCATACTTACTTTGATGGGTGCCTACAAAGAGGAACTTGAATACACTGTTCTGTCGAACTTGATTAGTGTAATGATCACCTCCTTATGCAGGGTCTTTTTCTTTCAAACCTTTAACACTCTCTTTGGAGTTAGGTCCTAATTTCCATTTTTTCTTCCGCAGATAAGTAACAAAATTGCAAGAATTGCAGCCGATGCCGCTCCTGAACTGCTGGATGACGTCAAACTATTCTTTATTAACTTATTCCAGTATCCTGCAGAGTTAGTTCCTTAAATTAAAACTTCTAGATGAGTTTCGTCTTGGAATTTATGGCAATCCAAGATTCTAAAGACACAAAGTAGTTTAATTCCATGCAATTCTGCGCTGCCTAGTGGATCATTGTTATCCGGACGTTAGTTGTATTAATGTCTCCACAGATTACCATAGTTTTCATGCATATGAGAAAGGGTATGTTAGATGGATTCGAGTACAGATTTCATGTCAAAATGTTGGATTTTTATATTATCTATGTCCAGGTCATAGGGACACACCCTTATATTTATTTCTGGTATGTATCCCTCATTCTGGGATGTTGGTGTTTACAAGCTGCCTGAAGGAGTTTATGCGTAATGTTACTCTTATCTGAGTGTCGGGTGTCCTACAGTGGTACTTCGTACATTTATTAGAGCCTATGTCACATAGGGGATAGGACTTAGGAGTGTAATGGTTCTTTTACACCTCCTGTTTCTTCAAATTTATCGACTGATTGTCACACTCATGCATTCTATCAGTTAGATTGGAGCCCAACACCTGTTCTAGCCATGTTTTGTTCCCGTTTCGAGTTATGTTTCTATGTATTTGTTTGGTGATTTGAATTTCTTTGGTGAAAGATATTAGTTCCACGTCATATTCCGCATGCAGGCTGTACATGAGAGATGTATCTCCTCCAGCTGAGGGTTAGGAGTAACACCCGTCCCATTTAAAGTTATGAGGGCCATTATAACAAAACTTATTTGCGTATATCTGTTCCGTGATTTATTAGTTTGTGTTCTTTTCCGAAAAGCTTTTTTGAAAACATATGGAAGTACAATTCATGACCATTACTAAAACCAGAAAGTCTGTCCACACAGACGATTTGTGCACAGATTTTGATGTGGGACCCATGGTGGGTCCCACACAAACAATCCGAGTCGTTCAAATGTAACATATTTTTTCAAGGGCACTCGCGAAAAATCAGCTCAATCCGATACCTATAGATGCTCGATCCAATTATCTAACTTTTCATTATCCTGAAATCGGAATGAAAAGTTAGATGATTGGATAGAGCACCTATAGGAATCAGATTGAGCTGATTTTTCGCGAGAACCCTCGAAAAAATGTTCTACATTTAATGAACGGCTCGGATTATTCGTGTGGGATCTGCGGTGGGCCCCACATCAAAATTTGTGCACGAATCATCTCTGTGGGTAGCAGCATTCGTCACATCACGGGCCAAGAGAGAAGGATAAATCGCCTATTGATCCATTGGCAATAGAGGAGAAGATCCCCATTATATGTATGTGTTCTAGTTAACTAGAAATGTTTTAATGACAGGCTACCATTTTGGAGTAGTAAACCGACAAATGTGCGAGTTAGTAGAGGGTTGCCGGGAATGGATAGAAGATATTAGGAAGAGCCTCAAGTCCTTACCAGATTTTGGAAAGAAATCAACAAACTGCTATGAAATTCATTGTATCAGTTTCTCTATCACGTTTTGTAGTTGACAGGATTGCTGTGATGCATTTAGGGACTGAACTATGCGTCTGATGGCTGCATTCTACGGATTATCTCAGTCATCGAATTTGTTTTTTGAGACTTAATTTGGCAAGAACTCGGCAATTTTCAAATGCTATTGCATCCTTTTCTACCTACTATTTCTTTTCTTTGTTCTCCTCCTGACGGGTTAAGTTCTTTTCCAGAAAACTTGGATGGGATCCTAAGCAAGGTGAGAGCCACTTAGATGCCATGTTGAGGGGTGAGATCTTGACAGCCCTGGCCCAGTTTGGACATGATGTTACACAACATGAAGCAAGGAGGCGTTTTGATGCATTCTTGAATGATAGACGTACACCCCTTCTCCCTCCTGACACAAGAAGGGTACTTAAAGGCAGTATTTGTTTAATTCATCTATTTCCATTTACGGTTCTGTTGTACATCCCTTATGCTCCTTTTTTTTTTTTTTGTAGGCAGCATATGTGGCAGTGATGCAAAATGTCAGCACATTAAATCGATCAGGTTATGAATCGCTTTTAAGGATCTATAGAGAAACTGACCAAAGTCAGGAGAAAACTCGAATTCTCGGTAATAACAGTTTGGTTATGCAAATTAAACAGAAAATTATGGGAGAGACTTGTTAATAATTGGGGTCTCTCATATGTTTGTAGGTTCTTTAGCATCCTGTCCAGATCCAGATATTGTGCTTGAAGTTCTCTACTTTTTGTTGTCCTCTGAGGTATCTTTCTTTTTGTTCTCTGTTATTTTCACAATAGTAGTGTGGAATTTTAAAATTGTATATTGTAATCCATCGTTTCTTGAATCCTGATGGTGTCGAGGTTGTTTCTTCTTCATTTAGGTTCGCAGCCAAGATGCTGTCTTTGGAGTTCATGTTGGTATAGAAGGGCGTGAAACAGCTTGGAGGTGGTTAAAGGTAGTCTTGATCCCAGAGTTTACATAAGGAAACACCAACCCAAAATATCTGAGTCTCATAACCTTAATAAAATTGTCGTATTTGTGGAGCGAAGTCCCACATCACTTCAATAGCTAGCTTTTGGGGTTGAGTTACCCAAGACCGTGTAACATGGTATCAGAGCCGGGTATGCCAAGGATGGGTAGGGTTCGTGTCCCTGGCCTGCATGTGGCAGGTGCTGCTGAGTGAGCACGCTGGGCGTGAGGGACAGTGTGAATCGAAGTCCCACATCGCTTGTGTACCAAAGTAATATGAAGAATATAAGCGTAAGGGCACTAGGCACCCTCACTTCAATAAGTAGCTTTTGGGGTTGAGTTCTACCCAAGACCGTGTAACAATATTGTGGACCGATAACATTTTAATGAATTATTTCAAACCTCCAAAAGAGAGGTTCACAAAGTGAGCACAAATTACTTCAAAACGCTCAAATATTCATGTCGTACTGAGACTTTATAGGATCTTGCACCGAGCCAAGCACAATTATCACAACTGACCACAAGCTTTACCTCGAGACTTTTTGCGGTTGTTTAAGTGTTACTATTTTGTGTCTTTGGTTGGCTATTTGGTTTTAATTTGTTGTAGGTTCTAACTCTATTCATAACATCATTTTTTCGTTCGGGGACTATTAGTATTTCATAGATCATGGTTGAAATGTTAAAATTGATTAAAACCACTACAAACAATCAATTGTATTCCATAATGCACAAGGTTAGAACATGTTTACCAATGAGTTTTTTTTGGGTATTTGTAAGTATTTGACATGATTCATGACTATGAGCTCTGTTTCTGGCTCCCATTACAAAGGGCCAATACTGGCGATAGTATACTTATTGCTTGACTGATTGTTAAGCCGACTGGTACCCTTTTAAATCCATACCCTCTAGTGAACTTCAACCATCCATGTGCCCACTATATTTTTGGAGGCTCACTTCCAGCCATATCACTTTCCACGAGAATAAATGCAGCTATGGTTAGACCTGGTATGTTGATTTGTGTTACCATCTTAGAAACACCAACACACTGGAAGAGGTCATCTATCATCATCGGGCTGGGACACGGATATGTCCAGACAGGTCGCTGAACATGTATGCTCGTGGAAAAAAATGTCCAATTTTATTTTGGTTGTTAATTTCAAACGCGTCGCCTGACACAACTAGACATGTCAAGTATGGAGACATCTTTCATTCTGAAGAGATAAGGTGCAGTGAACCACCACACGGCTGAGTTTTTTATATGTATTTTTGGAGAGAAATCAGATTTGGCATAACAAAAGAAGAAGAAAAGGAACAACAGCATAAACATTCGATTTTTTCACATAATGGAGCAAATCAGAGTTTGAAATAGTTGGCATTGGACAAAACTGAGTTGAACTTCGTTGTGTTCATGTGTAATAGCGTGTCATGTCCGTTTCCGTACTTCTTAGATCGCTGTAGGTCTAATAGACTGATTACCTGGTTGTTTTCTCAACCTAGTGGTCAGGGCTCAAGTACCCTTTTCTTGAAGACAAAGATTAAGAACTATAGAAGAGGAACTAATGAAAGCTTTTATGTGAACACCATTGATGCATATTGAACCCTTTTGTTGTTTTCCCTCACTTTGTTGCTCTTCTTGCTACGACGTGTGTATTAGAGATTATGGTAATCACTTACCACTAGTACATCCCAATTTGATAATTAGTTCTACAAAAATATTAGAATTTGTTACTTGTAATTCCTTCTCCTAATGATTGCGATACAGGAAAATTGGGATCACATCTCAAAAACTTGGGGTTCTGGATTTCTAATCACCCGCTTTGTCAGCGCCATCGTGTCACCGCTTCTCTCTCTCTCTCTCTCTCCCTCTCTCTCTCTCTCTCTCTCTCTCTCTCTCTCTCTCTCTCCAAGCACTTAGTTCCTTGAATTGCCTTTCGCCATTCCCGTGTTACATCACCACTCATCTTGTGGTCTATAGGGAGAATTTTGATGTTTCATTCCTCACAAACGCTTTTTTTTTTCTCTTCCCCTTGTGTTCTTAGTTTTCTTCTTCTGAGAAAGCAAATGAAGTGGAGGAGTTTTTCGCAAGCCGTAGTAAGCCTTCAATCACAAGGACCCTGAAGCAGAGCCTTGAGCGGGTTCACATTAATGCCAAGTGGGTTCAGAGCATTCAGACTGAGAAACATCTAGCAGAAGCTGTGCTCTTGGCATGCAGGAAGTACTAGGAAACACTTCTGTTCGGCTGCCTCACTTTGATATCAAAAGAGCCTTTTCAGATTGGATTTTCGCCATTGGTAACCAAAACTTTCAAAATAAAAGCAACATAGTAAATTAGTAATAATTGACCATGAGCAAACAAAGCACTTTGTTCTGTACACTTTAGATTAAGTCAAGGATTTCGTTTTACATGTGACTTCTTTCATTTGGTTGGTTCGATGCATGTTTAAAGCGATTTTAGTTTTTTGAACTTTACTACTATGGGGTTCGTAAATGAGCTTCTTTATCCTGTGCTATTCGATTATGGGGTAATTCATGGGATGCCAAAAATTTGTCTTTCGCTGGAGTTGTGAAAATGATTCTCGTGATTTGTAGCACGTTGGATGCTTAATCTTAAGCAATTTTCATTTAAGGTTAACATGCGAAACCTCTCCGCGACTGCTTTGGCAACGGCACTGACGTTTGACTCGATTTGCTACTTTTTCTTTTCTCTGATGTGTATAATAAATAAATGATTCTTTGGTTGCTTGCTTCACTAGGTTTTTGACGTTTTAGCCATGAAGTTCTGGTGTAGTAGGGAAAATATTGATCAGTTCAAACACCTCCGCATAAAGCAACGATTGAGTTCAGTTGGTGACGTTTGACTCGATTTTTTGATGGTTGACCGACCTTTGTTTTTACCACTTTGTTGTTTGATTGTGATAAATTCAGAACAATCATTGTCACACTCTTCTATTTTTTGTTAGCACTTTTTGTCATTTGTTCATGTGAAATTACTAAGTTACAATCAACTTCTAAGTCACTTTTTTCATATGAAGGGCAATTTAGTATTTTCACGTGAATAAAGGCAAAAAAAGGCAGTGCAAATGAATAAAATGGAAAGTGTTAAAATCATTTTTTCTAAATTTATCATCTTTGTGATATATATATATATATACAGTCAGGATTCTATGAGGGATCTCTTACAGCCTTACCGTAAGGGACTCCCCTTTTCCGATCGAATTGCGACGATCTGAGCCGCTCCATGTGTTCAGAACGTGATTTTAAGGGTATCCACCAGAAATCGCCCAAAAAATGATCGGGAATGGCTTGATCCGAACAGTTTTGCATAAAATGCATTTATAGTGTTTTTTATAAAAAAACTGCTCAGATCAAGCCCTTTTCGATCATTTTTTTGGGCGATTTCTCGCGGGATACTTTTAAAATCACGTTCTGAACACATTAAGCGGCTCGAATCGTCGCAATTCGATCGGGAAAGAGGAGTCCCTTATGGTAAGGCCGTAAGGAATTCCTCATAGGATCCTGACTGTGTGTGTGTGTATATATATATATATATATATGTGCACATCTAATGCGGATGCCCGCATCCAAGCAAAGTGCGGACCTCCCCTTTTCCGATCGAATTTCGATGATCCGAGCCGCTCAATGTGTTCAGAACGTGATTTTAAGGGTACCCGCTAGAAATCAGCAAAAAAAAAAGACCGAGAAGGGCTTCATCCGAACAGTTTTTGTTTATTTTTTATTGAACGGTTCAAATAAAAACTGCTCAAATCAAGTCATTCCCGTTCATTTTTTTTGCCGATTTCTTGCGGGTACCCTTAAAATCACGTTCTGAACACATTGAACAGTTCGGATCATCAAAATTCAATCGGGAAAGGGGAGAAATGGGGTGGTCCGCACTTTGCTTGGATGCGGGCATCCGCATTAGAAGTGCACTGTAATATATATATATTGGGGTAGTTCAAGGGACACCTAAAAAAACACCCCATAGTTTTTGATCAAATTTTGATGATCCGAGCTGCTTAATGTGATCAGAATGTGATTTTAAAGGTCCAGCGAGAAATTAGCAAAAAAAATGACCGGAAAAGACTTGATCTTAGCAGTTTTTAGCTTAGATTTAATGAACGGTTCAATTAAAAGCTTCTCAAACAAGCACTTCCCGGTAATTTTTTTTGCCGATTCTCGCGGGCACCCTTAAAATCACGTTCTGCACACATTGAGTGGCTCGGATCATAAAAATTTGATCGGAACTATGAGATTGAGATTTGTGGTGTTTTTTTGGGTGTCTCTTGAACCACCCCGTGTATATATATATATCGGGGCGGTTCCCAAAAAAACACCTAAAAAAATACCTCATAGTTTTCGATTAAATTTTGATGATCCGAGTCGCTCAATGTGATCAGAACGTGATTTTAAAGGTACCCGCGAGAAATCAACAAAAAAAATGACCGGAAAGGGCTTGATCTGAGTAGTTTTTAGCTCAGATTTGATGAACAGTTCAATTAAAAACTGCTCAAAACAAGCACTTATCGGTCATATTTTTTGCTAATTTCTCGTGGGCACCTTTAAAATCACATTCTACACACATTGAACGGTTTGAATCATAAAAATTTAATCGGAAACTATGAAATTGAGATTTGGGGTATTTTTTTAGATGTTTATATAGATGTCCCCGGAACCGCCTTTTTTTTAAATTTATTACATTTGATTGTGGCAGATTTAGTTATTAAGTAAGTGTATCATAACTTGTGTATTTTGCAACTTGTGTATTTTGTGTTTTATGGTAAATTTAGTGTTAGGGACATTTGTTTGCTTATATAATAAATTTGATATATTTTTTGTACGTTTATGGTAAATTTATTATATACGATAAATTCAACATAAATGCAAAGGAAAAATATAACAATATTTATCATACCGGCTAACAAATGTTCCTTAGTTAAATTTATCATGTTTGAAAATTGGTAGGTAAGATAATAAATGAGGAGTAATAAATGAAAGGTAATAAATAGGATGTTAGTTTGAAGATTATTTGAAAATGAGGATGAAAAATGTTTTAAACCTCTAGGAGTAGGACTTAATTAAGTCTATGGTTAATGAACTATATTTAGTTGCCTCTATTCAAATAACTTGATCTTTTACACAATTGATGGTAAAATAGCCATTTGAACAATAAACACTTCGGATAATAAGATAAATATCTCAATGACTTTCATTAAAATTCACAAGATAGTTGAACCAAGCCTATATATTCTTTTTTAACAAAAAAAAAAAGTGCAAGACATAGTTGTCAGAATTTACTTCTAATCTTTCTTTCTTTTTTGATAGGCAACAAAATTTTATACTATTAAAAAAACTTGACAAATGGTACATCAAATTTGGGGGAGAGAGGAGGGGAATCCATCAAGGATTGGATAAAATAAAACACCTATTGGGCCGAGGCCCGAACACCTATGGGACGATGCCCGAAATCGGGACAAGCCCCAACCCCTATGGGCCTAAAATGCCCACATCAACAACAATAAGCTCAAAAAAATCCAAAGGCCTAAATGCCCAGATTAGAACAATTCAAATCAGCAAGCCCACATAGGAGCAAGCCCAACCAAAGTGCCCAAATCAGCCCAAAATAGAAAACGCCCACAGCAACACAAGTCGCCGTCCAGCTTCTCCGGCGCCACCGAACCCCACCCCGGATCGACCAAACCACCATAGCGCCAGCAAGCAACCTCGTCGGCAAGAGCCCCCATGTGTAGCCGGAAATCCCATCAATGGCCGCGAAGACACCGTCGATTCGACTCCCACAAACGACCTAAGAAACCGACCACGGTAGTACCAAGCGCTACCAACTGTCACCACCCTCAAACACCCAGGCATCAAGACTCGATCCAAATCCATGCACCAAACGTGAGCCACTGCTTGCTGTTAAGCCCAACCCGTGACTACCCAGGAGTAGAATCACGGTGGGTGACCACACAGGACTCATCACCACCTCCCTCATCGGAGGCCCACGTCGTTAGGCCGAACCAATTACCCCAAGTAGAAAAGACCGGCGGGCGGTCGACGAGAGGAGAAGGAGGATGAAAACTTTGGTATTTTGTTGCTCCATCAAACACTTTAGATAAAAACACACCATCTCGATTTGAGAGCTCTTGTTACCTACGGTTGAACGGGTAGAGAGAAAAAGAAGACAAAGTTACTACTTTTGGGTTTAACAAAATTATCAACAAGGGTGAATTTTACAATATAAGTCATATTTGGGTAGTTACATCACATGCTTGGTCGAAAAGTTATTGGTTAGCACTCGAAACGGAGGACTCTTCTTTAAGGGATTTAGAGTCATTTTCAATAGGTATAATGCCCAGCCAGTCCTACTTCTTGAGTTCATGGCTTATGAGATTCTTGCCCTATAAGTGCAATGCTCTGAACGTCCTGTGAAGGTTTGCCACTTCTCTCTCTCTCTCCTCCTCCTCTTTATTTCAAAACTTATAATTTTAAAATGTTTCTAACTTGTGTTTAATATATTCATTTTGAATACTTATGCTGTCATCCCAAAATGTTTTGTTGCCAATTATACACCCAGTTATATAATATTAATATAGATTTTGTGTATTTAATATGTTGATTATCCCATACATCCGGATAATACCAGAAA
>JAOTQK010000022.1:18493708-18520134 GCA_025642025.1 Rhododendron ferrugineum
GAGAGAGAGAGAGAGAGAGAGAGCCGGGAGGGAGAGAGGGAGCCGGACGTGAGAGAGAGGGGGAGAGGATTTGGGATTTGTTATCCCCTACACTCACAACCCTCCTATATATACTCACAAAAACACAAAATACACTTGCACCCCTCTAATTACAATTCTACCACATTGACCCCAATTCATATAAACTTAACAAATTCCCAATTTTCCTCAATTTCTAATATTAATAACCCCTTTAAATAATTTTCGAAAATACGGGTCCTTACAGCTTCCTTCCCCTCAACTGCTCCTAGCTGAAAGCCTAAAACCATTTAATAGGTTTTTGCTGCACCATTTAATATGTTGATCTGTTTTGTTCATCTACCTCGATCAGGTTTTGTCATGTTTTGTGAACCTCGATCAGGTTTTATCATGTTTTGTGAATTGATCATGTTTTGCCATATTTTTCGGCTTACACATCCGTTTTTGTAAGAGTCGTATTTTCTTTTTAGATTTTAGGGGAATGAAAATATGAGAGAGAAGATTGAGAGAGAGAAACAAATTCAAAAGATTAGGTGAGAGAAATGTTTGAAAGAGGAGAGAGAATTAGAAAAAATAAAAAAGAAAAAAGAAGAAGAAGAAGAAGAAGAGAAAGATTTGAAAAATTAGGAGAAAAAAAGGGTAGTTTAGGATTTAATTGAATTTGAGGATGGAAATATAAGTATTTAAACACATTAGGATGATAACCTAAATAAGTAGGGTAAAAAGGATGACTAATTAAGTTCCCCTTCATTTTTATACAATTTATATGTTTGAAATCTACTCGTATAGACCTATCTAATGAGACCAATATTGAATATAAAATTATGTATTTTTTTTTTAGTTTTTTAATGTTTGTTTTAATTTGTTGTGACTGAATTTTATATTGTAAATTTTTGCATGTTTCAACTGATAATTTTCTAAGCACAAAAGTGAATTTTTGGATTATGGAACATTAACAATTAGCAATGGTTATTTCGCAATTAATAGTGTTAAGATTAACAATGAACAATCTAAATTCCTAATTAATACTATAAATTCTAAATTATTCATGTTAAACTAACAATTCACAGCGCCAATTAACAACTCACAGGGTAAACATACATATTTAATGAAAGTTATAGGATTTTGAAGTTTATAATGCAAAAAAACTAAAAAAAAGATTCTAGACCTAAAAAGCGATTTTTTTACACGTGAATTCACATTCAATATTAGGCTTGTTTGATAGATATCGTCAAATAGGTTTTAAGTACATATATATATATATATATATATTTCAAATCAAACATTTACAATAAAAAAGAAATTGAATTCTACACTCTATTTTTTGACATCTACACTCCTTTTTTTGGATTCTAGTAAAAAATTACATACACTTTCTACACTCAAATCCAAAAAAAGGAGTGTAGATGTCAAAAAATAGAGTGTAGAATTCAATTTCCTAATAAAAATTATAAAAATTTGAAATTTGAGAGAGAGAGAGAGAGAGAGCGCACCAAATCTTTGATTTCCCTTGTGGTGACACTCTTGTAATGTCATTTGCCATGTCCATGGTTCGTGCCATGGTACCCATACTTACACCCAAAAAGAAAGATAGAGAGAAGTAACGGAAGAGAGAGGAGAGAGAAAAAGAAAGGACACCTTAAGTTCAAGAAAAAACGGATAGTTTGGCACAACCCATGCGTACGCATATGCGCGCATCAAATCTGGACAATATAGTTAATTGTTTAACCATGTTTTTTTTTTTTTGTCATTCGTTAAACCTAATCTACTCTATCCTAGTGAACTTGCGGAGGAGAATGAGTGTTTACGGGAATCGAACCCTAACCTATGTGCATGGGAGTATAAGCGAAACACCAATTGCACTCCGCTCCACTTGCGTTTACCCATGTTTCAACAATTAATTTTTATATTGTGGAACATTAAGATGCTCGAGTGGAGCATATTAATGCGCATGTTTTAAGGGTATTTTTGGACAAAATATATGGACAGGACCCCGTGGAACATGGTTTTTGCTGAATTAGTTGGATTGGGACCGTGTGAGACTTGGAGTTAGAAGCATCAGCCCGTAAGAACCCCATTAATCTATAACTACACCTATGATTAGTTGATTACACACTCAAGTGCACATGTATTCACGTAAGTGTTGGAATTCCACACTCAACATTTATGTGAGTGTGTGTACAAAATGAGTGTGGTTCAACCCTCAGTCCTCTCTCTATATCTGAAGCAGCTCCAAGATTTTAATTCATCGGTGACAAATTGTAAAGAAATATATTTGTATACTGAGCTCTACGTAAAATAAACACATTTTATTTTGGTTGAAAATTTATTGAGCATTATTTATTTTGTTTTGTTAAACTATAGTATCTATTTACTCACAAATTTAAGTAAATTTTTGTTTACTTTGGCTATGTCTGATTCAATGCCGACTATATTGATAAAAAATCAAATTACATTTAAGAAAAAAATTAAAATATTAGTGCATTTTGTTCATTGGAGCCACCCCGCCCTCGCTACCTTAATTTTTGGTGTTTCAGAAAGGAACTAAATCCTCTCTAGTCCATGAAATGAATTGGGCAGTCCAATTTTTGGGCTAACTTTAATGATCCAAATTGTTAATTTTTTAAACATCGTCAAGAACATTAACCACAATACAAATCAAGTTGATTGAACTCCGGTTGATATGGCTTCGTAAAGCAATTGTCTTGGCCAAAAAAAGTGTTTACACCACCGGATCAAAACCCACTAACTCTTTTGTCTCCTAATAAATGCTTTTCGAAATTATATCAATCGGTATTTGATCAATGTGATTTTTGCGATGATCAATATTTGGAACGAAATCTAAAATGTGAACGATTTTGATTATTAAAAGGGGTCGTGAGCCAAAAACCTTGAAAAACAGGACGGTCCAGTCCATTTTCAGAAAACTCTCCCTCCACTCCCACTAACAACCTCCTGGAGTTGAATAAAAAAGCGCACTATAATTAGCCTCAATTTCTTCCATCTCCTCCTTGGCCTAACCTCACTCACTCACTGTTGATGCCCTGACAAATTCTTCTACTCTCTCTCTCTCCCTCTCTCACTGTTGATGCCCTGACAAATTCTTCTACTCTCTCTCTCTCTCTGTGCTGATGCTCTACTTTTCATCTCAGCAATTGCTTAACACCAACAGAATTATCATATCTTTCGCAAACTGAATACTGTCTTGTTTCCCAGCCCTCTATGGCCTCTTCTTCTTCTTCTACTTCCTTTTGTTTCCCGTCCGCCGGAGCCCGAACCTGTCTCCGAGCCGACATCGCCGGACCCGTGCTCTCTGGTGGTCTCCGTCCTGGTGGGACCACTCAATTCAACAAGTCTCGGAGGAGGATTGTTGTTCGTTGCTCTTTGGACCAGAATGTCTCGGACATGAGGGTTAATGGTACCTACTATTCAATTTTTTACTTAAGGTTAATACTAGTATAATGGTTTTATGTTTTTTGCTAGAGTTTTTATCCAGAATTCTATTTTTAACTCTGCATAGAAGTTGTGATGCGTGTGATTGCTAATTTTGTTTATTTTGCATCTGGGTGTAGGGCTTTTGTAGTGGGAAATTCGTTTGTGCGTTTCTAACTGAAGCAAATTGGAGTTTTACTAGGTAGTAAAGTTGTGTATTGGAAGTTGTGATGCATTTGATTGCTAATTCATTCAAGTTCCAAGCAAGAAAATAGGAAGGAGGGAACTTGATAGGTATGCTGAAATATTGATTGGAGACAAGATACAAAAATGAACTTCTTACTGCTGATTTTCTACTTGGTCTCTGGACCTTGATTGTGGATGTCTATCCAGAAAGATATGACACCGATAGTTGGATACTGGATAGTAGTCCATATTTTTTGAAAGGACGTCATGTAACAACTATTCTGTTTAGCAAATCTAGTTTCTTAAGTTTTGAATCTTTTGATGTCCTTGTTTCATCTTTAAGTCGGTATGAATATTGTTAGCTTGATGTGCAAAATTTGGGGTATCAATGATGTTTTCATTTTGTCTGTCAGCTCCAAAAGGGTTATTTCCACCAGAACCTGAACACTATCGGGGACCAAAACTGAAAGTGGCTATTATTGGGGCTGGTCTTGCGGCTATGTCAACTGCAGTTGAGCTATTGGATCAAGGCCATGAGGTTCAACCTTTGTATTTCTAACTAATTTGACGCATGCTCACGTCCAGGCATTAACTTTCATTTGATGCGATGTTTTTGTCCTGTTGGGTCATTACTTGACTAGACTGGCACTTTTCCTTTCTCCTCTCTTTTAGAATTTTAATTAGTGATGTCAATCAAATATATGTGCAATTATGCTACTCAACAAATTGCACGAAATTCTCCGACTAGCTAAGATGTATTATGTACAAACACATCTTGGAAGGTGACATGTTTATTTATGGCAGAAGGGATCTGCCTTGATATGTATCACCAATGTAGTCAAATATTATTTGCTAACTGCTTACACCTATTTTTGGCATAATGTGCAAAATTAATAGCAGAGTGACTTGTGGCATGTGGGGCGAAATTGTGGGTCAACAGAGAATCAGGTTTAGTCAGGTCTAAATATGATCGATTTGATCAAATGGCCGAGAAACCAGTCGTAACAGGGCATGGATACACCAAATTTGCCATGCCTTATATTCAGTAACAAGCTCCTATATCTCATGGTGGTTGAGATCTCAGGGACATGCATTGCTTCCTGGTAGACTTTCATAATATCTCCAAGGAATATGCTTTATATTTCTTTGTGTTGTGAATATCACTTAGCCATTACGACAGTATTATGTATCAAGACCAAATCATTCGTCACTGGAGACCTATTTTCAGCTGTTTTGTGTGGTTAGTGGAGGAGAAAAACCAGGGGAAAGGCCTTTGTAAATAGAAACAATTAGCTCTTGATGGATCCAACGGTCATGTAGCAGCCATAAGGGAAATTCAGATTTGAACCAACGTCTATGGATATTGAGAGCCTCCCGAAATAAAAAGAAGTGGTTTGGAGACATGGAACAGGTGTCTTCTATTTAGAGTCCAAGTACGCCCAGTTTCAGGTGAAAAGCAGTTGTACATCAGCTATAAAAAAACAGAATTCATGGCAGGCTTAGGGCTCCGCGCCATACATCTCAGAGTCAACTTTCATATTCAAGCTTCCCAGCTTTCAAGTTCCAACAACTTCAAAACTTTGCATTTGCTTCTGATTCCTACAATTAGCAAGCTTTTCTTTCTTTGTAGCGTAGCCTACTTTTGTACCTCCACTTCAAACAGTTTGTATAACTTGTGTCCATCAACATAAGTTCAATTTCATTTACTTGTGGTTATTTATGTTATTTCCCTATCTTTTTCTTCCAATAGAACATTGCTTTCCCTACTAACAATTACTGTGCTCTCCAAATTATGAGTCCTTCACAGCTAGGCAAAAACATGAACCAATACTACAGCTTTGCCAATAAGTTGTAGCATGGTCCATAGATAGAAGAAACCATTTGGACCCTACGCTCAAGTCCATGTTTAGATTGTGTCACGATCTTGGCTGGACCCCACTCAATCATCACTCACTCACCCCTTGCCAGGAGGTGAATTCTCCTTGACGTTAAAGGCGGGAAAAATAAAATTAGGCCAGAGCACGCCGTGGACACTTGAGTGGCATGTATCTGTTCTTACAACATAATAAAGCACATTAGTCTTGCCATGGGCATGAAGAAAATATTTGCTTGGGGTTTTGAGGAATTACTTACTTCTAATATAAAGAAAAAAATAGGACTTTAACTTTGGAAATCTGAGCACATACTGTTATCTCTTCTCCTTCAATCTGCTTAAAGTTAGTCTGCAACTCAAAAGTATAGAACTTCCAATATGTTTGAAAATAAAGTGTTGTACGATGGGTGTCAAGACTTTTTGATTCCCAAATCTTCTCTAACATAGAAAATGGGAAAATGATTTCTTCCTATCTTGGTATTATAAAATAGTTTTCCTAGCAGAGAGAGATCATATTTATAACTATGAACATACATATTATGGATTGGTTGTTGCCTGGTCCACGTATATCGCCTTTTGCAAAATTGCTTTAGTGGCTAATTTCTTATTCTATTGATTTCTGATAACACCATGCTTTTACCTAAATGCGTTGGCTTTTCAGGTGGACATATACGAGTCAAGATCTTTCATTGGTGGGAAAGTTGGTTCTTTTGTTGATAAACGTGGAAATCACATCGAAATGGGACTTCATGTTTTCTTTGGTTGCTACAATAATCTTTTCCGATTGTTGAAAAAGGTGAAGGCAATGTGCTTGTTTTTAATCTTGTGGCTGATTCTAATGTTTATTTTTTATCTTCTTTTGATTATCAGTAAATAAAGTAATCTTGTCTGTTGGCAAGAAAATTTGCATTGTATAGGTTGCTGCTTTACATACCATAAGATATTGAAATGTTGGGTCACTTGTGTAGTTGCTTTACATATCTACTTGTGCCTTCAATGTATCCCAATGTGCATACACAATAGATTCCGTGCTTAGTAGAGGCTATAGAACATAAAAATGTAGATGCATACTCGATCGCTACTAAGCTTATCAGATTTAAAAAACACATTATTTGGTTGGTTACTCCCACTGCGTGAGTTTGGACTATATAGCTTTTAGATGGAACTTGTCGCATGAAATTTAGTGCATCTGTTATGGGTGCTTGGCTTAAATTGAACCCTGACATGTACTAACCTTTTTAAATGCTTTACTCTGCTAATGACCTAGGTGTTCCACAAAAATCAATTCCTTGTTTATTTGTGGTTTGTTAACCCTAATGACTGTGGGTTATATAAAGTCATAAGTGATTATTTGTGCTGGTGATTCTCCAGTAAAGGTGTTCAGAATGCCCTATTGCTGCCGTCTATGTAAGAAATCTGGATGTTTCCGTTTGAATCTTTTGAATATAGGGCGTTTAAACGAAGAAAAAAAAAAAGCATCTGCATTATAGTATTGGAAGTCGTAAATTCCCTCATTGCAGTCAATATGCTGGTTCAAAATTATCGCTGCATTTGTTGTCATTCTGGCTGATTCCATGGAATTTTTTCTACATCAAAATAAGCCTGCTTGTGGTCTCTACTGATTCACTTTATAAAATTGAAGTTTTCTTGAGACACGATCTTTGATTGTTTTTTCTTTGATCTCTGCTTTGATGTAGGTTGGTGCTGATAAAAATCTGCTTGTGAAGGATCACACTCACACTTTTGTTAATAAAGGGGGTGAAATTGGAGGTATGATGTGATGTTTACTCGACATTTGTTCCCCATCTCTTATATACTTTTAAGCTTTTTATTCAGTCCTTATGATTTAATCTTAAAACTTCTTGTAATGACCAAAGTAATACACCACTACCTGTGTTGTGTACCAACTAGACAAACCATGTTTTTTTAGCATTGCTTATGCAACTTAAATTCCTGCTGCAGAACTTGATTTTAGGTTTCCAATTGGAGCACCAATACATGGAATTCTTGCTTTTTTGTCTACAAATCAGCTCAAGGTAATGTATACTATTTTGGTTCTATTCGAAATTGAATTATGAGTGGTGCTCCAATTTAATTGTGTCGAGCCCATTTAGCATTTTTTGTGTGGTGTACAAGCCTTGTTTTATTTCTAGAGCTTGTTGAAGTTCAAGTTCATTAAATGCTGGGCCCACTTGGGGCTTTACACAATCAACTTTTGAGTCTTATTCTGTTGTCTTCTTAATTTGGTAAGCAGCTGGTTCAGCTATGTATCATTGTTTGGCAGTTTAGCATGCACATGTATTTCTTGACCTCAAAGTTCTGAAACAGGCTTTGGTAGTATATCCCACGGGCCCTATTTTGCATCATATTGTCATTTTGTTTGTGACCACTAGCTGTTAACTAGAGAACATGGACTTTGAACAATTAACTTTTGAGTCTTGTTCTGTTTTCTTCTTAATTTGGTAAGCAACTGGTTCAGCATGTTTCATTGTTTGATAGTTCCATTCACTAGTATTTTTTGACCCCAAAGTTATGAAACAGGCTTTATTAGTCGTCCACAGGCCCTATTCTGAGTCAAATTGTCATTTTGTTTATGACTACTAGCTATTAACTAGAGAAAATCTCGCCTCCCCAAAAGGGTTGCCTGGTTTATACTGTGGTTGGGAAATGGGTGTGTGCCTTATTTTGAAGGGGCTGAAGAAAAGAAAAGGGTCTTCGTTCTAATGCTTGTTCCGTATTTTGATGGGTATTTTTATTTTTGTATGTGTTTTAGTGGCAACAGTCTGTAAGAGTCACAACTTGAGATTTCCTATTTGTCTGAACTAGCTTGAGAACTCTTAAAAATTCAATAGAGAACAAGTTCCACAGAAAATTCCAACAGATTATCCTGTTTGTGTATTTTAAGGTGGTGTAATGTCTAGATCTTCTTGTGCTTCAAGTTATACTTGTCCTTTTCTTTCTTTGATTCCCTGCATGGAAAATTTCCACTTGTGCACTTCAATCTTGTTATTCTTCCCAACTTACCAACTGTAAGCTTTTTGTCTCATTTCCAAAACTCTAAAAAGGCTGGCATTGTCAACAACTATCCTTCAGAAAACTATCAGCATGGGGTGGATCAATCCCTTGTGTCATCAATTATCCGATTGGCACCACCAACCAACCTTTGTGGCTCTTTGACAGTCACAAAGAGCATGAGCAACATAATCTTTCCTTGCAGAACTAAAACCCCTTGGAAACCTTGCAACACACATTGGTGCGGCAAAGTTTGTGTATGGGAGAATGGGCTTGAACGATAATAAGAAATTGAATTAGTGAAAAGAAGACGGCTATAATAGTGCACATATACGAGCGGGCGGTAGCCAGAGAGAAAGCCCTAAGGGGCTGTTTCTAACGTGAAATAATCTTGTAATCTATCATCAAAATGGCACTCAACTTTTACCCAAATACCTTGCTACTAGTGTAAAATCCAAAGACAATGCCCCACCTGTCATTAGATTGAAACCATGACTGAATATTCATAAATTGTTTTCTAGCCCCTCCTACTTTTTGGACTCCGATTTTGTTCCGTAATTTGCAAACAATGGTCACTAGCTGTAGGGGTGTCAATTTTAATCCAAATCTGTGAACCCACCCAAACTCATCCACTCTAAATTTAGTTAAACCCAACCATTTTATGAGATGGGTCATAACGATCCTACCCAATTTGCCTCAAATCAAATAACTCCAAAATGGGTGGTTACACGGGTCTAGTGGGTAAAGCAATATTTCCCAATAAGTTATTCAACAATACCACAAACTATTACCACCTCACCATCTTCACTATTATTACAATATAAATCACTGGCATTCCAAAATAACTAACACCACGTCAAAATTACTAATGGCATGCCAAATTATACTTGCTCCACATCCAAATTTACTTCTGCCACTCCAAAGAGTACTAATGCACACCAAAATTACTAATACCACGCCATTTTTTTCCATGTGTAACCATGTATTTGGTATGTAATTATTTGTACTAATGTGTTATTGGGTTAATGGGCAGGCTGAGTTTCACTCTAAGTGAGACAATAATTATGCAGCTAGTTGGGTTGTAAAAGGGTCAATGGCCTCAACCCATATAAGCAGCCCAAGTTTACCCAAACCCACCCGTTTGACCCCCTAACTAGCTGCAACTTGGCTTTGCTCATCTTCATTATTAACCTTTGGCCATGAAAAGCTACTGGTAGTGAGCCCGATAAGAGATCTTTGCACTACTGGTATCCTAGGATAAGTTTTCTACCTTAACATCTTTCCTCTGCATTCTACATAACATGGTATTAGTGTTGTGCTTTGATGTGAAATGCAAAAAAATAAAAATGAAAAATAGTTGATGTCATAGATATTTGCAAATGTTCAAGCAAACATTAACTGATTATCTTCCCATTTAATCTCATTTCCCCCCTCGTGTTGTACAACTGCAGCCTTATGATAAAGCAAGAAATGCCTTAGCTCTTGCCTTAAGTCCAGTGGTGCGAGCTCTTGTTGATCCAGATGGAGCAATGAGAGATATACGGAATCTGGATAGTGTAAGAATAATCTCCTACTAGTACATTTGGTTACAACTCCTAGTTTCCTCCGTTAATTTTTTTAAGGGGTCCGTACTGTTAATGACAACTCTCCATATAATACAGATAAGCTTCTCGGATTGGTTCTTGTCTAAAGGTGGCACCCGTGCAAGTATAACGAGAATGTGGGATCCTGTTGCTTATGCTCTCGGGTTTATCGATTGCGATAATATCAGCGCCCGTTGTATGCTCACTATATTTGGATTGTTTGCTACTAAAACAGAGGCTTCCTTATTACGCATGCTTAAAGGTTCTCCGGACATTTATTTAAGTGGCCCCATCAGAAAGTATATCGAAGAAAAAGGAGGAAGGTGTGACTATAGAAACTTAACGTGACATGATAGGACAAGGTTTTAGTTCAGTTTTTCTTCCCGACCATGTAGTTAACTTATTTCTCGCCTTGAAACTATTTTTTGCTTGAACAGATTCCATCTGAGGTGGGGTTGCAGAGAGATACTATATGAGAGATCTCCTGATGGAGAGACATATGTAACAGGAATTGCTATGTCCAAGGTAAACTTATTGTTACTAAACTATTCATTTTTATATCTGTAAGTATTTTGGAACTAAATTTATTATTACAGGAGCATTTGGGTTCTCCAAGTCAATGCAGTTGAATTGCTATACTATCTTATCAAACCCCCGGGTTACAGTTTAGTCACCAACCATTTTGCTAACATGTGCTTGTACGATTTCAAAATATTATGTAATTCATTTCAACTTACACAAATCAATGTTCAAGTCCATTAGAAAGCTCACATTTTGTAGCCTCTTATAACCAAACCAAACTGAGCCTTATGTCTCCATCAATTGGGTTTGGTTTTGTGAATTTGATTTTTTCATTGAGTTTGTCTAGGGCATCAAAAACATATGTCCTTTCAAACTACCACATCTAATGTCAATTTTAGTCTATCCCTCTAGTTGGTGTTACCGTATACTACTGTGACGATATCACTCCTCCTAACTACCACATCGACCAATCTAGGATGGACATGTCGACACCACCTTAATCTATTGTCTCTCATCTTATCTTCTATCGGTGCTACCCCTAACATTATGTGAAGGTTTTCGTTTCTAATGCTCTCTCTCAATGTCTTACCACACATCTATCTCAATATTCTCATTTCAGCTACACTAATCATACTCTTTTTTTTGCCGCTAAGTCAAAAGGGTGGAGGAGGGGGCAACCGGGCATAGCAACCCTCCCTGCGCGTGACCATAGGGACTCCAGACCCGCGGCTGGCCCTGGAAGGGACCAAAAGAGCCATAGCAACTGCTGCCCCACCAAGGGCTAGTGGACCACAACTGGGCTTCGCAGGAGTTCAAGAGGGCGTCGTTAGCACGACTTGAACCCGTGACCTCCTGACCACGCAAACCCTGTGGGAGTGAGTCATAGCCACTAGGCTACCACCCTTGGTGGTACACTAATCATACTCACATGTTGCTTCCTATTAGCCCAACACTTTGTGCCACATTACATGGTTGGCATGATAGCAACAACAACAATAATAGAACCCTCAACCCATCTAGTCCACATTCACTGGGGGTATGGGTGGGAGAGGATTGGAGACAGACGTAACCTTTGGCAATATACGAACAAAGTGGCTGCCCTCAGAATACTACTGAAACAGTGGCCCCCTATACCTCCAAGAACCAAGGAGCTAAAGGGATGGTTTGTTGCAGAACCATGCCACCAAATCAAAGCCAAAAGACATCAGAAATGGCAGGCATTACATGGCTGGCATGATAGCAAAATGATGGAAATTTCCCTTGAACTTTGCGGGTATCTTGTGGTCGCACAACACTCTTGAAACACTCTGCCACTTGATCTATCCAACTTGTACAACAATCTTTCCATCTATACTAACAATTCAATGTAAATACTTAAAATGCTCGCTTGTTGGTAATTCCTGGTTTTGGTAGGTCACTTTGTCAACACTAGCACTTTGAATGCCACTAAACCTACATTCTTTTTTGGTTGATCTGCACTAAACCTACATTCCAACCACTCCATTTTACTCCTACTGATCCTGAATCATTTTGACTCAATCGCTTCTCTCCAAGTTCCTAATTAAGTATTAACACCTCTTGCAATTTCATGTATAAGACAATATTTTGTGTAAACAGCATATACGATGGCAAATCATTTTGAATATGTCTAGTCAATTCGTCCATAATTAAGACAAAAAGGTAAGGACTCAAAGCGGACCCTGGGTATGATCCTACTTGTCATTGGGAATTCACTTGTTTCACATACTAGGGATCTAATAGAAGTGGCAACGCCTTCATACATGTACTTAACTACATCATTTTACGTTTTTGCCACGCCCTTTCTCTCCAAGACCCACCGTATACTGTCCTAGAGACCTTATCATAAGCTTTTTCTAAGTCCGTTGACACCCAATTTCGCCGCACCACTCCCAAATCAACTATTAGAAAAAAGGGTCATGTACCGTACCGTATTTATCTTCGCGTCGAAACAAGAATTTTGATTGTCTTTGGGCCTCGATCGTAAACTTTACATTGCAGAAGATCAGTCGAGAGCATTGCAAAACAGTGTACGTCGTGTGGGCAAGCACCCAACAAGGGCCGGCTCAGGGAAGCCCTCGCGGCCTCGCCTCACCTGTATGTGCATATTTGAATGTCTTTTGGAAGTTCGATATTCAAATGTCAGTGGAGGAATCGGAAAGTTGAATAGTCAAATGAGGAATTGAGTGATTAATGTTCGAATGCTAGTGGTGGAATTGAGAGTTTAATGCTCCAACATTAAGTGGTGCAAGAATAGCGTTCGATTGGAAGTCTAAATATTGGAGCAATTGGCGAGACCCCCTTGGCCGCATGTATTGACGCCTTGTTCAATATAATTAGCTCTCGGTATGCCTTGTTCAAGGACATCTGGAAATATCCCAGATGGAGAAAACTCTACACAAAAATCCCAGAAACTCTCTCTCTCTCTCTCTCCCACAAAAATCCCAGAAACTCTCTCTCCTCCCACAGAGATCCCAGATACTCTCTCTCCTCCCACAGAGATCCCAGATACTCTCTCCTCCCACAAAAATCCCAGAAATTCGATTTAAGTAAATCCATGTCAAAAGTCATTCAGAACCTCACATTTTTTACCTCTTATCATGGTTAACAAAAGTATCGCAAATATAATTTGTCCCTTCTGACTGATATCGAACTATGAAACCTTTTTTTTTTTTTTGGCACGTTGGTGTAAACTTGTTAAGAGGCCTAGCTTTGCTCATAATTTGATGAAATGACAAACGGGGAGAAGAGGCATAGTTGAAGTATTTATCTTTTAAAATAGGTACAATATCACAAGTATTAATGATCTATCATTTTGAGCTCAATACTGCTAGGCATGTATAAAATATGAGAGGTGATACTATGATTAAAGCAGGGCCGCAAGGTGTAGTAACTGGTTAATTTGATACATTGCATTTGGATGTTTGACCTTCCGACATGGGTAGGCTTGACATGATGGTTTTTTGAAGATCTGTTTTACTCATTGACTTTATACTGTATGTTTTTTAAACTTTCAGGCTACCCAAAAGAAAATTGTGAAAGCTGATGCTTATGTTGCAGGTTTGTGGTTGGCTCTCCTTCCATAATTCAACTCTATAGTATGTAAGTGCATACTTACTGAACTGCTGCATCTGATGGCAGCATGTGATGTTCCTGGAATAAAAAGATTAGTTCCACCCAAGTGGAGGGAGTGGGAATTCTTTGATAATATCTATGAACTAGTTGGAGTGCCTGTGGTAACAGTGCAACTGAGATATAATGGCTGGGTAACAGAGTTGCAGGATTTGGAACGGTCCAGGTGATTCTCTCAAGTTGCACGAGTTGTTTTGTGAAAGGGATTCTCTGAATCCTGGATTTAGGAATTAAATATGCTTTACTTGGCTTATCATGATCATGGAAAATGAATTACCCTTGCTTGCATGTCTGCTGATGACTGATGTTTATTTCCCCCTTCATAACTGTTAGGCAACTAAGGCAAGCTGCAGGGTTGGATAATCTTCTTTACACCCCAGATGCAGATTTCTCGTGCTTTGCAGACCTTGCACTTGCATCCCCAGAAGACTATTACATTGAGGGGCAAGGATCTTTGCTCCAGTAAGAAAATCATGGTCCTTTCTTTCTGTTATTATTGTACCACTGTTATATCTATAGAGAAATATAACACAAACTAATCATGTGATACACCTGCTGAATGAAATAGTTGAATATCTTTTATTTATCTTTGATGAAGGTCTAGTTTGCTTAGGCAGAATATAGCAGGTTGATCTTGACGAGAGTCTTATACCTTGTGGCTCCCTGTGTGGTCATCTTGATTCTTATTCTATACCCGGCTATTATAATCATTCAAATGTTGGATAAACTTTACTCTCATGGTTAATAAGTAAAAGGTTGTGTCAAATATATACTTGATATAAATAATTCCGGGTCACTTCTGTGCATTTGGTGCTTTCTGTCATATTTATTTTCTTTCCTGCAAAAAGCCGCAATCCTTTTCCTTAATATTTTGCTTGCAGATGTGTGCTTACACCTGGTGATCCCTACATGCCATTACCAAATGATGAAATCATAAAAAGAGTTGCAAAACAGGTAACTTTCATCTAAGGAGCGCCTCAATCTTTTTTCCCTCCATGGCATTGCTTTAGGTTGGTGTTTTCCACTTCGGCAATTCTTTTGGTAATGATTTTCACTTTGGCATTTGGAAGAAACAAACTATAAGTCAGGCCGGCACTGAGTTTTTTGATTCCCAAAGCGAAACCCCAACATGGGTGGGTGCCTCTGTACATTTTTGAGCAAAAGTTCGAGGAGATAAAATCAGTCTAAAAAGGTCTATTACAATACTTTAGATGATTGAAGTAGAATAAATATAGGGTACAATACTTGATGCAAACTTGGTAAGTGTAAGATAAAAGGGTAAGTGTAAGATAAAAGGTGGGTGAAATTTTATGACATAGATGGTTAAGTTAAAGTACATCGATATCCAATTTAAAGACGCTACACTACATTATCATCTTATTTTTAACTATGCTTCAAAGGGAGAGGAAAGCACAATAGGAGGCACGTCTCGAGCCTAGGTGACAGCAGAGAACTTTAGAGGTAGGCTAGAAAGGAAGGATGAGCGATATAGGCTAAAGACGGAAGTCAATTCGTCTTTCGGCCGTATTGTGTCCCGTGTCAGGATGAAGAAATCCATTGATTTTTGGTATAAAAAAAAAACAAAAAAACTTTTCAGGTTCATTTGGAATAGAGGAATTGGAAATGTAAACGCAATATTCATATTTGTTAAAAAGCCCACTAAGACCCCAATTAAGCCACTTTAGGTTTCTTTTTTTGTTGTTGTTGTGTGTGTGCCTAATTTAGTCCTTTTTGGACTTTTATGCATGACAAGCGAGAAATAGAAAATGAAGGACTAAAAGATGAACTAAATTCCCGAGAGACAATAGTTATTCAATTTGAAAAGCCATAAATTTTGGGATACGCAAATGAAACTTAGTATTAGGTACTTGAGTGTGGAAAAAAAGAAAGAAGAAGAAAAACCATATGCATGAGGTTTGAACCACGAACCTGCACAGGTGCAACTAACATTGTCGCTAAACTTCAAAAACTTATACCTATCCTGGGCCATAGTTTGTGCCAATATTTTGGGGGCCCAAGGCGGTCGCTACCTTGCCCGCTTGCATCAGGGCTTGCCCAGCATAATTACCGTTGTTTGTATCAGTGAGCATCACCCGTCCAACTGAAACCTCTAAAAAGGAAGCTCCTTCTTCCAGGGGTTCTAAATGAGGTAGGAAGTCTTACGCCTACTCAGCAACTCAAACCCACGCCAAGTCTTACGCCTACTCGGCAACTCAAACCCACGCCGCAGTGCTAGTGTGGTACCACTTGCAGTTGCACCAACTCACAGTCTCTTATCGAAAGTTTTTTTTTTTTTTTATCAGCAAAAAAATTGATATATTAATAATAAACTCGATAAGGGTACATCGAGAACGAAGTTACCTGACCTGAATCATGTGAACTCTTCAAAACTTCAGGACATGAAGTTTGGATAAATTGATGATATCACATACAGTACACATGCTAGATTTGAAGTACCTAGAGAAGTTCATTATGAGGAATCATGGAAAAGCAATGTGTTCTAGTCGCTAGTTCACGACCTTACCTACAAGAATCGTAATTGACGATAGTCAATGTTATCTTCGCCATTGTTATTTTGATAACAGAAAATATTATTTGCACCGTTGGTGTAGGAAAACATCAGCGTATCTAATACATTCTGCATCATAGTATCCTAAGATTCATGACGCAATATGATGTCATTATTCAGAAATGTATATCATTTAAATAGGAAATGAGAATTAGATTGATGTAAAAAGCCCTCTGGGACAGCCGCACCACCCAGGGTGCGAGCTAGAAGGGTATTTCTCTCTACATAACAGGCTTGAAGCTTTTCTTTAGTATCAAACTTGAATTTCGTAGCTGTTGCTGCTTCCTACATTGTTGAAAAAAAGTAAATCCAAGAGTTGGGGTTGGACACGTATCTTATACTACCTTGTCCGAGGTGGATATAGGTCCACTGGCTGAAATATTAGTATCGATGTAATATGGATTGTTTATTTCTTATTTGCCTCTTGTTTTTCTGTTTATTTCATTTGCACAAAGTAAAATGGGTGAGATTACCGTCATTTACTTTAAAAGCATTGACAACTTCAGCTGATTTTGTTAAGCTTAACAGACAGACATTACTCTCAGTTCCATGAAGCATTAGCTTATATGATGAGATTCCCAGTCTTTGTCAGAAACCAATCCAACATGTAATTTTGAAGAGCTTTTGTCTAGATTTATTCTCTAGCTAAGTGTGTATCTTTCTTTGGATATAAACTACATATCAGGTTTTGGCTTTATTCCCATCTTCCCAAGGTTTGGAAATTACTTGGTCATCTGTCGTCAAAATTGGGCAATCTTTATACCGTGAGGCGCCTGGTAAAGATCCATTTAGACCTGATCAGAAGACACCCGTGAGGAATTTTTTCCTTGCTGGCTCATATACAAAGCAGGTAATGTTTGCCTGCCTCTTCTTGCTATAGTGATAATGGCTAATATTACATATCAAACCTGTACATTACAATTCATTTAGAAAAAACTGATCTCAATTCTCAGCTGATGTTAAATGCTTACGAATATACACTTGTTTCTATTTTTTATTTTTATTTTTATTTTTTTTTGTGTGGGAAAACTCTTCATTAGTATTGTAATCAGTCATACATGTGCAAGTAAAAATGCCCTATCTTTTCTAGGGCACCATAGCATTGCACTGTAAATGTAGTTGGATGATAGTTGGTGATAGAGACATCTTTTTGGTGTACTCTTATGTATTGTATTTTGGTCTAAAACATTCAGGGGTGCTGAACCAGGAGTGTTTCGTGGAAAATAGTTTGTTTCTTTCTTTATAATGCCCCCCTCTCTCTCTCTCTCTCTCTCTCTCTCTCTCTCTCTCTCTCTCTCTCTCTCTCTCTCTCTCATCCCTTACATTTTAAATGCTTACTCCCTGCAGGATTACATAGACAGCATGGAAGGAGCCACCCTATCTGGCAGACAAGCATCTGCTTACATATGTGATGCTGGGGAGGAATTGTTGGCATTACGAAAGAAGCTTGCTGCTGCTGACGCTGAATCCAGACGGCTTACCGGAGGAGAGGCTTCTTACATGACTGACGAGTTGAGTCTTGTATGATGCATTCCAATTCCTTTGTACAGCCCCTAGCAGACGGCCTCAAATTGATGAGTCAGAGGGCAGATACAGCGGAATATGTATGCATGCCGTGTTTAATTTCCACATATGATTGTAACATATGTAGTTAGATGTTAGATCTCATCCCGTTTGATGTCAATCACTAGCATTGATGTGTCCATATTGTGGCGCCTTTGCATTGTGTTTCTCTGTATGTTTGCATCTCCACATGCAATACGCGATTGTATGTGACAGTAGGCCGTTGATAGTATGATATATAATGTTGAACTCACTTCTCAGCACCTCAAGTTTTTGTAAAAACTGACGACTTAACAAGGGAAACTGGAAGTTTCTAACCAAATAAACAATCGTTGAGCTAGAAGAACCCGCTGATGTGAGTTAGTCCCTCCCGCCCCACATTGTTGGTCCTTTTTGGGGAATTTCAACTTTTTAAGGGGACAAACAATATATGCGTGTCCCTTTTCAGAATGCGAATTGATTTTTACTACTATCCCTTGAATCCCGCTTATAAAGTAATATTTTTACTTATTTATGAAGGGTAAATTTCAAGATCCACCCATCTTTTTCGTTGAAGTTTCAAATAGGATTAGTATTTTGAAGCATCCCAAAATGGAATAGAGGACCAAACGGACTAAAACTCTTTATCAATTGATTTAAATCTTAAGCTCACTTTAGGTGGAATTATTGTGACTGAGTGAGCTGAGGTCAGGGTAATATGGTGGAAAAATGCAGGGCCATAGTGGAAAAAGTCAAAATCTCAGATCGACCATGCTCTGCGTGAAGTATAAATGGGTGGCAGGTAAGACAAAAAAAATAAATAAAAAAAT
Source organism: Rhododendron ferrugineum (assembly GCA_025642025.1). Taxonomy (NCBI): domain Eukaryota; kingdom Viridiplantae; phylum Streptophyta; class Magnoliopsida; order Ericales; family Ericaceae; genus Rhododendron; species Rhododendron ferrugineum. Next base: position 18,512,426 of record JAOTQK010000022.1, read on the forward strand.
AAATTTTTTGTACACTTTAGCAACACTCTAAAAATACCTTAACAATCTCAAATGAACCCATTTTTTCATTTCTTTACCTAACAACCCTCTAACACACAATTTTTGGGTCTCACTTTCAACATTTTTTGTCATATAACAAACATTTTTGAAGAGTTCAAATGCGGATGCTCTTACCCCAGCAGAAACAAGGGTATTGCCGTATTGCTTGCTAGAGACAGTGAGAGGGTATTTGTCTTTATAGGTGTTCTATCTCTCTGTAGTCTTTTACTATCTCCCTCCCAAAATATTTGTTTGGTCCGCAAATTAGAATTTACAAATAGTACACTTTTTTCGAGAAAATATTCAAACATTTCTCATGAATTAGAAGAACTGATTGATATCTAGAATTTTTCTTAAGAATTTTGTAGTAGTATTTTTAAGTTCTCGTGTTGTGGAATAAACAAATATTTTGGGATGAAGGGAGTAATTTTTTGTTGCTAGCCAGTTTCCCGCCTCGTATGCTTGCTTTAATTCACTCTATAAATTCTATTGGCAATTGTAGTGGGGCTTCTTAAGCCTCAAACTCCCAATCTCTTGCTATTTCTAAGAAATTTACTTTTTGTTAATCTTTTGAAACTTAAGAGATAGGGGGAGATTAAGGAGAGAGAGATACCTGGGAAAGTGGGTTGAGAGCATGTGATAATTAAAATTCAAGAAAGAAGAAATTAAAAAAAATCCAATTATAATCGGTACATATATCTACAATCATATTGTGTGAAGGCAAATGCTTGGAAGCTTTTCAATTATGGCATTTTCAAAGGAAAAAAAATTACTCCCAACAAACTCAATTTATATCCCAAGAAATCAGCTTGTGGAAGAGGCCATTCAACTTCAACCTCATTCCCTGCGGATTTAAAAAAAAAAAAACCCTCATCCCCCGTCTTGGTAGTTTGTCTTCAATTGGACTTCATTGCAACCCTCTCATTAGTTTAGGAATGAATTAGCGGTGTGCCCCGTTCGATGCATGTGACAATAAAATTCACATTGTTATTTTATTCATTCCCGTATATGGAACGGACACACCATTTGTTGATAAAAAAATGTCAATGTGAATTTTTTATTATCTTGTGCGTTGAACAGACACAACTCTAAGAGCATCTCCAACGGGAGATGTCAAATCCTACGTGGACATGTTAACGGTAACATTTGACACCAAAATTCAATCCAACCCAACAGCCTTCTTTGATGCCAATTCCTACGTGGATTTGAAGGCAAGCCTTCTCATGCCAACTTTGACAACCTCCCTCCTCCATGCCAAATTTCAAAAAATGACCATTTGTATTTTGACATAAGGGTTGGAGAGGGATAATTTGATGTCAAATAAATAGAATTTGACATCAAGGGTTGGAAAGGAAGGCTTTGATGTCAAATTGGAGATGCCAAAATGTCACGTCAGCCTTCAAAAAACGTTTGACATCTTCAATATGAAACCATGGGTTGGAGATGCTCTAAGTGCATCTCCAATCAAGAATGTCAAATTTGACATGACTTGCTAAGTGGAAGAATTGGCATGTAAAGTAACTCCAACCACAATATCAAATACTTATGTGTCATTTGATATTCCCTCTCTCATGTCAAAAAATTTCTTTAATTACTTTACTCCAAAACTTCCTAAAATAATAAATTTGACATGTTGATTGGAGTGAGCATCTTGAAAATATCATCAAATTTTAACATGTCAAATTGCCACGTAAGCCTCAAAAGAATTGGCAATGCTATTATTAATTCACAAATTATGCAATTTCTCTCAAATAAGGCCGTTGTATTTGCAACAATGTCGATAATAATTAAATGTGATAATTAAAAAGAAAGTCGATTTTTACCTGTACTTTATTCAAATCATTTTCAATCATCCAAGGCGATCGATTGAGATGATAAGGGATATTGATGATGAGGATTAAATATTCCTTGAGTTATAGTAAACACAATCATGTTGTGAACGGTATCTATTTTGAAATACGACTATGCCTGTATTCAATAGGGAGGTCAATGTCTCGGACTTCAAATTCTGCCCCCATTCTAATGCGGTCTTTAAATAATAAACGATAGAATGATTCTCCAAAAATTAGATGAGATTCAAGTAAACCGACACGCGGACGGATTGAATATTTTTGTGATTTCTTTTTCCCAAAAACGCGTCAACGAAATAGTTAATTTGGGCCCAAATTGTCTAAATCCATCACACATTTCGTAGTCGACAAAGTTTGGGCCCTTGAACGAACTGGGATCCAAAAATGTTTCACCAGAATGGAAACCCTGTGCTTGTTCGGGGGTAATTTCGTTATTTCATCGCGTACGAAACCCTAGCAGGACTCTCGGCCCGCGCCTATAAATGTCATCTGAAGCAACAGAAGGGTAAAACTTGGTGCGTTTAGATCCAATTCCTCCTCCCGAAGGGGGTGCCATTGATTTTCTGCTTCGTTTTAGGGTTTCCTTCCTGTCTTTCAATTTTGTCGATTTTTTTCTCTTTGATTTTGGTTTTCGTCTAATTGAGTGGGATGAATGAATAATCTATCTATCTGTGCGCAATTAAGCCGATGCTCTGGATGTTAAATTTGAAGGAAGCATGGTTATGTGTACAGAAATTGAATCTGGTATAGGGTCTTCATGTCTGCCCCCTCTGATTTCCCTTCTGATTTGGGGGCCTGGATACGACCCACATCTTCTTCTTCTCCTCCTCCTCCTCCTCCTTCTCTCTTCTTTTATTACTATTTTTTATGTCTTCAGTAAACAAAAGCGATCAAATTAATTAATTAATTTGTATGCATATTCTTTGTTTTCGTTGGTTTGGAGATTTTTGATCAGCCGTTTTGTTCCTCTGGTAACTATTAGATTTCTTGATGACGAGATAGATGCATGGTTTCCGAACAAAGCCTGCCATCAGAGCATCTACGGCCATTGTCTTTTTTTTTTTTTTTTTGTACTAAAAATTACGGAGTATAAGTTTTTAGTAAAATTTTCTTACAATTCTGGACACAAATCTATAGAGTACTGCTATTGGTACTGTAGGGAAAATGAACCGACGGTCACTGGATGGCCAATCCGAGCCGTCCAAAAATTTTATAAAAAAAACCGAGTGGACCTACGCGGGAATCAACAGTATCCGAGATGTGTAGGGTGTTTGATCCGAGCATCTCTTTTCGTGTGTATATATATATATATATATATATACACGAAAAATGAGTGTTCGGATCAAGCACCTTATACACCTCGGATGCCATTGATTCTCATGTGGGCCCACTCGGTTTTTTTTTAAAAAAATTTGGATGATTCGGATCGGCCGTCTGGTGGCCGTCGGTGCATTTTCCTTACGGTACCGATATCATTTTTGCAAATCTATACCTAGTTTTTTCTTTAATGCAGTTTTTTTTTTCTTAATTTAAGAAAGGTTTAAATTTATACTACTCAAATCTTAAGAGGTGGTTTTTCATTCTTAAATTCATTGATATCATTAATGACGTTTTTACCTAATTTGTTTTTGCTTACATGGAGGTTAATCCATTGAAATGCTGCATGGGAAAAGAAGCTTAAGGACCTGAGATGCTCTTCCCAATAAAACAAAGACTGATTATCAAAATCTGCCGAAGAGCACTTGGCACTTGGCAGGAAGAAAACAAGATACTGCTCTACAAAAGAAGGGGAAAAAAAAAACCTATGAACCTAAGTCAATTAACGAAACGCCTTGCTAAGCTACATATTCAATTCTCCAAACTTGTAAAAGATGAATTGACCTTGTGATTAATAAATTCACCCTAAGTTACTACTCCATATGATTTTGAATCTGCTTTAAAGCAGGCATTTTGGAACATAACAGAGGAGAAAGTGAGTAGACCTTCCCAGAAAGTTGTTACAAACCAAAAGTGCATTAAGATCTTTTGTTGAGAGTTAGCAAGCAGCCTTGTACCCTCTCGGGCTGTCCACCCGTGCTTTGCAAATTGCATACACGATCGGTATGGCGTTTGAGCTTCATTGCAAAACGTACAATGTCGGTAAATTGTAGTAACAGAGAGAAGTCACCAAAATGAGAAGTAGCGAGCGAATGAAACAGACATTGGATTGGGATGAAGGGATTGACGTTGTGGTCGATGGGCAATTTGATGGTGGTTATGTTTCTTCGTTCTACAGTAGCTCTGAGAAAAACCCACAACACCACGAGTGTTAATCGACCACACCCTATCGTGGGCCAATTGGTGAAAGATCGTCCAATTCATGCCACACCACTCCTTCGTACAAATTGTAATGACCAAAATCTAGACTGCTGTTCTTGGGTGCCCATGAATTTCACCCACTAGTTTTTTTAACTTTGACAATGAAATTTTGTACTAGCTACTTTCTCATTTTTCTTAAAAATCTTATTCGATGACAACAGGCAGAAGAACAGTCACTGAAAACTTTTGAATTAACCTTTCCAAAACCAAATGCTTTTGTGATGCAGGGCAGAATTATGAATCAAAGAACAAACGTGTAACAAGGACAATTACAAACGGGATAGATGTAGAGAAACTCTTTCTAAACACTTTGTCAATCAATAATAATAAAAAACTGACCAGCCCTAAGGCTTATAACTCCTTAAATACGAAACAAATCCTAATCTTACTAGGAAAGGAAAAAATACCAATTTCGAAAAGTTCCGAAATTATTACATATTCTGAAAATATAAGAAAAAATAAAACTTCTTCAACAAGAACGGAAGTAATTGGACTTTCCTACCAAAAGTTATAAGCAAAAAGATTATTTCCTAAAACAACAAATTTGGTCTTTCGGAGCCCTAAACGGCCGAGAACGGCTAAAAAACACACGGCACATGACCAAAGGCACCGACTAGTAGCCTTGGAATTGGAATGCTTAAGGTGGTACTCCTCCTCTTGGGCTACGGCATCATTTTGTGTTCTGAACCCCATAGTGGAAACACATGCGCGCACAATTAAGATGGATACAATTCAAAATGATCTCGGTTTCAGAACAATGATAGAATGCTTCATAATCTGCAAACTGAATTGCCCGGCCTTCTCTGCAGTGTCAATCTTCGATTGTCCTGGAGGAGGCAAGAGATCGAAATTCTGGACCAAACGACCCAAAGTGATTCCAAGAATAGGCAAAGCCAGGATAATTCCAGGGCAGCTCCTCCTACCCACACCAAACGGAAGGTACCTAAAGTCGTTTCCATTGGCCTCCACCTTAGACTCCTCTTCAAAAAACCTCTCCGGCCTAAACTCCTCAGGGTTCTTCCAGTTGTCGGGGTTGTTGGCAAGCCACCACGCGTTTACCAAGATTTTGCTCTCTGCGGGGATATCATACCCACCTAGCTTTGCATCGTGGAGGTTCATGTGGGGGACTAGTAAGGGAATCGCCATCCGGAGGCGGAGAGTCTCTTTGACTACAGCTTGGAGGTAGGGAAGCTTTTCGATGTCTGGCTCGGTGATTTGGACTCCAAGACCCAACACGGTGTCGAGCTCGTTTCGGAGCTTGTTCTGGATGTGAGGGTGGTTGACTAGCTCTGCAACGCCCCATTCTATTGACCATAATGTTGTCTCAATTGCTGTTTCATGGAAAATTGTTGGGCACAGTCATTAGGCGACGAACCAAACGAACACAGGCACTCACAATAGCAATGAGAAAATTGATCAATCGCCGCAAAAAAAACAAAAAAAAAAACAAAAAAAGAAGAACAAAAAAAATAAAATCATAGCACACAAATATACATGATTCGGCAAGAATGTCGATGTCCACCGCTCATATCTCGATCAATCTCACTATATTGACAAGTAAAGATGAATTTCAATTGCGGTTGCTAGAATAGCTAACAAACATACATGCTAGGTATTACATCTGCAAAGTAGTACTCCGTAGCATAATTACTTAGGACTCTCAGGAAATTTTCGCAAACCAACATATTAGCTGAATCAGTTTTGTGATTATGAAATCAACAAACTAATAGAATATAATCATCTTGGATTAGGTAGGCCATCTAAATCAAGATTACCACACCAGTTTCACAACCTATCCATACCCAAAAATCAACAGGATAATTCAATTAACTACTAGTACTTATGAAATTAAATGGTGAGCACTGTTAGGTGTGGTAGTTGACATTGACCTAGTCCTATTAGGAGGCACAAAGTGATTTGGTCACCAACCAACCATGGTTAATTAGTGGGATTCCACCAATTTTAGACTCCTTAATATACTTGCTAAGTCAGAAGGAAAATTTCAAATTCGTAGACCCAAGTAGGCAAAGTAATGTCCAACTCGATCAAGCGTTATTTGACATTTCCACACAAGTTTTTCCCAGCTGCATGTTTGCCTATTTCGGAGCGATGTCGCCTAGGACGAAAAAACGGCACCCTTTTTTCGGTGTACATACCTTTTTCCCACATTTTTAGAGGGCGTCAAGTTTTTAGTATTAGAACTACGTGCAGTAATCTCGACACAAATACTCCACTTAATCCAACTAAAAATTTCACTTCTTGTGTACAAGACCGTGCACATTCCAGTACTAATTAAAGTGGATTTTCTTTTCTCGGCCAGAGCTAGAGTCGACGCTACTTCATCAATACGAACTTCAAACTTAAAACTTCAACAATACGAACTTCAAACTTAAATGTAGGTACGAGACCATTGGACCAAAAGCCTAAGTCCAAATAGTATCAGAATTACGTAAATGACAACAGTAACACCGATGAATTCGAAGCAAAAGATCGGACAGCATGGTCTTAATTAAGTGGAAAATCCTTAAAAGAGTGCACGGCTTGTTTTAGCGACTAAAACAGGTGTACCCCGTTCAATACGTACTTAGAGCTGGATCTTTAGTAGCCACTATTTGGGATACACAGATAAGAGGATTAGAAAGTGGAAAATTGAAAGGGGAAGTTGGAAAAGATTACTAAAAGATCATTACCAGCCACGTTGATGTTCTCAACAATGTAAAGAACATTGTCCTCATTGATCTCTCCTTTGTTTTGGGCATCCAAAATATGATCCATCGCACATTTGCCATTGCTGTCCATGCTCTTCCTGCTTCCTAACTTCCTGCAATTTAAAATTATGTGCATCGCTAAGTGATAGTGTGAACCCATGCATACGTATAGTAGTAAGTTAATTAACACGGTGCACCAGAATGTGTTCAAATCTCACGAAAATGTGTGATTTTAAAGCGGTGTAGGGACGTGACCAGGTGACGTGGAACGTGCTATATTTAGCTTTTCCTCAATAGCTATCAAACAGCCACTCACAGTTCGAAGTGGAGGAGATTTGTACAATCAGAAGAGTTGGCATATATAGATTTAATCGAGATCTATACAACCGTACACAATTCTCTTCATTGTTAAAGACAGACAGTCTCCGGGCGAATATGAAGCGCCCGGGTACAGGTGGAATGAAAGAGAATTTCGAATCCGCTAGATTGACCTTTGAGAGAAAACAAGCTCGTATTTTATCTTCCTTACTGTAATATTCCATTTTTCCATTTTAAAAGATTTCTTTCCACTACTCAATTCCCTGTATATCTTGTATATATAAGGAGTTGAGAAAAATTTCATGTGATTCAGTAAAGAGAATAGAAATTCCATTATGACTAGATCATCTATATGATTCAATGAAGAATGAACCAATAATGGTATTTTTAGAATAAAAAAAAGAAATAAAACATGGATACTAAAAATCCAATTAGT
>JAOTQK010000022.1:18520234-18553095 GCA_025642025.1 Rhododendron ferrugineum
AGAATTTGGCATAAGGATTGGAGAGAAGATTTTGATGTCAAATTAAAGATGTCAAAATGCCACATAAGCTTTCAAAACATATTTGACATCTCTAATTTGAAGCTAAGGATTGGAGATGCTCTAATTGATAAAAAATATAATTTAAAAAAATCAATATAGGTCTTGAAAAACTAATATGATTTTTAAATTATCATTACTTATCTAATACTTAAAAGTTACGCGTAAAACTCAACTCCTTCCCCTAAAATCTCTCTCCCTCCCCCATGTTTTTTTCCTACTCTCTCTCCACCCCCCACATTTCTCTCCGTCTCTCAATTTATTTTTAAAAAACTTAAAATTTTAAGAATTTAGGATTGAGTGGCTTTTGACCTCAACTACATTTGCATGGAGATAGAGTGGTTTAAAAGTTTTAAAAGTTAAAATTTTAAGAATTTAGGATTGAGTGGTTTAAAAGTTTTATTTTTGTAAGTAATTTCATTTCGAAAAAAAACATCGAACTACTATTAATGGGGCATCCTTGAACGGACAAAAGCAAACTAATGGAGTACAAAACTGAATGTCTATCTAAGTATGGAGAAAATTTTTGGGTGCCGGTTGGGTACCACACACGTGATACGTTGCTGGCGATTCAGACCATCCAAATGTGTTTTGGATGGTCTGAATTTTAGAGAGAAAAAAAGAGGAGAGAGAGAAAATACATCTGAGCCATTCAAAATATGTTCAGAAGGTCCGGATCGCTGACAGGCACTGCCTGCGTGACACCCAAAAACTTCTCGGATGCATGACATGACACATTTTTATTGTTTAAGGTAATAAACGTGAAAATAACCCAATAAAGGATGATCTTTTGAGTTGTGTGTACGTACGTGTGGGTGAGAGAGAGAGGGAGAGAGAGAGAGAGAGACCACGAAGGGGAAATGGCAGGCATCTGTTGCTATGGAAGCGCACATCCAACCCTAGTGCACAGTCTGAAGTCAGATTTCCACAAAAAGGTTTCTCGTTTCTCCATTTCGATCAATGTTTCTCTTCGCTAAGGATAATTTATACTCCTTCCTACATTCATGCTCACAAAAGTTGTTAAAAAAAAAAAAGCAAAAAAGAGAGAGAAGGTAATAATATATAACATACTCGGCTTTTAGCGACGGATCCGCACGTTATTGCGTGTAGACTTCTAATCTCAACTGTTGGATCTTATCCGATTGCATCTCGGTAATCGGATGAGATTCGATGGCAAATAGCGTGCGGGATCCCTCACTAGAAGTTTTCTATATATATAGAGATACCTATAAATACTAAAATGCTAGGTGCACAACCATCCAAACACGACACCGAACACAATCCCTCACATGCATGTGGATCCCGCGGATCCTGCCTGTTAAATGTGCGTGGAACCCACGGGTTGTGCGTGGGACCCAAGTATATGCTTCCTTGTTATGCACAACCAGTAGTTTCCTCAATGACCATATTTGAGTATTTTGGGTTCCACGGGTTGTGCGTGGGACCCAAGTATATGCTTCCTTGTTATGCACAACCAGTAGTTTCCTCAATGACCATATTTGAGTATTTTGTAGAGAGTCCTTAGCTTACAATGCCGCTCCACTGCACCCACCAACAACAACAGCAAGAAACCCAATCCAAATCGAACTCCACAGCTCTTGAAACTTGCAGTTACCGGACTTACGGAGCTCCTTAGGATATTCTCCTCCGGCAATGGGAGGTACACATGTAGCTTAACTTTTCCATTTGTAGTTCACTCTCGTTTCTTATTTTTCCAGTCTTTTACATAGTGTATTTGTTTATAGATAGTGGATATACTACTCGTGATATTACAGCCCCTTTGGATGGTGAAAAAGGATGAGATAAGAAAGATCGCTCAATCTCACCATTTTTTGTGAGATTTGGTGAGAAAGGGGAATGACATTTATTTTTTGTACTTTTCTCTCAATTTCTCATCAAAATGTTCAATCCAAATGAGTTATTGGATAAGAAACCAGAATCCTTTCTTTTCTTTTCTCATGAAACCCCTCTATCCAAAGGGGCTTTTAGGAATTAATCCCTCATGTTTAGGGTATTTCGGCGGCAGTGGCGGACGTAGGATTTTTCTTTAGTGGGGCCGAACCGCGTGTAGTTCTACAATGATAACAAAAAGTATATTCCACATTTACCATGTTGCTACTTTTTAGGTCTAAGTTTGTGTGTGTGTGTATATATATATACATATATATATATATATATATCTATATATATAGTTGTTATTTTATTTGAGTATTGCTAAATACAACCACGAATTTGCTAAATACAACCTGTTTTAAAGTAGGATATATTCGGACAAAAATGCCCTTATTTGGATTGACAAAAAATACCCCTAAAATTACTACATACAACCACATCCATACAACCACCACCCACTCCTCCTCTACATACAACCACATCCCGTTCTTCACAGCAGCAACCCAACACCACCACCACTCCTATTCTCCCCTTCTCTTTTCACCCTCTCCTCCCTCTATGTTCTTCTCAACCATGACACCACCAGTTTGTTCTCCCTTCTTTCTCTCTCTCTCTCTCGTTATATATATATATATATATATGTTCTCCTTCCTTATTCATCTTCTTCTCCCATCACTCACCTTCAGCAACCTGTTTGCACAGCTGTCCCGACATTGTCGGATTCATATGTCTGAAAGTTGGATGGATTTTTGGATTCATATATCTGAAAATTGCACATATTTTTGGATTTATATATCCGAAGAATTTTTGAACTATGTGCGGGAAGTATGTACAACGTTCGGATTCTAAAATATTAAAATTACACATATTTTCGGATTTTTATATATGAAAGGCGGACATACTTCCGGATTTAAAAATCCGAACATTGTACATACTTCCCGCACATAGTTCAAAAATTCTTCGGATATATAAATACGAAAATATGTCCAACTTTCAGATATATAAATTAAAAAAAAAAATCAAAAATATGTGCAATTTTCAGATATATGAATCTGAAAAATGAAAATCTATCCATCTTTCACATATATAAATCAGAAAATATGTGTACTTTTCAGATATATGAATCTGAGAATCCATCCAACTTCAGACATATGAATCCAATAATGTCGGGATAGATTGTGCGAACAGGTTGCCGACGGTGGGTGATTGGAGAAGAAGATGGAGAAGAAAGGAGAATAGAGAGAGCGAACTGGTGGTGCCATGGTGGAGAAGAACTTAGAGGGAGAGGAGGGAGAATAGAGAAGGGGGAGAACAGGAGAGTGGTGGTGGTTGTGCACCGGTTATGGAGGTGGAGGTGGTGGTTTATGTAGCACGGACACGGATACGGGCACAGACACGGACACGGGACACGACAATTCTAAAAAAATGGGGATACGGACACGGCGGAGGACACGCCACGTGTATAAATAAATAAAAATAAATTTATGTACATATATAAAAAAAATTATGAACCATTGTATATGAATAATTTCACAAATTGTATAAATTTTTTTCAAAGGCATAATTACAGTTTAACCCAAATGTTTTGAATAATTTCATATTAACCCCCAAATTTTTTAAAAACATTACATTTTGACCCCTAGCGGTGTCCCCAGCCGTTTCCCCTATCAAAAAATAATAAAAATTATTGGACACGCCACGTGGCGTGTCCAATACGTGCCCCCGCGTGTCCCCGTGTCCAGTATGTGGACACGGCGCCCTTTTGGAGTGTCGGTGCTACATAGGTGGTGGTGGTGGTGGGCTGCCCCTGTGAAGAAGGGGGAGAATAGGTATAGAAGGGCAAACTTGGAAATTTAGGAATAGTTTTTGGGTTGTATGTAGCCAATTCTTATAAGATCTGTGAGTTTTATTTAGCAAGGGTGGTATGCAGTAAATTTGTGGTTGTATTTAGAATCACCCTTTCATTTTACTTACGCGACCAAAAATTTGTTGATAACTTAGAACTATAGGGAATTGTTTCCATACATATATACTTGCTTTAAGATTTTTTTTTTATTATATACAAGGGATTTGTAGGGGCCAATCATATAGAACTTTTTTAAATTAACCTGAAAAATTAGTACAATTAAAGACAATTTTTGGAGTTGTGCAGGCCCGAGAACCCTCTTCCATCCGCCCCTACTTCCGCCTTTTAGCAATCAAAAGAGATTTATCTATCTGTCATCATGAGCTTTAGCAATTCCCAGATTAAGTTTTATTGTTCTGTTCAAACTGTTCGTGCGGGTGAGCTGTATTTTTGGACAAATAAGGGAACAGAAAGTCTGTCACTGTCTAATTATTCCCGATTGGTACATAGTTTTAGGAAAAAGGATGAGTTACTGAGTAAATTCCTGGTTTTTCATCATGCCGATGTAGCACGAAACCTTGGTTGTGTATATACTTAAAGAAAATCGAGGAATTCTCCAAACAGTCTTGAGAGTTCATTACTTGTATGGTCCTTTTAAGGGGAGAAAGCAAGACCTCAAGTTGGTTGTGTGTCCCCGGATTGTCTATGATTTACCAGTTTATCGTCGACACATTTAAGTTCTGAAATTATCTCAATGAAATCAGTATCCACAGCAATATCCTTCTGTAATTCTTCCTTAATTTTCTTGCATTATCTGTCACTTTGTACAAGTATCAACTTGAATTTTAAACCAAGTAAGAGATTATAAATACTAAACGGAGATCCCTCTTGACAAATCAGACAACTAATATACTCGATAATTACTAGGCAAAGTCTCCGAAAATGAAGGAAACAGACTGGGTCCAAAACTCTTAAATCCTCATGAGACTTTTGTTGTTATTATCATCACTTCCATATCCAACTTGAAAAATGAATTAAGTCGTGAAGAATGCAAAATAACAATTTGTTGTTGAATTATTGATGCATGTAGGAGCATATTTAGGATTCTTTTGTCTCTTTTTCATGAGTTTCCTACATGGTTCAGTATTCTTTTAGTTGCTTTTTTTGTCTGTGAATTTGTCAAGCATGGTCTTAGGATTCTGGTTCTCCATATCATGTTATTTTTGCTAACGCATGGAATCACCGATGTATGCATTCTATACGTTTTCATGAAAGAATGATTTTCTTATTTATCACATCTTTTTGTGCCTGCTTCTTTGCTTTTGGATTGTTGTTTATCTTAGCCCCCTATATTTGTTCCCTTCCTATTGTGTTAGCTACTATAAAAGTTAATCGAAACTCCCACAAGTGCCAGTAGAGGCTGACTGACCTGTTGGTCGAGATTGGTGTCTAACACCTTCTATCTACACTTTAGCTTCCGAACAAAGTGCTTTGGTACGGACAGACTTGAGCCTTAAATCAAGAGGCAACTCCTTCAATGTAGTGAATGGCTTTGCAATTGTAGCGGGTGGCCCACTGTTGGGCGGAATTCTCATGTTGTTTCTGAATTTTATTATGCAGAATGGCTTTGCAATTGTAGCGGGTGGCCCACTGTTGGGCGGAATTCTCATGTTGTTTCTGAATTTTATTATGCAATTCACAAGCATGTATCTGTTGTATGCATAAGGTGCTGGAATTGCTGTTACGAAAAATGGGTAGCACCTGCAGTAGAGAAATGTTACAAGGTTTCATCTAGGAGAGTTGTTTAGAGCCTATATTTACCTACCCTCCTACCCCAGCTACATTCTTTCTCGCCTTTATTAGCCCATATAGCATATTTTTGGGGATTGTGTTTCATGTCTCGTGGAAGAACTCCACTTTCAGAAAAGTTATCATACATCGCAATTGTACAGGCAACCGTCTTGTGTTGCCTATAGTAATTTCCAGAGGGTGAATGCTTCTGTTGGGCAACTAGTAGACACCGTTCCTTTGCTTTCGTGCTACAATATACAAAGCACTAGTATTCAATTTTGCAGATTTGTGTCCTTGTGATGTATTTATGTTACTGTTCCAGATTGGACACGGAATACTCTGTGCAGGAAAATGAAGTTCCAGTTTCAAACATTGATGATGTTGTGATGACCCTCAAGTTAGACTATGAAAATTCATATTTTGTTACAGGTACTTGCGTATATTTTCATGTTCTTTAAGATGAGCTGTATGTAACAATATCTTCAAGACTGAAAACTTGTGTAACTCTGTAACAGTAAGTAAGAAGATGGTAAGTTTTAGACATAATTTCTGTGGTACAAGACAATTTGCATTCTGGTCGATGAGGTGCATTAAATTGATTAAAGCTCCTCTTCACACGGAATCAAAGAAAATTTTTGGAAGTTTATGATTTTGTTGTACAGACAACCTGTCAGACTTTTGGATCAGATAAATTTTGTTTGTGTCATTCGCTAATGATATCTAGTATGTAACACATGCTATTGATGATTAATTTTGGCACCCTATTCATACCATTATAATGTATGAGGATCCATGATCTGTTTATTAATACCACTAATAGAGTTGTTGATACACAAGTAATACCATGCATATTGCAAAATTGATTTTAACTAATGCGGACTGCAATAAAACTCCAAGGCATTTTGATTTGAAAAGGAAAATGTAGAAACTGATATACCCCCTTTGTTGGTTGTGTGAAAAGTAGAAACTGACATACCCAATCAGACAATTGCAATTGTTTTTCATCTCGCGCTTCTTTCTCGTTTTCTACATATCAATATCTGAATCCCTATGTAGCACTGTCACTCTGCTGGAAGCAACATACTGGTGTCGGACACGTATTGGACATGGACACGCCCTGGACACGCTCCCGACAAGTGTCCGACACTTCTCTCTCGAAGTGTCTTTTTTCTTTTCTTTTTTTGCAATATTTGGGGTCCGACACTTTATGGACAGGCTCAGAATACTTTAGGGACCCTGCGGGGGTAAAAATGCAATTATGAGAACATTTTAAATGTGGTAGGACTGTAATAACTAAAACTTTAAAATGGATCAAAGTGTAATAAAAAATATCCAAGGCGTAAAAGGATAACATTACACTCACACACACAGATACAGAGAAGAAGAGGATAACGTTGCTTCCCCCATTTTTTTGAAAATTTCCGTATCAGGCTGTCGGTGTCGTGTCCATGTTCATACTACATAGATGACTCCTGTTATGGTTCATGTATTGTCGAATGCTTGCCTTGAAATATTTTCCTTTGTGATATACACTTTGATAGTCTGACTGTTTGGAAGGGAGCCCTTTCTTTTGCACTTAAGTTAATAACTTGTTTTCATAGGGGTCATTAAAGTTACTAAGTTGATGTGAACTGTGACACGATGATTTTCACGATGTTTAGGAATTTTCACGTCAGCAATTTAATTAGAAGATTGTCTGTTCGAAGATCCAACTATAAAGTTTCGGGGTAAGAGACTGATCATGCTAATGGCAAGCTTTGCCCGTCTAATGGTTATTTTGTTCTTAGTTTTACTTATATTGGGGGAGTAATTAAATTTAATTTCTTGAACTTTGTCCTTCTTTCTCCATGCTAATGAACTTAAAAGTCATCTTCCAAATTTTTGAATAGACGAAAACCTTATCACTGTAAAAACACTGAGTATGCGTATCGACCTCATGTCCAATACCATTACCCGTGTATCGAGTCTACAACATGGATACTTCACAAACCAATAGCAGTTTGATTTCATGGCTCAGGTCATTACCAAAGAACATAGTGTGGGAACTTAGGCACCTCATCTCTCTCAAGTTTATGGTTAGCCTCTACCAATTAGTTTGGATTTTGAATTTTAGTCTCACATTCGTTGACAACTCGAGAGGGGGAAGCATATGTTGGCGATGGAGGGAGAATGCATAATCATGGTCCTTCGCATATCAAGCCATTAAAACGCAGAAACCTAATACTCTCTCTGTCCCAAATTGTTGGTCCTTCTTTCCTTTTTTGGATGTTCTAAATTAAATGTCCATTTTGAAAAGTCAGCTAGGAAATTTGTGAATAACTTTACTATTTTACCTTCTCTTTTCTACATATAACTAACAGGCCAACACAAGCTTTATTTGTGTGAGTGTGTGTATATGTATGTACATACATAGGAGAGACTTTGAAAGCAATCCCGCCAAGTTAATTTTGGTTGAATTTGATTGGGTGGCAAAATTTTAAGAGGGAATTTCTCAAACTGAATGGAAAGTGCTAGTTTTTTAGGTTGAGATTTGTGCATTTTTTGAATTCATATGCAGGGAGAAAATATTGAGATTTGGTACCAAAATTTTAGGAGAAAAATTCTCTTTCAGTTTAATATGGCGCCAGATTTTTAGGATGAGATTTGTGCATTTTTTAAATTCATATGCAGGAGAAAAAGATTGAGATTTGGTACCAAAATCTTAGGAGGAAAATTCTCTTTCAGTTCAATACCAGATTTTTAGAGAAAAATTCTCTTATGACTTGTTAGATGTATAGAACATGTTGAAAAAATTATGGGCAATATTTAAAAAAAGAAGCATTGAAGTAGGAAGGGCGAATTGGGAAAGTAAATACCAAATGAATGTCCTATCATTGTCTCCTTAAAATTTAGACTCCCCAAAAGGGGCAAGGAAGTTGGGATGGAGGGAGTACATGACTGGGGTAATAAGGAAATGAGGGAACTACCTTAGAGAAAATAAGTCGAAACCATATTTCAAGGGAATGCTGGATGGCTTCCTGGACAACCACTCAGGTTGCTGATTCGATTCTAAGCGTTCTCTTTTTATGATTTTTTCTCTCGATCTCAAACTCAAAATCAGTGAGAAGAGAGCAGTTTATGAGGTTAGGGATGATGAACAATGGCTAAGAGGGTCTAATTTTCATGGCTAAGTGAGGTTGAGGAATGGGAGCGGCAGAGTGCCAACGCTTAAGGTTTGGGATCCATCCCATATAATCCTTCTTTTTTTTTTTTGCTCAGCTTCTTTGTTCTCTTTGTGATTCTTGCTCTTAGATTTGCCTTTACTAATTTGCTTGTTTCTAAGGTTCATAACTTTACTGTGAAATGTTGCCCCTAAAAAGGATAGTAATTTATTAAAGTTGATGTTATGACAATGCAGGTACAAAATTGTATTCCCGTAACTTGAAATTGCTCGTGCCTTTCTTTGACAGTCCATCAATTGTGTTACAAAAGATTGAGAAGGTAGTCTTCCATTACAATATGGGAGAATTTCAAAATAACCCCTGACCTTCCACAAAAATCACATAGTGATACTTGACCTTCACGGAATTTCACATAAACACGTGTACTATTTAAATGGTGTTTGACCCATTATTTAAATGGTTGTTACACTTTACCAGATGAGGAACCCTCTTCCTCATCAAATAAATTGGTGTTTGACCCATTATATAAATGGTTGTTACCCTTTACTAGATAAATAAATAGTTGTTAGCCCAATGATTCTTTAGTATAGTGAATAAATAATTGTTGAGCCCAATCAATCTTTAGCCCAGTGGCCGATTTAACCTTTAAACTACTACTTTCGCACTCAGAAATCTTGGCAGCTCTTTCTCCTTCCTCTCTCGTTCAATTCACAGGGCTTATCTCTCTTCTCGCCTTCCTCACCCTAGCCGTTTTAAATAACCAGTTTCTGGAGGCTCTTTATGAACAAAAATTGGGTCTAACTAAAAGACCACCATCTGATATGCCTATGGATGGATTTGCGCTCTTCAGAGTAATTTCTCTTGATTGTTTAGTGGTTCTTAAAGAGTTAAAAATTTGATGGAAAACTTTTACATTGAATTGGATTTTGACCAAAATCTACCATCGTGCGATAAGACCAATATGAGGTATGTTCCACAACTTGAACGCTTTTGCCTTGTTCAAAAATTTTTGCACACAATTATAGATTTCCCTCAGAGAAGTATGACCAAGTAGTTGATGCTTTAACTGAAATCTACAAGGCTTTGCGCAATGATTGTAAGATCACACTACGCGTAACCTTTTACGCTGCCCCAAGATTTTTGGTAATAAGGACGTGGTTGACACTACTGTAGATGATGTGTGTTGCTTTATCGGCTGCGATAGGTCCAAATTGAATATTTTAGCTGCAGATATAAGACTGGTTGCCGGTAATTTGAAATGTATGTTCATCAGCGAAGGGTTATTGATTGCTTAGACGTTGGAACTGGGATAGCTATTCCCATTAGAATGGATAGGATTTCAAAAATTACCATTGAGCCGAAGTTCTTTCTAGTAGTTGAAAAATACACTGTTTTTATGAAATTGGTTGATGCAAAATTTTACGAGGATATACCTTGTATTATTATCATGGGAAAAGGTCAACCGGATTGTGCCTCTAGATGATTTCTCCACAAAATGAGATATACGTTGTTGCACCCGTTTTTGGATTATTTGATTGTAGCCCTTCCGGTTTAGGAATATTTTTTTTTGTCTAAACATGGTTCTAAGAAGTTGGCTTTTGACAGTACGACATCAGTCACGCATGATATGAAGTGGATATGGCTTATGCCTAAAGATTTGGAGGAGCTTGAGGTTTTAGAGGAAGCCATGATGGAGCTTACTAAGTTTGATAACAAGAGACTCTCTAACTTGTTGGAGAAGGACTTTGTGAAAGGCGTTGGAGAAGGACTTTGTGAAAGGCAATAGAGGTTGCTTAAGAAGTTAAGACGAATGAGAAATACTGGAAAGAAAGTCGAGATTGAAGTCTTAAGTAGATCGAGCCACCATTGTTTATGTTTCTTCTTGAAGAAAGCGATTGCCACTAAGGATTGGATGTAGATTGGGTAAAATTTAAACGACGGAATTGTCTCCTCTTTATCCAATCCTTCGTGTCTATTTTTTCCTTCAAGGAAAAAGATAAATAATGGTGGCTCAAACAACTCAAGACTTCAATCTCGGCTTTCTTTTTGGTATTTCTCATTCGTTTCAACTCCTTTAGCAACCTTTCATTGCCTTCCATCAAGTCCTCCTCCAATAAGTTAGGGAGTCTTTTGTTATAAAATTAGTAAGTTTCCGGTTGACATTTTCCCGTTATAATACAAAGTATGTCCTCGTAAATTTTGCATCAACCAATTTCATAAAAACGGTGAATTTTCCAACTATTAGAATGAACTTTGCTTCACTAGTCATTTTTGTAATCCTATCCATTCTAGTAATATCTATCCTAGTTCCAACATTTGAACAATCAATCACCCTTCCCCGAACAATATATATTTCAAATTACCAGCAACCAGTCCATTATTTGCAGCTATAATATTCAACTCGGACCTATCACAACCGATAAAGCAACTCACATCATTTACGGTAGTGTCAACGTTCTTACTACCAAAATTCTTGGGGGCAGCGTAAAACATTTCGCGTAGTGTGATATTACAATCATCGCGCAAGGCCTTGCCGATTTCTATTAAAACAAAAACTACTCTGTCAGATTTCTCCGAAGGAAATCTATAATTGTGTGCAAAAGGTTTTGAACCAAGTTGTGGAACATACCTCAGATTGGCCTTATCACGAGATGGAAGAGTTTTGTCAAAATTCAATTTTAGGTAAATCTTTCAATCAAATTCGTAACTCTTTGTAACGCTCCAAAAAATTTACTTGGAAGAGTTCAAATCCATCCATAGGCATATCAGAGAGTGGTCTGTTAGTTAGACCCAACTTTAGCTCATCAAGAGCCTCCAAAACTTGGTTATTGTGAGGAATGTCGGAAGAGAAGAATTATTTAGTTTTTATGTTAGAAAAGACTTCTGCAAAAGGGAAGAATACTTGTGACAAGAGTGGGGAAGGAATCACTTGAACTCAAACTTTTTGGCTTAGAACCAATTGGCTAAAACCCATCCATATTTATACTACTCCATTGAAGGTTCTAGATATTTTCTTACAAGATAATATCTAGGTAGTTTCTAAATTTACAAGTGATTTTCTTACTTACAAAATATCTAGATATTTTCCAAGGATATTCTAGAACTCTTCTACAAGCTAGATATTTAAGATTTTCTAGAAACTAGATAATTGTATCTCATTCCATAATATCTTTTATTTTGGGCTTCTTTATTGGGGTGTCTTAGGATTTATTTTTACGGGATATTACCAGCCGGTCCTATTTTCTTGTTATCGTTCCTTGCGGACCCTGTTTTGTAGCGGTATCTTGTCCGACCCCTTTTTAAAGGTGCTTTTACAAGTTTGCCCTTGTTTTAATATTTTTCTTTTGCTTGTCGTTTATGACGGCTGATAACTAGTCGATCAATTCATTTACGATGGCGGCAAGGAGGAGCGAGGATTGCAACGAGAGGAGTTGATCGAAAACGGTGATTGCGATTCAAATCATTACTGTTGCTCAATCTCAATCAGTTCTGTTGACCATGTATCTCATGTTGGAAGTTTTGATGGATCTCAAGTTGAAAGTCCTGGTGGAATGGAAGTTGGAAGTCCCCATGGTTCTCAAGTTCCAAGTCCTGATGGGTCTCATAAAAGTCCAAGTGAATTCTGCCAAATAAGGTGTGAAATAAGGAGGTGAATTCTGCCTTTGGGGGGGTTGGGTTTAGGGGGTGTGAATTCTGTCAAATAGGGCATGTGAATTCTATTTTTAGGAGGTCAAATTCTGTTTTTAGGGGGTGAATTCTAGGGTGTGAATTTTGTCAAATAGGGGTGAATTCTTTTTTTAAGGGGTGTGAATTCTGTCAAATAGAGCATGTGAATTCTATCAAATAGAAGGTGAATTCTGTTTTTTAAGAAGTATGAATTCTTTCAAATAAGGGGGTGAACTCTGTTTTTAGGGGTTGAATTGTGTCCAATACGGGTTTTGAATTCTATTTTATTTTTATGGCTTGTGAATTCTGTTAAATAGGGGGTGAATTCTGTTTTTAGGTGGTGTGAATTCTGTCAAATAGAGCATGTGAATTTTGTTTTTAGGGGGGTGAATTCTGTTTTTAGGGGGTGTGAATTGTGTCAAATAGGGCATGTGAATTCCGTCAAATAAGGGGGTGAATTCTGTTTTTAAGGGGTGTGAATTATGTCAAATAGGGCATGTGAATTCTATCTAATATGAATTTTGTCAAATAGGGGGTGTGAATTTTGTTTTTAGGGGTGTGAATTGTGTCCAACACGGATTTTGAATTCTATTTTTAGGGCATGTGAATTCTGTCAAATAGGGCTTTTAAGGGGGTGTGAATTCTGTCAAATAGGGCATATGAATTCTATCAAATAGGCCGTGAATTCTGTTTTTAGTGGATGTGAATTTTGTTTTTAGGGTGTGTGAATTCTATTTTTAGGGGGTGTGAATTCTGAAGAATATGAATGTGGCCCCAATTCACACCCTCACATCCCTTACACAATTCACACCTCCAAATTACATAACCCCTTAAGAATTCACAGCCACACTTTACAGGCCCCAAATCACACAATTCACACCCACCAAACTGAACTTTTTATGAGATCCACCAGGACTTCGAACTTGAGATCCACTAGGACTTCCAACTTTCAACAATTTGCAATGACGATCCACGAGGACTTCCAACATGAGATCCATGTCCATCGTGGATGGCCTCCCTTTCTACCATGGCCATTGAGGTGATTTGTGGCGGTTGGTTGGGGCGGCAGTTCTGGTCTTTGATTGTGTGCGCGGTGGTAGCGCTGGTGGTCCCGCACCGGATTAGAAGCTTGCGGCGGTGGGCCAAAGCGATGAACATACTAGAGGAGCTGGAAACTAAGGCAGGTCTGACGCCATGGTCGTCGAGATGCATGTGAGTAATAAAGGTGGGGGTATTTTGGGAACATCACTTGAAACAGGGCTTCGGCAGAAATGGTGTGATGCGGGGTGGGGCTGGACGGGTATGTGGTGACAAATCAGGGCCGGCTTGGAAGAACCCCTTATTTTTATGAGGCCAAAGTACCAAATCAAGTTTATGCTCCAACAAGGAAGGCGAGAAGGAGAGAGAAGCCTCGTGAATTGAACGAGAGAGAGGAAGGAGAGCTGCCAGGATTTCTGAGTGCAGCAGTAGCAGGTTAAATGGGCTAAAGATTAATTGGTCTCAACTATTATTTTTTAACTAGACTAAAGGATCAGTGGGCTTACAACTATTTATTTATTTGGTAAAGGGAACAACCATTTCTATAATGGGTCAAACACCAATTTATAACGACTATATGTCACTTTGTAGGAATTTGATTGCAACCTTGTGATCATTGGTATGAGTGGCTACCGCGTCAAATCATTTTGAGACATAGTCAACCGCCACTAAAATATACTCGTTCCCGAAAGAGGTTGAGAATGGTCCCATGAATTCAATGCCACACACATCAAAACCGCAAGACTGTTTTCGGCATCATGTCTCGGAGCGATATGTAGCCAACCTTTTGGCAACGAAGTCATGTCTTGAAAACTCATGGGTATCCTTTAAGAGTGAGGGGCAGTAAAACCAACACTGTAAGACCTTCGCCGAGGTCTTTTTACCGCTAAAGTATGCCCCTATGTAGCACCGACACAGATACGGACACAAACACAAAATTTCTTAGCAAATGGGGGCACAGACACGACAAAAACAAATAAATGAATGAATGATAAATATTTTATACCATCGGAAATACAGTTAGCTGTATAAGCTTGAAGCTTCAATATAATAAACAAGCATCATATATATATACGGGGCGGTATATATATATATATGGGTAAAATATGTACTTGCCCCTTAAACTATTCAATTTTTGTTTACTTCGTCCTTAAACTATCAATTGCACACACTTTTTTTTGCTCGGCAAAACGAAGATTTTATTATCTTGAAAGGGGTACATCAAGAGGAAAACTCGCAAAGCACAAACGCTTACGAGGGGAATATAGTAAAAGACCCAAACCGGAACCTAGAGCAGAGGATCGTCCAACAGAAAATTGAACGACACCAATCCTCAGACAAAACATTACACTTTGACCTTCCTCACGCCATCAATTGCACACACTTGCCCACTAAACTAACCAAACGTTCCTTACTAAGGACAAATCCCACTTTCCATCCATGTTTTGGATGGAAAACTTAGTTGATGGATGGAAAAGTGCTGACTAAACTTACCCAACATGTTCGGCGAGGGGTATATTAGACTTTTATATTTTTACTCCTAAAACCCTAAAACAAGAACAAATAAATCGATTTGGGGGTTTTCAGCCATTTAACCCTAGCACCCAGAGAGAGAGAGAGAGAGAGAGAGAGAGAGAGAGAGAGAGAGAGAGAGAGATGCTCTGGGCCTAATTAATTCAAATCTAGTGTTCACGCCAAGGAGAGGATTGCTCACACCAAAGATCTTCACTGTGACGACGCCGTTGATCCTCTCGAAATCTATGATATCCTCTTCTCTCTTTTCTCCTTTCCCCTTAATTTTTTTTTCATTTGTTTGTTAGCTCTTTGTTTCCATATATTCTGTTTTTCCTTCCTCTGCTTGATTAGATAATGGAGGGAAAGGGGAAAAAAATTGCACGACAAGATGAAGTTGACTTTTCAGATCAAAAAATTGAGACCTAGGACAGTCACTTGCTTATTATTTCCTTCTCTTTTTTTCCTTTTTGCTTCATTGTCACAGAAGGAGAGGGAGACAAACAAAACGGGGGAGAGATAAACAGAGTTGGGGGACTGTGAGATGGAGGAAGAAGAAGATACACATACATAATACATATATTGGTATGTTAAAAGACATATTTAGCCTTGACATGAATTTTCCGTCCAAAATATGGATGGAAAGTGGGAATTGTCCTTGGTAAATAACTATTGGTTAGTTTAAGGGGCAAGTGTGCGCAATTGATAGTTTAAGGACGAAATAAACATTTTTTGAATAGTTCGAGGGGCAAGTACATATTTTACCCTATATATATATACACACACACTAGGGATCTTATGAGGGATCCTGGATTTTTCGTTTCGTGCGAGCTTTTCATCTAAGCCGTCGGATCCAATCCAATGGCTCACAAAAGAAACCAGATATCGCGGGTAAAAAAGGGGGAGAGTCCGGGTAAAAATCAGCTTGCGGGTCGTGGATCACACAAAAACGGATCCCTTTCTTTACCCTTTCATTTCACGAGAGAGAAGGCGAAGAGGCGATTCTCGAATGAAAAAGAAGATCAAAGAAGAAGAATTGGACTGGAGAGAAGAACAAACGACGAAGGACTGGTATCTTTCTCCCTCTCTCTCGATCTGGTTCGAACTAGAAATTAGGGCAAAACGGTTCGAACTAGATGGGGCATTTTACTCTGTATAGGTCATCGATTTTAGGCAATAGAAGTAAATTAATATACTTTTTCCCTGATCCCGATTTCAATTGGGGTTTGAATGCACTAATTTCTGTTTTCCCGCATTTAGGGCTTGGAACGAGATTGATTTTGGGATTCGAAAGCTTTAGGTCTCGATTTCGTTTTGACAAACTCAAAAATTAGGTCTTCAAAGCAACATTTTCAAGTTCCCCATTTCGACTATTTTGAATTTGTAATAGTTTAAGAAGATACCAGAATGTATATAAAACCCTAATTCTAATTTTGGTTTTAAGAAAACTCTAATTCTAATAGAAATTCGATTTCATTGTATCTGCTATTTCTAGTTACACATCCTTGAAAAGGGTTCGAACTAGACCGAAGAAGGAACGAAGAAGAAGAAATTGAATAAGAAGAAGGGTTCGAACTAGACCGAAGAAGGAACGAAGAAGAAGAAATTGAATAAGAAGATATTTCCAGCGTCAATCTAACCCCCTTGTTTTGACCACCACCACCAAGGTATCTCTCTCTCTGGTGTGTAGTTACCAAACTATGGTGTAGTTATTGTTTTGTCTTTGGGTGGTTAGAATGCAGTCTTTGGATGATATACAACTACTCTCACCATCACCATCTCAACCATGTGAAGAGTCCTGCTAATTCTTCTCAATTACTTTATACTCCTAAGTTAAAAACAGAGTGATACCGAAAACTAAGCAACAATTTGACAATTAGAGGAGGTTCAGAAGTTTTACAGCAATTACGCCAGAGAAGCTGGATTTAGTACGCAAATCCATTTTAGCAAGACGGATAAGAACGGTCAAACCATTAGGAAGGAGTATGTTTGTTACAAAGAAGGGGTGATGAAAAATTCTGAGGCCACTACACGGTGTCGGGGTTTAACTAGAGAGGGTTGTGGTGCAAAACTATCTGTCGTGAAGAATCGGTCAGGTGAAGGGTTTGTTGTCTCCCAATTTGTCGAGGGTCATAGCCACCCTCTTACCACGCCAAGGAATGTGCATTTGTTGAAATCTTATTGTCAAGTGTCAGATGCACAAAAAGCTTTAACACAACAACTAGCGGTTGAAAATGTGTCACCCTGTCAACAAATGAGTATTTTAGAGTTGCAAGACGGGGGTCTTGAAAATGTTGGATTTTTACAACGAGATCTTTATAACTCTGAAAGGAATATGAGGAAATTCTTACATGGACTTGACGCCAACATGTTGTACGAGCATTTTGGGATGGAACAACAAAAGAATCCTGATTTTTTGTTTACATTCGAGAGAGATGATGAGGGGAGGATGACTCATTGTCTAGAAGTCATACCAGTATTTTGGGGATGTGGTGGTGTTTGATACTACATACAACACAAACTGATTTTCTTTGATCTTAGCATCTATATTAGGTGTTAATCACCACGGTCAGACAACGCTCTTTGGGTGTGCATTCTTAAGCGATGAAACGATTCCTTTGAGTGGCTTTTCAAGGAATTCTTGAAAGTGATGCCTGGAACACCGCTGAAAATAATCATAACTGATCAAGATCCAGCAATGACCGAAGCAATTGCTTGTGCTCTTCCAACTACGTTTCACAGATATAGCATTTGGCACATTGTCAATAAATTTCCTGAAAAGATAGGTGCACTGGCATATAAAGAACATTATGAGGAGTTCAAAAAATGTATTGGAAATCCGAGAGCCCTCAAGAGTTTGAAGCAATATGGGCAGATCTTGTAGGAAAATCTATGTTGTCCAACAATGAATGGTTGCAGGTCATGTGCAGAATTCGTGATAGATGGATTCTTACATATACGAAATACATTTTCTCTGCCCACATGACTAGTAGTCAAAGAGCTGAAATTTCACATTCATTCTTCAAGAGGTATGTGTACCAACAAAATTCTTTGTTGGATTTTGTGACGCGGTTTGATAGAGCAATTTCACGTATACGTCATGAATTGGATTTGGATCACAAGGATGTAAATGAGAAGCCAATTTTGAAAATCTCGTGGTTGATGGAAAAGAGAATTGAGTGAATTATACATAGAGAATACATTTTACAAGTTTCAAGAGGAAATCTTTCAAATTGGTGCCTATGTGCTTACGCTAAGACATGAGGATGAACATCGTTGTGTGTGGAATGTTCAGAGGGCAAAAATGGAAGGTTCGAGAAGTCGTGAGATTACGGTAGACAAGTCATCGAAACCATGTGGGTTGCATTTGTAAGATGTTTGAATTCGACGGAATTCCATGTCAACACATGTTGGCCTACTTGACTAGAATGCAGATTATGGAACTCCATACTAAGTACATCTTGCAGAGGTGGACTAAAACAGCAAAAGGGGGCAGAGTTATGGATGACTTGGGTCCATGTAAGAATTTCCTCCTATTCCTTTTAGAGTTATAAAGATCTCGTTGCAAAAATCCAACATTTTCTAAACCCCCGGCTTGCAACTCTAAAATACTCATTTGTTGACACAGCTGCTAGTTGTTGTGTTAAAGCTTTTTGTGCATCTGACACTCGACGATGAGATTTCAACAAATGCACCTTCCTTGGCGTGGTAAGAGGGTGGCTATGACTCTCGACGAATTGGGAGACATCAAACCCTTCACCTAGTGGCCTCAGAATTTTTCATCATCCCTTCTTTGTAACAAACATACTCCTTCCTAATAGTTTGACCGCTCTTATCCGTCTTGCTAGAATGGATTCAAGTACTAAATCCAGCTTCTCTAGCGTAATTGTTGTAAAACTTTTGAACCTCCTCTAAATTGTCAAATTGTTGTTTAGTTTTCAGTATCATTTCGTTTTTAACTCGAGGAGTATAAATAATTGAGAAGAATTAGCAGACTCTTCACACGGTTGAGATGGTGAGAGTGAGAGTAGTTGTATATCATCCAAAGACTGCGTTCTAACCACCCAAAGACAAAACAATAATTACACCATAGTTTGGTAACTACACAGAGAGAGATACCTTAGTGGTGGTGGTCGAAACAAGGGGGTTGGATTGACGCTGGAAATATCTTCTTGTTCCATTTCTTCTTCTTTGTTCCTTCTTCGGTCTAGTTCGAACCCTTTTCAAGAATGTGTAACTAGAAATAGCAGATACAATGAAATCGAATTTCTATTAGAATTAGAGTTTTTTTAAAACCAAAATTAGAATTAGGGTTTTTATACATTCTGGTATCTTCTTGAACTATTACAAATTCAAAATAGTTGAAATGGGGAACTTGAAAATGTTGCTTTGAAGACCTAATTTTTGGGTTTGTCAAAACAAAATCGAGACCTAAAGCTTTCGTAGCCCAAATCAATCTCGTTCCAAACCCTAAATGCGGGAAAACAGAAATTAGTGCATTCAAACCCTAATTGAAATCGGGATTGGGGAAAAAGTATATTAATTTACTTCTATTGCCTAAAATCGATAACCTATACAAAGTAAAATGCCCCATCTGGTTTGAACCATTTTGCCCTAATTTCTGGTTTGAACCAGATCGAGAGAGAAAGATACCAGTCCTTCATCGTTTGTTCTTCTCTCCAGTCTAGTTCTTCTTTGATCTTCTTCTTTTTCGTTCGAGGATCGCCTCTTCTTCTCTCTCGCGTGAAATGAAAGGGTAAAGAAAGGGATCCGTTTTTGTGTGACCCACGAGCTGATTTTTACCCGTACCCGCCCCTTTTTTTACCTGCGAGATGTGGTTTCTTTTGTGAGCCGTTGGATTGGATCCAATGGCTTAGATGAAACGCCTGCACGAAACAAAAAATCCAGGATCCCTCATAGGATCTGGAGTGTGTGTGTATATATATATATACATAGTTCGGATTAGGTAAGGACCCCCGCATTTTAAGCCGCATTTTAGCTTAAAATTCGAACCTGCTGCTGGCCGTTGGATTGTGTTTTCAATGGTCCAGATTATAATGAAACTTTTCCGGGGAAAAGTTAATTGTGACTGGTCATAAACCATCCGTAGATCCGGACTATTGAAAACACGATTCAACGGCCAACAACCAGGTCCACATTTTACCTTAAAATGTGGGGGTCCTTACTTGATCCGGACTCTGTGTGTGTGTGTATATATGTATATATATGTATAGTAAGCTTCTAATGCGGACCTCCGCATCCAAGCAAAGTGCGGACCTTCCTTTTCCCGATCGAATTTCGATGATCCGAGCCGCTCAATGTGTTTAGAACGTGATTTTAAGGGTACCCGTGAGAAATCAACAAAAAAAAAGATCGGGAAGGGCTTAATCCGAACAGTTTTTGTTTATTTTTCATTGAACGGTTCAAATAAAAACTGCTCAAATCAAGCCCTTCCCGGTCATTTTTTTTGCCGATTTCTCACGGGTACCCTTAAAATCACGTTCTGAACACATTGAACGGCTCGGATCATCAAAATTCAATCGGGAAAGGGGAGAAATGGGGTGGTCCGCACTTTGATTGGATGCGGAGGTCCGCATTAGAAGCTTACTCTCTCTCTCTCTATATATATGTATGTATGTACATATGTCGTTACACTTTCAACTGGAAAAATTTGAAGTAATACACATTTATCCCCCAAAAGTTTAAAAAATTGCATATTGAACCCCTTTCGTATCCCATATGTGTGCCTCCCATGTCCCCGTCATGTCCCTCCCGTGTCCCCCTAAAAAATTAATTAAATTTATTAGACACGCCATGTCGCATACGTATTTTTCCGTGCCCCCGTGTCCGACATGGGGACACGCTGGCCTCTAGGATTGTCGGTGCTTCATAGGTGTCCCTCACACTCAAGAGTATGACAAAAAGTCAATATTCCATGTTGCTCACTTCTGGGGACACATCACCGAAACACTTGATTAGGGCAATATTTGAACAATTCCAGATCCTTCCAAAAATAATTACCAACCTGCGAAAGAAATATCCTTGTCTTGCTTGGACTAATGGGAGGGGATGACGTCAGTGGCATGGTAATTGTTAATGTAAGCGTACCAAGGGGGTTGACTATGTGACACGCAACCAGTTGCTTGTTCGCGATAGTGACAATATGTGGAATACCATAACTAACGGTATTAGAAGAATATCGAAGAAGTTTTTGGGGAGTCGAAGGGAAAAGGTCCTATTTCTAAGGAGACATGGTGGTGGAATGACGAGGTTCAAACCATGGTAAAAGCCAAGAAGGAGTGCTTTAAAAAGTGGCAAAAGGACCAGAATGAGGAAAATTTTCAGCATTATAAGCAAGCTAGCAAGGAAGCTAAGAAAGCCGTTAGGGATGCTAAGTTGAAAGCCTATGAAAATTTCTACGCTAGACTCGATAGTAAAGATGGAGAAGATTATTTATAAACTTGCCAAGTTGTGAGAAAGGAGAGCTAGAGACGTTTCTCAAGTTAAGTGTATAAAAGGTATTGATTCGGTGGTGTTGGTGAAAGACGAGGCGATCAGGGATAGATGGAAGTCGTATTTCGAGAAGTTGTTAAACGAGAAACACGAAGGAGGCTTTGGTGGGGAGGAAGTGTATGTACCTGGCGAGAACATAGAATATGAGTTTTATCGGAGAATACAAAAGTTCGAAGTGGTTAAAGCTTTGAAAAGGATGAAACCGGGTAAGGCCTTAGGACCAGATGGTATCCCTATTGAAGTGTGAAAAAGTCTAGGTGACCTGGGGGTGACTTGGTTGATGAAGTTGTTTAATAAGATTATTATGACTAGGAAGATGCCTGACGAATGGAGAAGAAACACTCTAGTACCTGTCTATAAGAATAAAGGAGATATTCAACGCTGCAACAACTATAGAGGTTTTAAATTGATGAGTCATACGATGAAGTTGTGGGAAAGAGTTATTGAGCATCGCTTGAGGATGGTGACTACGGTGTCAGAGAAACAGTTTGGGTTCATGCCTGAAAGATCAACCATGGAAGCTATCTACCTATTAAGGAGAATGATAGAAAAACACAGAGCAAAGAAGAAAGATCTCCATATGGTTTTCATAGACTTAGAAAAGGCTTATGATAGGGTGCCTAGAGACATCATATGGTGGGTTTTGGAGAGAAACGGAGTGACCAAAGGGTATAACGAGGTGATTAGAAAAGGCTTTACGAAGGCACTCTTGCACGCCTCATCAGAGACAAAGGGAGCATCCTTGGCGAGGATGCACAAGGGCTTAGAAAGTTTGCTGAAGTCTCTAATGAAGCGGCAGAAAAGCCCTGCATGCCCTAAGAACGAGCAGATTTGCTTAACCGAAGAGGGGGGAGGAAGCGTAGAGATAAGTTCAACTTCAATCCCACTCTTAGACACGACATTGCCTAGCACAATCCCCTCTTGAACCATAAAATGGCTCTTCTCCCAACTTAGCACCAAGTTAGTCTCCATACTACGTTTAAGTTCCCTCTCTAACCCTCTCTAGATTATGGAGACAACTCTCAAAGGATGTCCCGAAAACCAAGAAGTCATCCATGCGAACCTCAAGAAACTTCTCCACCATGTTAGAGAAGATTGCCATCATGCACCATTGGAAGGTTGCAGGCGCATTAAACAAACCGAATAGCATTCGTTGATAAGCGAAGGTACCAAACAAATATGTGAAAATGGTATTTTCTTGGTTTGCGGAGTCGATGGGCACTTGATTGTAGGCAGTATAGCCGTTAAGAAAGCAAAAGGTGCTCCGTACCGCCAACCATTCTAGGATTTGATCAATGAATATTACCATTCTAGGATTTGATCAATGAATATTATCATGGAATTCAACTTCCGGTAATCTATGCACACTTGCCACCTCGTGGTCATGCGAGTGGAAACACACCCACTTACTATCAATATGGAATATTTAATATCCACATCTAACAGTTTTACCACTTCCTTCATGATCACCTCTTTCATGTTGGGGTTTAACCTCCTTTGCATCTCGAGAGATGGTTTGACATCTTCTTCACGATGTATACAATGCATGCAAACGAAGGGATCTATCCCATTGAGGTCCGCTACTGACCATCCTAAGGCACTCTTGTGTCGTCTAAGCACTTCAACAAGTTGACCCTCTTGCACAGTTGTCGGACACAATAATCGCAAGTAGGGTGTCCTCAGGCCCTAAGAAGATATACTTGAGGTTGACAGGGAGTGGCTTCAACTCAAGTTTCGGAGGCTCTTCAATGGAAGGGAGTGCGGGCTCGTGCGCCAAGGTCAACAATGGCTCAAGCACTAAAAGTTGACCTCCACAAAGGTTTTCCCTAAGTCATACTCTTCATTGGCAGGAAGTGGCTTCAACTCAAGTTTTGGAGGCTCTTCGATGGAAGGGAGCGCAAGCTCGTGCGCCAAGGCTGGCAATGGCTCAAACATCGCTTGCCATGTTGGAGGTGCAAAATCAAGCACTAAAAGTCGACCTCCACAATGGTTTGCCCTAAGTCGTACTCTTCATGGCCATAATTGGCCAAACACGCCTCTAAGGGTCCTTGGTGAGAATGTAGGGAAGGGCCTCCTCCACCACCTCATTTTTCATCCGTGGAAGGGTGCTTGGAGGAGTTGTAAATGTTAAAGCCTAACATTCATATTTGTAAAAGACATATCCATCACTGCATTGGCCGTAGCCCAGAAAGGACGGCCAAGAATGACGGTGGTTGATTGTGTACACGTTTGGCCAGGCTTTGTATTAAGGATGATAAAGTCTCAGGAAAGACAAAATTGATCAACCTTGACCAACACATCTTCTATGATACCCTTCGGGACCTTAATGGATTGGTAGCTAGCTGCAAAATCACCGAGGTGGGCTTCAACTCCCTTAGCCCAAATTGGTCATACATAGACTATGGCGTAAGGTTAACATTGGCCCCAAGATCCAAGAGCGCCCTTTCTATGAGCTGATTGCCTATGAAACAAGAAATTGTGGGAGTCCTTGGATCGGACAACTTAGGGGCTATAGAGGGGTGGAAAACAGAGGAGACTCCCTCGGCTACAAGGACCTTTTGTGTAACATTGGTTCAGGTTCTACACTTCTTTGTGCAAAGGTCATCTGCTAATTTTTCTAAAGTACTTTATTGACTTGATACCGAAAATTGCACAATAGTTTCACAATTTAGAGGACGTTCATAATTTTTACAACAGTTATGCTAAAGAATCTAGATTTGGTATGCGAATGCATTCTAGCAAGAGGAGTAGGGACGGTGAAATTATTAGGAAGGAGTATGTTTGTTGCAAAGAATGAGTGAAGGTCCAAAAAAATACTGAAAAATTCTGAACCCACTATATGCGGCATCAGGGGATAACTAGAGAGAGTTGTGGAGCAAAACTGGCTGTTGTGAAAAAACGATCAAGCAAAAAGTTTGTTGTCACCCAAAAATTTGTCGAGGGTCATAACCACCCTCTTACGACACCAAAGAGGGTGCATTTGTTGTTATCTTATCGTAAAGTGTCAGTTGAAAAAGTTGAAGCCATGTCAATTGTACAATGGACATGGCTTCTGCAAGCACAAGGCCTCCTCGGCCATTCCAGATGTAGCATTGGAATATCATTTACAGTTGGCATGTCTTCCGCTTTTTCAAATGCCACATATGGATGGCCGAGGAGGCCTTGTGATTGCGGATTTGGTCTATGCATCCCCACCAAGTCTAGCCCTCATGCCAAAAACCCCAGCCGGTTCTACTATAAATGCCCTTGTGACCTGTAAGCTTCTCCAGTTACTTGTTCCACTCCCCCTTTTTGGCAATTTTCCATCTACATTTAATTATGTAACAAAATCACATTTGTATGTTGTGACTAGCTCTACAAGCGGTGGATTGGTTGGTGCGCGACTAGAACTGTCAGAATGTTGCACATTCGGGAGATGATAGGCATGCTAGTTGACCGGCCCATTCCATGATTTCAAAGTCGACCTCCACAGCTTAACAGAACGAATGTTAGCCATAGAAAATGCAGTCCGTGTTGTAATTGTTATTGGGATTGTATTTGTGTAGTCCAACTAATCCAACTTATGCGTATGTACTCCTACATTAAGAGGTCTAACAAGCATCCCAAACATAGCTCATCCCCATATCCAGATGTCACCATCTTCTCACAAGTCGTTTTCCCATCCGAAAACACGAATAAGTCATAAGATGAAAAGAATAAAAAAATGCTGCCCTTTTTACTACAAACACTTACAATCATTGTCATAGTCAATGTCGTCGTTGTCATCATTCAGCCTAACATCTTGCGAAGAGCTAAGAAAAAGAGACAACAATTAAAATTTAAAGAATTAAATTAAATTTATAAATGAACATATTTAGATGCATGCACTAAATGTTGAGAAGTTTTGAACAATTTCTTTTGTCATGCAACTGTCCTGTTAACCCACAACCATTACAACGCCTATTCTTGGCAGCCTTCTCTTTTCCTCCCTTCAGTCGTTTATCACAACCCTTTGCCCTAACATGAAATGGTTCTGTAAAACTATGTTCAAGAGGAATAGGCACTTGGATAACACTCCCTTCGCCTTCTTCGCTTCCAAGCTTCATGAAAAGTAGCTTCTTTCGAGTTGATTCCAAATCTTCTCGCTAAAGTTGAGTTTCGTCTTCAGTTAATACAGCGTCGTCAATTACATTAGAAGCAAGTTGGAAGAGACTATTGCGCCTCACATACAAAGAAGTGTTACATATTTCTTTCACGCCCCCACCCAAATCATCTATAACTCGCATAGTTTTTGCTGATTTAGTCAATTAGGCAGATCTAGAATCTGCATTCTAGTGAAGTACGCCAACATGTGCCTACATGAAATTCCGTCACATTCGAATTTCTTACAACTGCAACTGACATAGTTTGATGACTTCTCTACGAAAACCTCACGAACCATCGAACCACTCTCCTTTACCCTTTGAACATTGCACAAACAGTGATGTTCATTCTCATGTGTTATCGTATACGCCATATTTTGAAAGAGTTCCTCTTGAAACTTGTAAAATATTGTGCGTGTATACAATTCACTCACTGTTGACTCCATGACCCACAATGTTTTCAAGAGTGGCTTCTCATTGAGATCTTTATGATCCAAATCCAATTCATTATGCTGTACACGTGAAAGTGCCCTATCAAATCGCGTCACATAATCCCACAAAGACTTATTTGGGGAATCATACTTCTTTGACTACTAGTCATGTGAGCAGAGAAAATGTGTTTCATATGTACATGAATCCATCTCTCACGAATTTTGTACACAGCATGTAAACATTCATTGCTGGATAAGTTAGCTTTCTCTACAACATCTACCCATCTTGCTTCAAACTCTTCAGGGCTCGGAATTCCATATACATTTTCTAAACTCCTCATTAAGTTCTTCACAGCATAGTGCAGTTATTTTTTCAAAAAATTTATTCCGAGTCAAGATCCAACGCGGGTCAAGACACGCAGGTCGCAGCCCTCCTTCCCCCTTTCTCATTTCACGTTCCAGACAAAGAGAGAAGAGAACGGCGAAGGCTGGAGATCGAACCAGAAGAAGATCGACGCCCGACCACCACCAAGGTCTCTCTCTCTCTCTCTCATTCGATGATACAGAAATTAGGGTTAGGGTTTGTGAAATTGGGGTTTATTCACACAAAATTAGGGTTATATATATGCATATTGATTGATTGGAAAATAAACATACTGTTATTTTTCTCTTAACATGGTGTTTTTAGTTATTGTTCTCTTTTGGTTTTTAGAATGCAGTGTTTGGAAGATATAGACCTATTCTCACTGTAAGCATCTCAACCGTGTCAATCATCTGCTAATTTTTCTGAAGCACTTAACACTCAAATTAAATATGATTTGATACTAAAAATTGCACAACAATTTAACAATTTAGAGGACGTTCATAATTTTTACAACAATTATACTAAAGAATCTGGATTTGGTACACGAATGCATTCTACCAAGAGGAGAAGGGACGGTGAAATCATTAGGAATGAGTATGTATGTTGCAAAGAAGGTCTGAACCCACTGAACGGCGTCATGGGATAACTAGAGAGGATTGCGGTGCAAAACTGTTTGTTGTGAAATACCAGTCAAGGGAAAAGTATGTTGTCTCCCAATTTGTCGAGGGTCATAACCACTCTCTTACATATATATATACGTACATATATATATAGAGTAAGCTTCTAAATGCGGACCTCCGCATCCAAGCAAAGTGCAGACCACCCCATTTCTCCCCTTTCCCGATTGAATTTTGATGATCCGAGCCGTTCAATGTGTTCAGAACGTGATTTTAAGGGTACCCGTGAGAAATCGGCAAAAAAAATGACTGGGAAGGGCTTGATTTGAGCAGTTTTTATTTGAACCGTTCAATAAAAAATAAACAAAAACTGCTCGGATGAAGCCCTTCCCGGTATTTTTTTTTTGCTGATTTCTCGCAAGTACCCTTAAAATCACGTTCTGAACACATTGAGCGGCTCGGATCAAAATTCGATTGGGAAATGGGAGGTCCACACTTTGCTTGGATGCGGAGGTCCGCATTAGAAGCTTACTCATATATATATATATATGTATGTATATGTATATTTATACAGCGTGTTAGTTTCCATACTTGAGCAATGTGAGACTTCACAACCCCCTCATCTTATTCTTCTGGAAGACGACGTTCTTGTTCTTGTCATATCATGATCACTGTTGAACTATACTATTTCAACGGTTGAGGGAGCATTAACAGCTTTCCGTGAAGCTATTAATGAATGCAGAAATTGGCAAGTAATGTTCATTTTGTTGAGATCTAATTTAAGTGGAAAGGTTGATGGGTTCATTTGGTCAGGTGTTGCACATTATAACTGACTGGTGGCCTCAACATCTACTGGACAAACATTCTGATGGTAAACAATCCTTATGATCTGGAAGGAGATAATCTCCTTGACTGACGACTTAGTTATCCTTTGATGTGACTCCAAGCGTGATGGATGATGATAAAAGCAATGGGTGGTGAGTATTTACGCAGTTTTTGGGTGATCTGGAAGGAAAAAAGTCAGCTTGTTTTCAAGACAGGTTTTCTGCACGGAATTGAATAAGACAAAGGGCAATCATGTCATTGCCTTTTGTTCTTGTGCTGAAGTTTTTCTTGAAGTACATTTCATGGACTTGTATGAAAGCTGAGCCCTTCCAATGCATACCTTTTTTTCTGCACATTCTGGGTGTGCATGTCTTATTTATGAAAGCTGTTATTAGCTTGAACAGATGCAGTACTAGCTCGTTATCGTGCCTAACAATGGGCATTTCCATATGCAGGATTGCAATTCTGAAACAAGTTTTGTATCAGCAACCTGGAAACTAAGGTGCATAACTAGTTCTGGAGTCTATTTTCCGATTTGAGATCAGCTTCATGTTGCCTATTTCTATATAATTTTATGGGGCTATAAGGTGACAAGTTGATGGGTTGTTCTACGTGTTGGTTTTGATGAAGCACCAAAACATCAATGAAATTACTTTGAACATGCAAAGATGCAAAGGAAATGTGCTAATGCAGAACAGTTGGAAGGCTTGCTCTAACATTCGTGCTTTTGATGAAGGAACATATTTAAGATTGAAACAAGTCCATAATATTCCTGATTAAGTATCTGAATATTTCGACATCAATTTTACTTGATGTAGCTTAGTTAAGTTATATTTGTCTAGTTTCTGTTATAGTAAGAGACTTTTTCTGGTGAATGACAGAAAGGCTAAAAGTACCACAACGTAGCTGAGTAAGAAAATTATGCACAGTTGTTGCCAAGAGAATTAGATTAAAGGAACACTCGGTGGAGTATTCTCATATCTCATGTCATGTTTTTAAGGACTTTGACAGAATGATTTTCTTGTTTTCTTTTTCGTTAGCTAGTCCAACTCTCCTTTTTTCTTTTTATAGTTAACAAACGAGACCTTTTTTACATGCTTAGGTTGCACATTGCATGTATCAGATGCTAGGATACACGTGAAGTTAGAGTCATTGAATGAGGTAAGACGATGAAATACACAAAAGGGGAAGGCAAGGGAGGAAAAAAAAAATTAGTTGGTATTTGTTGGCTGGTGATCTCCCTACTGCTGGGACCATACGAATGTTTGATCAATGTAGTTGAAATCTTTATTCGGTAGTGGAACTATTCATATTTGTGTGCGTCACCAATTGATAGAAGAATTCAACTTGTACGAAAAATTTTGAGGTTAAAAAGTGTATTGGTATAATTTAAAATATTTTTGAAATTTGTCAGATGGGCATTAAAATAATCTCTAATTTTGCCCTACATATTCCTTAACCACAACTCTATAGGCCGTGGTGAGAGAGACCCTCAACTTTGTCAAATTCAATTGGCAGGACCTTTCTCAGACTTCCATGGAGGCCACTTATTTCAGTTAATGGGAGTACGGTTTACGAATTAGATGACAATTTCAGAGTAAGAAATATGAATCCACCCTTGCTTCGGTCTCTGTTTTATTCAAGAACATTCACTCGGATTTGGGTGATTGCTTATGCACTCCATGTACTCAACAGATTGTTAGGCATGCCGAGAGTTGGGACATTTCCGCCCTTCAAGCAATTGGTCAGATATTTACACCAAGCTTTCTAGCGCATCGGGAATAAATGTCTCCCCCCTTACTTCCTGGAAGTTTCACAAGAACAAGTTGATACTTGATACTGCAGAAGATCAACAATTCCAAGTTGACACTGATTCTTCGCAGTTTTCAGACTCATATTAGTGACTGCTGCTATTTTAGAATTACTTGGCTATAACCATGTGGATCTCCTTCATAGAATTCTGTTGCAGACAATATTGTGAATATCATGTCATGGAAATATATATGCAAGTACCTACTGGCAACATGTT
Organism: Rhododendron ferrugineum; assembly: GCA_025642025.1. Taxonomy (NCBI): domain Eukaryota; kingdom Viridiplantae; phylum Streptophyta; class Magnoliopsida; order Ericales; family Ericaceae; genus Rhododendron; species Rhododendron ferrugineum. Next base: position 18,550,099 of record JAOTQK010000022.1, read on the forward strand.
CTTGCACTTGTTTTGATTTGTGGTTGTTCGGCGATTAGACTAAATGTACAAGAAAAATGTCTGGTCTCAAGTTGGTTTAGAGGTCTATCTGGAGTAGTGAAATATTAGTGCCATATTCACCCATTCAGCAACTACAACTAGGATTGAGATTTTTTTCTTGCTTGACAAAGAGAAATTGTATCAGAGAGGACCAAGGGTCACCAACCTTGCATAACGGGGAGGAAAAATGAAAAAGAACAAGTTCAGAAAACAGGAAGGATGAAAGGAAAGACAGTAGCATTCCCTGGAAAACCTAATCTGCCTCCTTTACCTTGGGAACATTATCATTAGTAGAGCATTCAACGAAGACTTGGGAAGTACTTCTTCCATTCCAAAAAGATTGTTCCATTTGCATAATGAGAATTTTAAGGATATGAATTGTTGCTAAAAAAAGTTTAAACTTTTCATAAATTGAAAAAACTCATTAATACATTGTATTTTGCCAAAAAAAAAGTTTTATATGTCTATTGAAATGATTTTTGTTTATTTTCGTTTTGCTGAAGATTTTTTGGTTCACATTTAGTACTTCTAAATTTTATTTAGCATAGAAATTATAGTTTTCCTTGTTTTGGTAAATGAATCATTTTGTGACAAGCAGCAAATGCAAGTAGCAAACATCACAAAGGGGTATCCGTCTTGCAACATACAGAACTAGACTGCCTACTAGAACAATGCAAGCAAACAATCAACAACAGATTGGCTAGGTTCGATTCTCTTATTTTCGGAAAGAGAATCTTATTCACGGATGAGCTGTGAATAAAGTTTATGGCGCTCAATCTTGGCCGTCCAAAAGTATTTTGGACGATCTGGATTAAAAATAATCTATTAACGGTAATAGATTGTTTTTAATAGATTATTTTTAATCTGGATCGTCCAAAACACTTTTGGACGACTAAGATTGTGCGGAGCCGTGAATAAATTTCTCTCTTTCGGAAAACATCTTCCAAGGACTAGCTCTTAATCTCACATTGATTTCAACAGCTGATATCACCCCCTGAGTATGTGTTGTGCTTCTCCCAAATATCCTTGCATTTCTGTCTAACCAAACCGGATAAAAAGCTACAGCAGGGAGATCTAGTACATATTGGTTCTGATGGAGTTAACATGGCAGTACCCAGAAGCCCAGGGCAGTTAAGTTCATAACTCCAAACCCCTGGTCTTCTTTGAATACTAAATCTGCTTATGTTGTTCCATATAAGCTACAGAGACTCCTCACTCTGAGAACATAACACAAATCCTGCATCAATATACTAACCCCTACCTCCTGAGTCTGTCCTTAATTTGCCAATTTCCCCAAATAAGCCAACTAGTGTATAAAAGCCCATTTAGGAACATTCCTATGGAACCAGACAAATAGGAGCCCGTGGAATTTTCCCACCCCTTTGCATCATAGCTCCCCATGTAGATTTAGTGGAAAATTGTCCTCAGAATTTCCCAACATGGTGCCATGGCTCGCAGCTTTAGCTTTGCGGTCATTTCTTCGAGGCCTGTCCTTTGCGGCCAAACCATAAATCACGGCTAGGCCAAGGCTCACGGCCATTTCGGGCCGGCAATAACCATGGTGCTGGACTCTTCGGTAAAGTGCTATCTCCCCTTAACTGCATGTCTTCATGGACTTGCCTTGGTCTTACTTCCGTCTCTGTTGGTCCCAGCATCGACTTATCCATCCTTGGGACCCGCGGTAGTAGAGATCACCACGGATGAGGCAATATCGTGAGAGAGTTGAGAGCGATAAGATCTCCTCGCAATGGGAGCAAGCCAATCTTTTGTTTCATCCTCGGGATAATTCACGGCAAACACACTCTGGCCCGTCGGTCCTCTTCGTGATACTTACCAAGGACCTCTTTTTATGGTACTTTGATATTTGCCCCCATCATGGCTAATGCATCGGGTAACACGTTTTCCATCTGCGGCTTATGGAGTATGTTGCCCCCAGCGCGGCATCTTTACGCCTACAAACTTTGCAGTTATCGTCATCCCTCCTTCTGTGAGTTGGGTGAAGAAAACTGCATCCGGGTAATGGGCTTCATGGCCTGCGAAAGGTGTTTTTCAACGCTCTAACCATCACTATTATTCCTCCATAAATCCCCTTCAAGCATTGATGGTAGCTCGAAGGAACGACAACGTGTTGATGTATCTAAGACCCTAGTATAACATGGTAGTTGGTCTGCCCTTTGATCTCATGAAACTTTGTGGCCGAGCGAATGTCCCCCACTGTTAGATCTACAGTGACATGGCTGAGAGATTGCTTCTTGTCTCCCGCGAAGCCCGCAATTGTGATGGGTTGTTTTACTAGACTTCTTGCGAGTAACCCCAACTTCTGAAAAGTTGATATCAGCGTAAGGCTTGTGAATGCCCCTCCATTGCGATAAGCTTGCGTCAACTCGACTTTGTTGATGTAAGCCGTCTGATGAAGTAGTTTCTGGCGTACTCTGTCAACGACCTGCAAAACAGATGAAAATTATGGGCACCAGTGTGGCTGTCGCCAACACCCCTCTGATGCCTAAGTCAGACAATTTGTCTTATTAGAGAGAAAGGACTAATGAGATTAATCAAGCATAAGTTGCTTACCCACTCTTGTGGAATTGGCGTCTTTACACTACAAGAAAAAAACACATTTGGCGACCAACTTTTGGCGACCAAAACATTTGTTGTCGCTGATTGTCAATTTTTGGCGACTAAAATATTTTTCGTCGCTGATCGTAGACATTTGGCGACTAAATTCTTTTTTGTCGCCGATTTTGTAGGCCTTTGGTGACTAAAACATTCTTAGTCAGCGAAGTGTTGCCATTTGACTACCAACAATCATTTGGTCGCCGAAAACAAACAATTGGCGACCAACCAATAGTCGGCAAAGAAAAACATTAGGCGACAAAAAAAATAGTCGGGGAAAGCTACCAATTGGCGACTAAATTCGTTTTGTCGCCGTTTGTGTGAACCTTTGGCGACTAAAACATC
>JAOTQK010000022.1:18553195-18583346 GCA_025642025.1 Rhododendron ferrugineum
CCTCCGTCTCCATCATCTCTCTCTCTCTCTCAATTTTTTCTGGGTTTTGCACTTCTGTCTTCTGAGATTTGTTTAGTCCAGTCCAACGGCCCCGGCCGACCCGACCCGACCCGACCAAAATACTCGGTTTCCCGGACGGTTTTCACAATACCTCGGTTCGGTGGCGGGTCCTCGAAAATTCTACTCGATGTAGTCGGGTCGGGTGACGGGTTCGGTTCAAACCCGACCCGCCCGACCCGTGCACACCCCTACTATGTACACTTGGACCCCAAAGTTTGAAGAGTTTGAAAAGCTACCACCAATAGAAAAGAAGGCTCTTCCCTCAAGCGTAGAGCCACCGAAATTGGAGTTGAAAGCCTTGCCCGACACGCTAAAGTATGTTTTTCTTGAAGACAATGAGATCTATCCTGTGGTTATATCCTCATCTCTTGGGAATCTCCAAGAGGTGGAGTTGATCAATTTGTTGAGGAGGCACATGAAGGCTATATTGAAATCTATCAAACAAGATCCATATTGTATATTTTTAGCAATGTACATTGAGAGATATAAGCAATTGAAAATGACACGAAGAACTGCAGTGGACACTTAAATTGGGACGGAGGAAGTATTATTCTAGACATTCTCATCCATGTTTGCAGAGAAATAATATTCGGAAAATATTCTAATATCTTTAATAGCCATTAAGCAACCAAAGATGAATAAGGGGCCCAAGTTGAAAAGTTACGATCGAAACTTAATTTTTTTGAATAAAGACAAAAATAAGTCAATTTTTTCGTCTTTATTCAAAATAATTTGGGTTTCGATAATAATTTTTTACTTTTTAGATTCCTCTTGTCATGACGAAGCAATAATTTACAAAAAATTAACGAAAAATTAATAAATGCGAAAAAAATTTAAATAAAGACCAAAAAATAAATCACTTGGATTATATAGCCCAACAACCCCTAAGTGTACGATTTCATAGCTTAGAGAGTAATTTAAAAAAAAAAAAAAAGCGATTATAATTTAAGGGAACAAGATGTTATTAAGCCAGAAAATAACGGCTTTAGATGAGATGATTGGCCAGAGCCTGCCTTGGGGCCACACCCAGGTGAGAGATCTTCCTTCCTTCTCTGGCTTCTCCACAATTCATATTCCCATCCTCAACCTCTCAAATCCTCTACAGACCAAAACCCTCCTAATAATCTCACAACCACCCAAGATTCTGTTTCCAATCACCACCAAAATCCATGGCGACGACCCCTTTCCTGCTCCAAACAAATACCATCAAATACACTCCTCTATTGCACCCATACCCAATTCGCCCCTCGTCGCCCCCTCTCCAACCCTCCAAGATTCCCGCCAAATTTCGCACCACCGCCTCTTCTAAACTAACCGTGAAATGCTCCTTCTTGTTCCCGGCTAGTAATAGCGACGTCTCAAACAAGACGAGTAGTTCTATACAATTGTTTTCGGATAAGCAACGTGCTACTGCGAACAACCACTTCGAAATTGTTTCCAATTCGATTCTGAAAGCCCTAAAAGCCCTCCGCAATCCCGCCGTAGCCACGGTTCTGGTGGGCTTGCTGCTCATGTACGATCCCGTCAATTCAGCCTTGGCCGCTTCTGGTGGGAGGATGGGCGGAAAGTCCTTTTCGTCCTCTCGGTCATCGTCTTCGTCCTCTTCATCGTCGTCAAGGAGTTACACGACGCGGGAGGCGGGCCCGGGCCGGGGTCGGGGTTTTTCTGATTCTTTCTCCTATTATGCGCCTTCCCCGTTTGGGTTCAGTGGTGGCGGCGGTGGGTTTTACTTGGGGCCGGCAGTGGGTGTTGGGGTGGGTGCTGGGTCGAGTTTCTTGTTTGTTTTGGCGGGTTTCGCCGCGTTTATTTTGGTTTCGGGGTTTTTGTCGGACCGGTCGGAGGGGAGTGTTCTCACTGCTACTGAGAATACAAGTGTTCTCAAGCTGCAGGTACTGTTCTCTCTCTTGAGCATGACCTAATTGCTTGATTTTGTCAGTATTTTCTTGTAAGTTGGTTCTTATTCAATAAAAGGAAAATTCTAATCACATCACAGCCGAAAGTGATTAATATGCAAAAAGTGCATCGATATCTGTAAGAGGTGTTTAGATATCTCTGAAAGTAAAACGATATTTGTGAAAAAATTCATTGAAAGTCTTTACTTTTTTAGCACCCAGTGAGTTGTGGATAGCAGAGCCATTCAATAAAAAACTCCAAAACTAAAGGCTGAGGGGAATATCCTTGAGAGCCCAACCATTCAAGGAAAAGATCAATACAAGCAAATGCTAAGCACAACAGCCGACAACACGAAAGATACACAATCAAACCCAAAACACCAGCAACTAAGCCACTACTTACTACATGACCAAGAGTACAAAACCAGCCCAGCCTAGGAACTTGCATCCAAGAACCTGCTGTGCAAGAGTCTCTAATCTACATGTTCCGTGCATTTGGTGAAACATTACTCCCAGCAGCCATACAAGCCCTCAAGTCCATCCCAATCATTGCCAAGACTCTCTCAGCATTAAGACTCTTACTTTGGAAAGTTCTCATAATCCTTTCTCCCCTAAGTTTGATTTACAGCGGCTGTGAGGGAGGCCAGCTTTACCACTGTGTGTCTTGCCCCAGAGCCTTTGCAATGCTGATGGATCCAACCAATCTCAATGGACAGAGCTTGAGGCCTCCTAAGTCCTAACCACCTCACCTTCCAATATCCAATTAGGAAAAGGGCATTCAAAGAAGATGTGAGTCTTCATGCCCTGTGAACACAAAGAGCACTCCATCTGCAGTGATTCCCCAGACAACAAGTCTATCTCTTGTTGCAAGTTTTCCCAAAACAACCATTCTGACTACGAAGCACCATCTTTTGACATGCTTTGAAAACAACACCTCTATATACCATGGTAACATTGGTCTTACAGTTCTACTTGCCTCCCAAACAGACTTCGAGGAATATGTACCTGAAGCTGAAGGTATCCATTCAACTCTGTCTTCCCTTTCCACTTGAGGAACCAAACTTGAAGATGTTTGGTCAATTATTTCCTGAGTGACTTGGTTTCTGCTTCTTGTCCAGTTCCACCATGCATTATCAATGATTGAAGACACCTTAGCAATGAGAGACCTGCCCATATTATATACAACCCTATTCCCATATCTGATATATAATGGACCTGAGGGGTGCAAGTTATGTAGACAGAGAAAAGTAGATTGGCTGTCCCTGATGTCATATGTAATAAGGTGCTGACAAGCCTTCTAAGTCTGAGAATCTTCTTTATCGCCCACGAAGCATCTTGGAATATCCATATACCAAACACAGTGCTGTCTTATGACATACAAAAGAACCCACCTAACCCATAAATGTCAGGTTTGTTGCATATTGCTCACAAATGTCTCATCAAAGAAGCTCTGTTCCAGTCTTTCAATAGTCTAAACCAAAGGCGACCACCCGTTTTTGGGATACCCATGTAGCCTTCTCACTGAACTTTGGTTCCTGCCTCCTGGTTTGGTTAACGTAGACCCCTTCCACAGGACAACCCTAAGCATACCTTCAGCATCTATGAGAATCTTCTGATGCACGATAAATATGAAGCTCCAACATACTTGGATACTCCCTAGAACATAATTGATCAGCTGCATTATCCCACCATAGGACAAAAGCTTATTGGACTAAGATTGAATTCCAGCAAGAATTCTCTCCTGCAGGATAATGCTCACCATAAATACGTCTCAGGCCGATTACCTCATATATCTCCTAGTTGATTGAATTAGTTTGCATGGTTCTTTGCCAATTGCTAGCTTTAATAAAATTTGATTTGGTTTGACTGTATTTCTTAACTTGCTGTTGCTGGTATCTATTTATCTTGTCAGTGTTGAATTCTAGATCCAAAACTTTGAAGATCAACCACAACCCAAACATAATTTCAATAAGACTAAGCCATGAAATGATTGATGGTGTTTTATTAGCTTTTATAGCACTTATGTAAGAGGTTATCGATTTCTTAAAGGTGATTTTCTTTTGGAGGAATCCTGCCTTCGTCCTTGGTCGGAGTGTGATATTCATTTTTTTAGGGCATGTGTGTGTCTAGGGAGAAAGAGATGGAAGAAATTTGTTTGCATAGATTACCTGATGGTGCAACCGTTGATTGGATGGAGCATAGTTACCCCTTTTGTAAACCTCAAGTGAAGCCCAAGGTCCTCATGCACTCAAAGAAGTCTTTTGTGGTTTAGTTATTTTGTTTCTTACTAGGAGTAGGTATTTCAAATTTTACTTAGCTTGTTGTTAACGTTCTTTTTTATTCAATAAGTTTGGGAGACTTGAGTTGAAATTAGAGGTTCAATGATGTCTTGTTATCCATCTTTTATACCAGGGATAGTCTAGACTTCTTACCTTACTTGGGTTTTTGTTAAGATTAGTAGATGTAACCTCATTATTCATCATGTGGACAATCTCTTTAGTAATATAACTACTCTCTCTGTTGACAAGGTATGAAAGCTGGTGAAGGTCTCCGGAGTAGCAGCCCTATGTCTTCTCCTCCCCAGATGTATTGTTGACATCTCGTCCCTCCAAGCACAGAACTATAGCTGCTATAGATCGATCTCTGTTTATCTTCTTCGTAGGATCTCTCTTCTCTGGCCTCAGTTTGTGCTTTCCATAGACTCGCTAGACTAAAAAATGTTGAATAGCTTGATATTCATTGGTTGGACCCTTTTCCTAATAGCTTATTTCTTGTTTGGATGTGAAATATTTTCCAACTCAAAAGACCCTCATTACCCCTACTTCCAATTATTACTCTCATTTCTCTCTCCACTCATTACCCCTATCTCCAATCATTATTCTAATTTCTCTCTCTATCTCTCCCCACTCATTATCCCTATCTCCAATTATTATCATAATTTCTCTCTCCACTCATTATCCCATAAACCAAACCCAAATTTTTTTGAAAACCCATCCAAACAAGGCATTAAGCTTTTGAAATTGCTCGTAACTTAACATGGTATTAGAGCTCAGGTTGTGAGAGTTCTTAGGTTCAAGTCTCTGTTTGCATTTTTTTTCATTATTTGCATTCTGTTTCTCCCTTTCGTATTCTGTTTCACTCCTCCTTTGATAATTTGCATCTCCACGTGCAAGACGGGGTTACACGTGACGGAGGATATTGAATACCTTGATATGCAGTGTTGGGCTCATTTCCTAATAGCTTAAGCTTTTGGAACTACTGGTAATTTAACTCAAACAACCCTCACCAATGACTCGCCAGACCTCTACGATCTTCTTCTGTTTCACAGATCTTGGACGACCTATTTGGAAACCCTAGCAGGGTAGTGGATCAATGAATGAAATAACAGTACTTATAGGGATTGGTTTCGTAAATAAAAGTTTTGAGGGCATGTTATTTTGTATTGAAGGAAGGTCAGAGTCTGGACTTCGGAATTATTCCTTCGTTTGGGTACCGCCTAATGTTTTCAGCTTTCCTCGGCCTTATTGGCTACCAGTTATTGAGGAATTCTAGTATGTCAGTTTCTGTATTGGACAATGCTTGAATGTTTTCGATGTAGTCAATATCTGTAAATTAAGAAATGTAACTTGTGTTGACACTTGACAGCACTATCATTTGTTTTCTGTATCGCAATATGTTTAAAATTAACAGAGCCATTTCTTTGAAATCCATCTTACAGTTGTCTGTTTCTAGGTTGGGTTGTTGGGTATGGGGCGGTCACTTCAAAGGGATCTGAATAAGATTGCGGAAAGTGCTGATACATCCACTACAGAGGGTTTGAGTTACGTATTGACAGGTAAAACTTCTTATAAGTGCTGCTGTTGTAGTTATTGAAGTTTAACATGTTCTGTGCGTGTGGTAATTTGGAGATAGATGTTTAATAGAAGTTGGAAAGGTTCTGTCAAGCCTTAGTTTAATTTACATATAACCTCTTTTCATCTTCTTTGGTTATACAAGAAAATGTATTATGCACATACTGTAGATTCTTGCATGTGATTTGGTAGAAATGTTATAACAAAATTCTTCACAATTTTAGTTATTTCTTTTGATAGGTAAAAAATTGCACTCAGAATGGGTTGTTCCCCAAAAAATTACACTCAAAGAAGGTTTGCTTATGGATATCGTCAGAGAGAGTACCATATATGATGGGGAGGGCATTTGCATCATTTTCAGAGAGAGGTTGTCTTTGAAATTAGCATGTTTTACCTCTTGGACCTGTCGATCCTTGTTTTTGAAGCAAGGCAAAGCACCTTTTATTTGTTTTCACGATTTATGGAAATCATATAAACGTGTAGAGAAAATAAACCACAAAAACAAATTACCACAGATGTTTTGTTGTTTGTTTTGAAAAAAGTAAAAATAGAAACAAAAAGCAAGAACATTACCAAATGCACCCTAAGGCCTTAAGTAATGCCCAGTGTCCATAGATTAGCATTTTGACATAAGAAAAATAATACGGTTTCGGACCGTTCGTGTTCTTACGTGTAATACGATGTTATAAAATTTCTAAAGTATTTTAGAATCAAACTTATCCTCACCATGCCCATACTCTACTTTTTAAAGATTTTCTTGTCTGTCCTATATTGGTATCCATGCTTTTCAAAGATTGCATGTGTTTGTACCATACCCACATATGGAGGAACGTTTAGTCACAAATGAGAACGCTCGTTGACCCTCTATCTGACAACTTAACCTTTCAGATGAGTTGAAGGGTAACAATAACAACACTGAATTGTGTGTGACAACATAATCTCACTTGTGCAGAGAGAGGTTTTGGTTGAGGGTTTTGTCTATAGTTTACTTGTCTGGCTTCATCAATTTTTGTTATAAGATGCAATTTGTCGAGCCACTTATATTCTCTTAATTGATTGCCCTAACAAGTCGGTTCTTATTATTTCACTGTTGTTGCAGAGACAACACTTGCTTTGCTTCGGCATCCTGACTATTGTATCTCTGGTTATTCATCTGTAAGTAAATACCATTCCTTTTTGGCATTTTTAACTTTGTAGTTTGTTCCAGATTTTTTATTTTAATAGTCTGTCAAGATTTCAAAACCATCTAACTACAAGGTTTTGAAATACTATTTGTCTATTTTCAATCTCTTAACTAGCAAACCCTCCCTTCATTTTTTTTTTTTTGGATTTTTATAGCTGATCCTATGTAAAAAAAAAATTGTTCCCTAGCTTTCTAAAGAAACATATGGTCCATATGGACATGTTTGGTTGCTTATGGTTGTCCATTGATGCTGACATACTCATTTGACAACATAGTGGCATGGTACTGACCTACTAAAATGCATTTGATTTGTACTTGCATGTCTGAGCTGAACAAAAACTAGGAGTTACTCTATTCCTGATTTAGCATTGCTATATATGAAATGCTTGGAAGTATCCAAGGTGAAAATGAACTCTTAATCATTGTCAATATACATCAAAAAATTAGCTATGCCCGGCGGGGTTTAACTCAAATAAATTGTTTGGTATGTTGTTAGTAATTCCCATTGATGCTATGGCGATGTCTTTGTCTTTGTTCTATGCGGTTTCTGACTATTTACTTCTTGTTCTATGCCCTTTTTGCTTCCCTTGCAAGGCCATATTTGAATTTTGGAGAAGAGGGGTTCCTCGAGATAGGTAGGTCAAAGTTTATATGATTGGTAATGAGATTAATCTCCTTGGTAGGCATTACCTAATGAAAGCAAATACATTGGTTCATTCTTAGCTAACTTTTGACTTGGTGGAACGGAATTGGAAGTTGTGTAAGAGGGATTGGTGGTTAAAACGTTTCAGTAAAAGCATCTTCCAATGAACTGGGATTGTTGGAATGCACGCTAATAGAGGGGTTTGTGAGAATACAGGATTGTCTTATGTAAATCACGAGGTCATGGTTGATGGAAATGTTGGTTTTTGGTGGAATGGTTTTGTCAGTCTTTGTTATGTGCATTCTTCTTTGTGTGAGTTTGTGATGGCTCAAGGGGATTGATGTTTCGGGGTGAAATGAGGTGTTTCTTTGACAGTCTTCAGGTCTGGAAAGGGGAACGAAATGATGAGTCAAAATGGTAACTTAGTTTGGAATAGGTTATATTTTCTCCAAAATGACGTGACATGGGGACCCTCAAAATCCTTGGAAGCCTGTTATCAAGTTGGGGGAGTTCCTTTCTTTGCCGATAAAAAAAAAAAAAAAAAAAAAGTTGAGGTAGATCCTAGCCTTGAGAAGTCTGAAAGGGTGCTTCGCTTTTCCCTTGTATGAACGTAACTGGATTAAATGTTGTGAGCACGGCTGCCTTCTTCCACTTAATACTGCAGTTTTATAGATACCCCCTTGCCCTGGCAGACTTCCCCCCTTTCCCCCTCCTTATTTTGTTTATGTTACTTTTCTCTAGTATTATTTAATTCAACGGTGTGGGTATATGGAGGTCCTCCACCCCTAAGCGGCCATGGGAGGATCCTCCATCCACTGACTACTGAGGCAGCACCCTAACTCCATGGCTCGCACGCCACATATGGAGGCGAGCTCACCCAAAGACTTACATTGCTTGCCTCCCAGAGCTCTGAAGTTCCCCCCTTATGGCGACTCCGCACAACACCCTAGGCCGGGAGCAGGGCCTAGGTACTTACTCGGGACCTAAGGAGGAATGCGGATTGGAGGCTAGAGTGAAGGGATTGTCAAGGCCCGGCTCACCTCCGAGGTGAGCTCCACTTGACCGGTCATAGAGAGAGAGGGGTTTGCCGATGTCACCTGACGTGTGAAGATCACCAATGTCACCTTATGTACGAAGATCTCTGCGTATCCTGTCTGACAAGCTGATACATAGGAGCCTGTATCATACCTACCATCTGGCATGACACAGGCCTCCATATATCACAACTGTCTCTGGGGTACCCTTGTGGCAGAACTTCAGTTCTGATATAACACTCAAAGAGGAATGTGGTACTCTGCGCAGCATTAATGAGGAGAGGAACGCTTCCTTCCCCTCCAAGGCTCTCAAGCTCCTATATAAAGAGGAGTTAACTCTCATTAAAGACAAACACTCATTACACACCTACTCTCCACTGCCATCCCTCTCTCTCTCTCTCTCTCTCTAAGGCTGCCCTAAGCTCTCTCCTCCTCCACCTCCAGTGGTCCTGAGTCAGTGTAGTAACCGCCATACTCCCAGAGGGTAACCTCAGGTACTCTTCCCACTTCTCATCCCCACAAACGGAGTTAAATTGACAGAAGAACGTTGATCACATATCTCTTCAACTCTTTGGGAAGTCATGAGAATATTCTCTATGTTTCTGCGAGTAGTTTCATATTGCAATTTAACATAATTCTGCTGCTTCATTTTCTTTCAGCTGCTTTTTTATCCTTTTAATCCTTTGGATAGGTGGCACAGTATAAGTATTTATGTATATCATTCAGCTATGGGTAACCCTGGACGCTTGTGAATTGATAGTCTTGGCATGGTTTGGAAGTCTACGTAATTACATGTTCTTTTCTATGATTGCTGGGTGCTATTCCTGTCTAGAAAAGATGCAGTCCTATAGGTAGAGGTCAAAGGAGTTTGAACTTTGTATTGAGGCTGTGGATCTGATAAGGGAAGAGGATAATGCCATACATAGAAATTCTAGACACGCCAAAGCTGAGGTTGATTTTCTTGCAAGTAGCAAAGAATTTTTTAGTTTTTTCTTGTGGTACTTATTTCCCGGGTTCTGATGGTTTTTAAGAGAATCTCCTCCTTTTTTGCTTATCTCTGTCTACTGACAAAGTTTTATTTCTTAATCCCACATATTGAAGAGCATATGATGAGCGAAGTCCCACATCGCATGAGTACCAAAGTACACATACATCAAATTGCCCAAATTCATTACATTTTCTAACATATATAGCTTTATTCTCTCCATCTTCCTCTCACTCCAACCAAAAACCCTAAAGTTTGCAAGGATCAGTCCAACCCTCTCTCTCTCCAAAATAAAAAATCCTAAATTAAATTGAAAGGATTTGCTGTAATCAATTCAAATTAACCAATCCACCCTCCCTCTCCCTTCTCCTTCAAATTTATCTTTTGGTCTCGGATTTGGGGTTGAGGTGGGTTTTTTTTGTTGGGATTTGATTTGATGGGGTGTTTGGAGGGGATTGGAGTATGGTGATGTTTGAAGGAGGAGGAGAAGAGAGATAGAGAGGAAATGAGAAGCATGAAGGGGGGAGTTGTGCGTGTGAGTGAGGAGGGGTGTTTCCTTAAAATAAAGTAATGTACGGGTTAAAAATGTCAATTCATGTGAAAATAGTGCCATTTCATCCATTTCCGTTAGAAATTGGATGGAATTTAACAATGGGTGCCGAATTCAAGGGGTTTTGTAAACTACATGTGTCTAATTGAAATAAAGTGAAGTATAGGTGCTTATGAGACATTTAGCTGAAAGTTCATTGGCCGAAATGAAATTTTCCCTTTAATCTTTCTCAAACATTCATTTTGATCTATTATTCTTTTCTCCCGGGACTGCAAATTTTCGCTTACACATGCATCAGGAGTATTGAACACAATACACATGCATCATGTTCTAATCACATGCGGTGCAGGTGGATGTAAAACGAAGCATAGATGAAGGCGAGAAGCGGTTCAATCAACTTTCAATTGAAGAACGTGGTAAATTCGACGAAGAGACATTAGTCAATGTGAACAACGTAAAAAGGAAAAGCGCAACAAACCAAAGAGCTAGTGGATTCAGCAACGAGTATATTGTGGTAAGTACGACTTGGAGATGGTTCTTCTGGAATTCCTTGATATTGACTTGGTCAGTGAGGTCAAGTTTCATAAAAGAACCTAAACTTGTTCCAGTTTATTGTTATTGTTAGCTTAAACTACCTTTGTAAGAATAGCACCTCCCAAGTTGATATTTGGGCATGATGGCCTCTCCACTCATTAGCAAGTTTGGTGTGAATTTGGCTTTCATGTAATGTAATATTAGAGGTAGGATGCACCATGCATGAACTTTTGGTTCATTATGATACCTATATTATGGATCCTCTATTTACCTCCCCACGTGTGTGAGTTGCATGCGTAGGAATGTTAGATTTCTTCCCACTTTAGAAAATAACAACTCCCAAACTCGTATACGAACCTTTTGAGCCCTTCATCATTGAGTTTAATACTTGAACATAGTGTCAAAGCTAGGGTTCGAGTGGCCTTGGGCTAGACATTCGTTTTGCAATGATTATTTCCTTCACATGTACACCATCTTAGATATCAAATTATGTCTGACTCTTATGTTTACTGCTCCTTGTGTGAGGTTGGCTGTCTCATTCGTGGCATTGTTAGAGGTTGTTCTACATTGGTAAAATAGTACTCTGGGCTGCTCATATGTGAGATTGTTAGAGCTTGTCCCAGACTAGTAAAATAGGACCTCCGAGTTAGTATATTAGTATTGGAGGCCTCTCTCATTCGACAATGGATTTTAAGCTGGACGTTGTCCCTGCTGCAAATTGCTTGCTATACTAGTAGCGTTATTCCTTATTTTCAAAGCTTATGTAGATTCTGTTTTTAAATAACAAAAAAAGTACCGTTATTCCTTATTTTCCCTTCTGTATATGCTGTTTTCATATTTACTGGATCCGTGAGCGTTGATAAATGCATCTCAACTCGTGATATTTTTTTTTTGCTTAACAACTCCTTCCAATATTTTTCAGTCATGGCATGTTTCTAGTAGTGCATTGGCTTATGTGATTGATTTTTCTTTTTTTCTTTTTTTTTTTTTTTTGCTTTATACTCCCTCCAGCCCAATTTGTTTGTACACCTTTCCGCTTTATAGCATGTCCCAAAGTGTTTGTCCAATTTTCGAAGTCAGTGGGCTAGGTTATGTAAATTAGCCATTATCGCATTCTCTTTTGTATTCAAATCATAACACAACCTAAGGAAAATAATAAACTGCACATTGAATTTCCAAAGCAGGACTTCATTGCATTTCTAAAATGTTAGTTGTATGTATACATAGTAGTCAGTATACACAACACGTTCTAAACAAAACTTTTCTATGCACAATGCCTTCATGTGCTTTGAACAAAATTCACAAAATGAGGAATTTGGATCGAACACATCTATCAAAAAACTTCTTTGACCCAAGGCTTTTAGGGCTTCAATCTTCACATTTCTTAAGATATGAAGCTTTTAGGGTTTCATAGGTTGGTTTTCATTCTTTTTCCTGGTGTCTGTGAGTCCTCAAAACCATGCATGCGTTCTTAGTGGGGCAACCTACCTCATTTAGGGTTTTTACATGGCGTGTACACTAAAGATACTGGACCATTACTGCTTTTACTGTGTAGAATATGTTGCATTAGAGATTTAGATAATTCTGTGGTAGAATTGATTTTTTTCCCTCTTTTCAGCTACCAAGTTTTTTTTTTTAAGTTAGGATTACTTTCTAATTATCATTTGGGAGATAAACAAATTGCAGATAACAATCTTGGTGGCTGCTCAAGGAGTGCATAAACTCCCTGCTGTAAATGGCAGTCGAGACTTGAAAGAAGCCTTGCAAAAGCTTGCCTCTATCCCTGCAAGCAGAACACTTGTGAGAATCGATCTATATAATCCCAAACCCATGTCACATCTGGATTCTGTTTTTCTTCCCTGTCTAAATCAAATTGATTTCCATGCAGGCTGTTGAGGTTTTGTGGACTCCCCAAAACGAAAATGACACATTGTCGGAGCGAGAATTGCTTGAAGATTACCCACTCTTGCGGCCTCTGTGATAGTTATTTGCTTTCTTACGGGTTTTCAGGAAGAGGTGTATGGCCAAAAAACTGCTTTTAGGATCGGAAGTAGGCTTGGTAAGAAGTGGAAACCCTGTATATTGCTCGCTTCTGCCAGGTTGATTACAATGTAAGTTTTTGTAAACCCACCAGGAAAGAGTGTTCATTATGAATTGAAACCTATGTCTCGTTAATCGTTTAATTGTAATTATACCTCATTTTTGTCCCACGAAAGTTCATAGTTAGTGCGCTTCTGTACCTTACTGGTTTTGTCTGTACTTTTTATTTTCTTGTATCATTTCTGCTCACAGCCAGAACATTTGGACTCCGGTCCCTTTTAATTGTCACTATCCTTGTTTATCTTTAGAATGGGGAATGTGACTCTAGTTTTGAGATGAATCACAGAGTGACAGAGAGTTTAGTATTTCAGATACGAAAGTCTGGGTTTTTATCTTCTTTTATTTTCTTTTGTGGATTAAACATGCACTCATAAATAGTATTACAAACCAGAGGAATGGCAGCAATTCATGAGCTTCTGTTACCGTAACGACTTTTTCTTTTTCCTTTTCCTTTTCATCTTAAGAGCTGAAAACCAATTACCCTTCACCTTTTTTTTGTTTTTGTTTAATAACAATGAAATGATTAAACCAGCCATTCCAATTGTCAGATGTTTCTTTAGATGTCTGTTCAGAAGCGGTCATCTTGTTCGTCTTACTCCTCCATCTTGTTAGGAACTCAAATATTGTTTCCACATCTTGTTCGGTTACGACATACTACTGACTATAGGAGTATTCGGCCCCGAAAGCATTTCCAATATCCTACCTCCCCAATACGGGTTTTGGAATTGTTGAACTTAATCAATAACTGGAGAGCGATACCAGAAAGTGTCATTGGGCATAGTTGTCCTTGTGGTTTTAGAAAACACACAAATATTCCCAAGTGCATTATAGGGTCTGGGCACTATCAAAATTGTTGATGCCTGATATCTTACAACTTGTCGGACTTTTAGGGAGATTTTTATTCAACTGACCATTATTCGGATCTCGATGCCAAGAGGACTTATTTAGTACTCCCTCCGTCCCTAAATAAGTGTCCAACGCGCAAATCTAGGTGTTCAAAAATATGCATTTGTTTCGTTAAAAAAATCAAATTTTTTTCACAAATCAATAGATAGCAATGAGTTCTATTATATTGTGAAAAAAAATTAAATTTTTTAATGAAAAACATGCATATTTTGTAAGGTCTAGTTTTTCGCGCCCGGACACTTATTTAGGGACGGAGGGAGTAGATTCTTGAGCGTAAGCAATTTGAGAAGAAAAAGGATCCAATTAATGCTACTACAAGTCACGGTGGGTGATTTAACCTATTCACAACCATGACAAAATGCCTCATCAGGATCCTTTGTCCTAGAGGAGGATACATTCTAATGCCCACCTACGCGAACTACATGTATGGGTAGTCTCAATTCGTCTCCCTCAAGCTAGGATTTTACCCTTGCGATATAGCCAGCGGTGGCTTTAGGGTTTTAGTTCAACGGTGACAAAAATATAAAGATTTTTTTTTTTGTATATAAAGCTCTATATAAAATGTTTTTTTTATTATGTTCTTCATTTATTTAATTTTGTTGAGTTATATTATCTACATACTCAAAAATTTAAGTGAAGTGTTTTTTACTTTGACTACTCATGAACAATTTAGTGCCGACAATATGAAAAAATACCAAAAAAAATCAAATTATATGTAAAAGAAAAATACGAAATTTTAGTGCATTATTCGAGTAAAGGGGTTTTGCGTGAACCCCTCCAACATAGGTGAAGCCGCCCTTGGTATAGTGAGTACTGAAACGTGGCTTGCAAGGTGCCTATTTGTTTGCTCGAAGCTGCTTAACAGAGAAAAAGGACTATAGAAAATGTAAACGTACATACCAAAACAAATGAATCAATGAGAGTTTGGAGTCTATCTCCCGTATCTAGTCCATAGTGTCTCCATTGTGACCAGGACCCATAGAAGCACGGGATTCAGTTCCTAGCCAATTGCGTTCACTCGATACTGAGTACAAATTGGAGCTATCGAATACTTGTGGCACGAAAGCCTCCAGCAATCTATACCTGGCAAAAAGAACGACCCCAAGCACCGATAAACTCGGAGTCTGATTTAGGTCCAAAAACAATACATTTGACTCCATAGATACGCTCGATCTTTATGTCACTATTGATAGATCTTAGGCTAAGGTAACGAATGGGGGGCATCATCATTGGGTTATTTGTATCTGGTTTGGATTATACATGTCATTCAGGCTACCTCGAGATATATTTTAGATGAGAAATAGGAACAATTTGACTTGAAAATAAGCATGCAGAGTTCTAAACGACGCTTTATGGGCATGCGATGTTCTTAACCGTATTATAAAAGGAAAAAGAATTAAAAAAATTCTTGACATCTTGTTCATACATACAAGGTGTATATGGACCTCAAAGTTTGTGATAAAATTTACTCCACTAATCACCGGATTGAGTGACCCTAATGAGCCTTAAGGTCGATGCCAGTAAAGAAACAGTAGCCGTCGTTCAATAAAAAAATTGTAAATCCAAAATTGTAGATTAAGAGGATTTTTTTTTTTTTTGATAAGAAGATTAAGAGGATATCAATTTGAAAAGTTTAAGGACTCAACAGGTTCAATCAATTGATTAAGGATAAAACTGACAAAAAAAAAAAAAAAAGGATAGTTGAGGGGACAAAAGTGAAATTCAGCCGAAACTATTGGTAGTATAGGGCGGGTTCCCATTGGCCGAGTTGCTGACCTTTTATTCTGGGAGGACTACTCAATAATTTTCCCTAACCCACCTTATCCTGAGCCTCCCTTTCCTCAAGCAGCATATGCCTATGTCCCTTCCATATGGATCCCTTTGATTTCCATATGGATCCCTTTGATTTCTCCTCCACCCAGTCACAGCAGCACCAGCACAATTTAGCAGAAAAACACACACACACACACTCACCATTTTCTAGAGAGAGAGAGAGAGAGAGAGAGAGAGTATACAAACATCCATTAATACCCACTGATGGCTTCTGCAACAACTAGACCCACCTTCAGTTTCCACCTCTCCTCCTCATCTCCTCCCAAACCAACACCTAACCTCCCATTCCCACCTCTCCTCCTCGGCAGCAAAAGCCTCTCTCTCTCTGCTACTATTCGCAAACACCCCCCAAACCTCAATATTTTCACTGCAAAATCCATCGACGTATCCAAAGAGGACAAACCCATTTCAGAACAAGCCCCTGATAACCCAGAAACACCACCCGCCTCCGATGATTATCCTCCACAGCAACAAGAGCTCCCGTTAGACGAGAGGCGGCGGCTGGAAGAGAAGTTTGCCGTGCTGAACACGGGCATATATGAGTGCAAGTCGTGCGGGTACAAGTACGACGAGGCAGCTGGGGACCCGGCGTACCCAGTCCCGCCGGGGATGCAGTTCGGCAAGCTGCCGGAGGACTGGCGTTGCCCCACGTGCGGGGCGGCCAAGACTTTCTTCGAGAGCAAGAGTGTGGAGATTGCTGGTTTTGCTCAGAACCAGCAGTTTGGGTTGGGTGGTAATACTCTTACCTCTGGCCAGAAGGCTGTCCTCATATACGGTGGCTTGTTGCTGGGCTTTGCGCTTTTCTTGTCTGGTTACTTTCTTCAATAATCATGGGCTATTATTGCC
This sequence comes from Rhododendron ferrugineum, assembly GCA_025642025.1. Taxonomy (NCBI): domain Eukaryota; kingdom Viridiplantae; phylum Streptophyta; class Magnoliopsida; order Ericales; family Ericaceae; genus Rhododendron; species Rhododendron ferrugineum. Next base: position 18,569,613 of record JAOTQK010000022.1, read on the forward strand.
TTCATTTCATCTTTGCTAGTAGCTTTTTGGATTGGTGAAGTTCTGTTTATGTATATTGATAATGGATTAGCAGATGAGCGACACAAGAGGAATATCATACTGTGTTTGGCAGCCTATAATTCCAGAGTGCCAATTTCCAATTTTTTTCTGGTTTTAGAGTCTCTTATCTCTGTTTCTTTGGAATTTTCTTTTCTTTGTTTAACTTTTTCACAGATAACTAGGTGAAGTTTCTTCCTTGATGAAGCTAGCTAGAGATGTATTTTAGGGTTGCCATAAGAGGAATATTGGATTGAACACAATTGGAGAAAAATGTTACGCAATAAGATCCAAACCGAACAACAATCAAACACAAGACAAGATTTACGTGGTTCCCCCAATGAACGGGTACATCCACGGAGGGGCAACCGATTTGTATTTCTGTGGAGGATTACCAATCACTCTCTCACACTCTCTCAAGACTTCTGTATTGTTTCTCACTCTCATGCAAAATCAATAGCCAGATCTCTACTTATATAGGGCAGCCAGTCCCTGTTCATCAAAAGCTCAGTTTTCCTTCCCTGCTATTCTGAAATCATTTGGTTGAGCCATGTAGCTCTCTCTATATAGAAAAGCGGTTTTGGCATCAAGTTGAGCTAATTCAATGTCAAACTGGGCGAGCAATGCTAGCAATGTTTGACAACAAGGGAGAACACATCGTTATAGTCAATGACTCAATGGGTCTATGCAAAGGAGGGAAGAAAGTCATATTCAAAGCAAGATTGTTATCCAAGGGTAGCGCTCGAACATGGACTCTGGTTGTCGTGGAACTTCCTGAGCTATAGAGCCTCCTCCTCAGTAATGGTGTCCTGATCAACGGTTTGATCCTGAGGACGGTTGACGGTTTGTACTGTTCTTGCTCGAACAAGAGGAGTCTCAAACCTCCGCCTATTCTGAGTGCTTTGAATGCTTCACCTGCTGCTTAGCACTTGGCTCTATTTTTCCTTGGAAGGAACCTGTTGTAGCATAGCTAATTCCTCGGATGTAACATTCCTGCCAATAATCACCTTCTTTGACTCGGGGCACCAAAGCATGCATCCTGCAACACTCGTAAAGCCCAAGAAAACAACTTTCTTGGCTCTCGGATAAGTTTAGGGAAAAGTTGAAGTTACAATTCTTCCCCGAGAACATGGAGTATAATGCCCGTCGTGCTTTACGGGATCTGAAGCATACTGGCACTATCCTTGATTACGCAAGAAATTCTCAGCTCTTATGCTTGGCATCAAGGATATGTCAGAAAAGGATGAGCTCTTCTTTTTCTTGGAGGCTTTTCAGCATGGGCTAGAATTGAGTTGCAGAGGCAACATGTTCAAGATCTTACCGAGTGCCTTACGGACTATGCTGAACCTGAGCAGAGGAACGCTGGCTCCCAAAGCAAGAATAGGGGAGGTGGACAGTCCCAAGGTAATGGCAACCCAAAAGTGGGGGACCCAACACCCTCGTCCAAGGGCCAGCCGAGTGCCTAATGGACTACACTGAACCTAAGCAGAGGGATGCTGGCTCCCAAAGCAAGAATAGGGGAGGTGAACAGTCCCAAGGTAATGGCAAACCCAAAAGTTGGGGACCCAACACCCTCGTCCAAGGGCCAATCGAGTGGGGGCCAAGGACAACAGAAGAGCTATGGGGATAAAGGGAAGGCTTCTCAGAATGCTGCTAACAAGCAACGTTGTGGCACTATCTCGTGCTTCTTGTGCTATGAATAAGCGTAACCTAGATCACCGGGATTTGGTGGATCAAACTTCAACTGTTTCCATTGATAGTAAGAGCATAACAAAGGCGCCAAAATGATTTTCTTGAACTACCTGATATGCTAGTATGCTTGCAAGAATACTACCATGAGACTGTAAATATACTTGTCGTGAAATCATACAAATAATGCAGCTTAATAGAGACTACGTCAGCCAGTAGCATTACATATTAGAGATTTCTTATGTATAACTTTCTGTCAAGTAGAAATGAGGACAAAAAAAAGTATTTACTACCAGATGTGAATACACAAAAAACATGCTTTCCCAACACTATCCATAGAAGTAATACAAGAGGAAATGAGAATGCTAGCTAATGTCAGCAGATTCATCACTAAATTCTAGCTAACGCTAACAGCAGTGCAGTCCAATCTCTCAAAGGTAAACAGAAGAAGAAGAGTCAATGTCAGAGATATATAAGCAAGAAATGAGATGAGGTTATGGACCCGTCAGTACTCTGTACACGCCAATGAAGCTTTCTCTGCTGCTTCATAAAAAACAGCAGCCCCAACAGAAAACAACCTTTGGACCCATTGTTATCCCAACGAACAAAGCAAGCTTTTCTAGCCTCATCTGAATATCTTCCTTTTAATCATACTACGTATTATATAGCTGTATCTAAGACTCTTGGATGCAATGCTTATCGTATGGGTATTGTTACTTGACAGTTGATTCTAAGTTTCTAATTATCCTAAAGAACTTAAGTCGCATTTTCAAATGTTCTTAAAGCTTGTTACTGCATGGAGAAAGAGAAAGGAAGTCTAATAGACCTGTGCAAGCATGCTGCAGTTTCTAGGAAATGCCCAGCTCTTGGTCTGCTCAATGCCAAAATCCTGCAACCTATTTCCTCTGTAGACAAAAAATCAAACATACAGAGTACAATTCTCCATCTCAAATGACAAACAATTTAGGACAGAAAAAGAAACCGCCTCTCTCTCTCTCTCTCTCGTACATTCTATTTCTTCCTGAGTTCCAGTTGATTACAGCTTATTGCCATAGTGCTCTGGTTGAGTTGCTACTAAAATGGATCTCATTTAACTAAAAACAATGTTTCACGCAAGTGGAAGATGCTGTTCTTTGATACAACTAGAAAAAATAATTTCATCCAATTTTCCTCCTATCCAACCACAAAGTTCAAGATGTTAAATCATGTCCAACCTCCTAAATCGCCAAGACGTGCATGCATCGGATAGCCTTCGTATACCCAACAGAGAGAGATGAAGATGAAGCAGACTCCTGCAGTTATATTTCACAGACACTCCCCAGGCCCAGCCTTGAGCTATTTGCTTCCTCTAGGTTTTGCAATAGGTGCATCGATTCCAGCCAATTTTGAACTTTACTTGGCCCAAAGAGGATACGTCCATCTGTATTACAAGAAACAATAATTAGTAAAGGAGTGCTTGATGGAGACAAGTGGCAGCAACCTCTCAAAGTGTAAAAGAGGCGTGGAAGAGATGTATCCAAGACTCAAGCTTTAATTTAGCATGCATTCGATGATGCTCAACCTACTTGGGAGTTAGCATAATTATGTTTTAATCTTATAGAGTCTTGTTTTACTTCTATTTTTATATCCTATACGTCGCTGGTTAGTTTTGTAGGGGTCGCTCAAGGGTCGTCTCATTGGTCAAGTTATTTATTTGGTATTTTCGTTATGTTTTATTTGGGAGTCAATTAGTAGTTTCCTTATTGAAATTATGAAGTCTCTTGTAGTTTCCTTATTTAGTTAAGGAAACCTCTAGTCTATATATAATCATGTTATGCTTCAATAAGGAGGGAGATTAATATTACAGAAAATTCAGAGCTTTACAGCCTCTTTGATGGATTGTGCAATGCAATCAAACCCTAGGTGTAATGCCTAATGCTTCTAGGAGTGATTCCTAGACTTATCTTCTTGACTTCTTCTATTCGTCTCTTTTATTCTTGTTTTTAGTTATTAACAGCTTTGCTACTGTTCGGATTACTATTTAGTATTTACAGCCCCAAACAACCTAAATTGGCACTAAAACATCCCCTACTCACATCCCCAAAACCCCAGTTCTTTGTTCCCCTTGAGTCCTCCGGCTGTCCTACATCAGTTCTCTAAATACAGCTTAACCATGATAATAAATTAAGTTTCAACAGGATAGCTTTTCGTTATTATGACTACTTCCCATTGAGAATGAGCGGGAACTTTTCAGCCCCATATACCAGCAGAAGCCAGAAAACACATCATTTTGAAACAGCCTTATAACAGGTTTACAGCGTACAAGTTGACCAAACTGCACGAGCAAGTCTCTTTTATTTTCAGATTTATTCCACAAACAAGTTGAAGCATCAACATTTGTTAAGATACTAGAGTAATTAAAGGTAGAAAAGTGCAAAAAAAAATTAACAAAAAGTAAGAAGCATAGATGTTGGACTTACAGATTGCTCAAATCAGTTGTGTCCTCATTGGCTAGATGGGTCCATTTCGTCCTCCCTCTATGACCAAAGTGCTTCACCTGCATGACCTTGGGTAGTATTGTCTTGTCCATCTTATCTTCTCCGGTTGGATCAGAGAAATCACGTTTGTATATCTCATCTTTCCCAACGACGGTGGTAGAAGCACGATCATCGGCACCCGACTGGAAGAAAACACCTTTGTGCTGATACTTCTGCATAAATCTCCATCTCTTCTTTCGCGGGAGCTCAAGTTTCACAATTTCCATCTCTTCTTCCTCGGCCATATTTCTCACCTTCTCCGTCTCTTCCTTCCGCTTCGACATTGCCCCTGGCTCCTCCTTATCCCTCTTGATCCTTGCAATCTCTCTCGCCATCCATGCTTCAAGTTCCTCTTCCTTTTTTACTTCCTCATCAGTGTCTATATCGGCAAAATTAGCCTCCCTTAATTCTATATTCTTCTGAACTTGTTCATCCTTCCAGATCTCCTGAGCCAGAATCCACTTCGTCTCCAACTTTCGTTCTTCCATTTGCTTCTCTGTTATTTCCTCATGTGCTCGTTTTCGTGCCTCAAGTCTCTCACGCTCAGCTATGGTGCCATTTTCTGACGTTGAAACAAAGACCGGCTTCACCAACACCAGCCCCGTCATTATTTCATTCTCAGAGTCGGTCACATATTCAAACTCCTCTTCTTCTTCTTCTTCTTGTTTTTCTTCTTCTGGAATAAACGCAGCTTCTTCTTCCTGCTGCCTCTTAAGCAACTTCTCCCTAAGTATCCTTCTCCTTTCCTCCAAGGCATCTTCATCTAAACCAGTCAATCCTTCTCTTGTTTTCTTTTCCTCTTCTCTTATTGTCGACACAGTATCATCATCAGCTAGTCGAATCCTCCTCTTATGATCAGCTATTATATCTCCGCGGCTATTCATTCTACTCTCGGCCAGACGAATCAGCCTACGATCATCATCCCGCCTAACAATATGTGAATCTTCCTGACTATGGAAAGCATTCTTCATCAGGGCAACTGCTCCAGTCATCCTAATTCCCTCATCTTCATCAGCAAAAGTTGCCCCCCATTCAGGAGCTTTGCCAGGCCAATACCTTTTAACTTTTCCGCGTCCAATATTTATTTTCCCCATGATCCTCTGACCAGTTCAAAGATATCAACCGTGGGTGCAAGGGGAGGCCTTCTACTCTCTCTCTCTCTCGCCTTTAGTTGCTAGGTCTAATCGGGAGACTGCGGAAGGAATCGGTGAGCGAGAGACAGTTGAGACCAACCCATTGTATTTATAAACCTCCTTTACACAAGTCCAAAGCCCTAGAGGAGTGTAATCCGAATACAAATAGGATACCACTCAGGGCTCGTTTGGATGATGTATTAGGATTTGAGGTATTATGTAAGAAGGGAGATTGGATAGTAGGGGGTATTATGTAAGAAGGGTGGATCCACATTGATGTGACGGAGAGATTAAATAATACTTAATTTGGATGAGGTATAAAATAGGGATAAGATTGTTTTGTAGTTGAATGGGAGGGAGATGGGGTATTCCACATAGCCACCTCAAACCCTAGCAATTTATAATCCCCCTCAGCCTGTATAAGGAGGGGTTATGGAGCCGAGGGTTTTGAGTAATCCCCGGTTTTGAGCTTGCCAAACCATGTATTAGACGAGGGTCCACGTATTGGAATGGGTATAAAACAATACACCTTCTTATTATTGCATCCAAGCAAGCCCTTACAGTAAATAGGTCCACACCAATAAGAATAAGAAACCCCATACATGAGACCTACGTATAAAACAATAGTACGTAACAGGGTGCATGAGCCCAACCCGAAGGGATGGTCAAGTTGTCGAGGCCTGGTCAAGTTGTCGAGGCCTGATGATACATAGGGGTTTACTACCTCCTCAGGTCTCAGGTTCAATTCTTTTTACTAGCAACTTTTGGAGATTAGCCTGAGGTGCGCTTAAGCTAGTCCGGGCACATGTATTACCAAAAAAAATATACATAAAAAAAAGGTGCACCAAGCCCATAAACTTATAGTAATTGAACGGTTTTTGGTACAAGTAACGGTAGCGGCCGTCGTATAAGGGTATCGGAAGGACGTCAGACGTTATCAGTTGTGGCGGTCGTAAATGTTTAAGAAATCATTGTTAACCCCCCCAAAAAAATTACTAATTGCCCAACTCACCCGTAATAGTCGAGTATCGGCTGTAACAACCGTGAACCAGTCCATGAAAGGGAAACAGGCCGATACGCAACGGGACATGGCCGATACACATGGGATTTTTCATCTCACCGGTGTATCAGGGGTAATGGTTTTGGAAGGCTATGTAACTTGCCAATAGGTTAAACCTTGACCACATGCAACTCTTGCATTTGCATCAGCGTAGAGAGAGAGAGAGAGGAGGTACCTGTTCTCATTAGGGTTGCTCAAAAAATCCAATGAACCGTGAAATCGGTCCGTACCTTTTGGATTTTGTCCGTGGATTAATGATCCGGACCCGGATTGAAAAATTAAAAAATCGTGACTCGCGGTTCGGTCCACGGATTTTTATTACGGAACCGTTGATTATCTTAACCGGACCGTAAGAAATTTATTTTATATAAATAATAAATAAATATATATGTAAATATATATATATATATATATCTGTATTTATTTAGTTAATTGTTAGTAATGTTAAAACTTTTTTCTACCAATTTTAGTATTTTATCTTAATAATGGGATATAGTGTAGATGTACATAATATATAGGGGGTAAATCGTAGTTTTTTGTATTCGTTTCTTTTCCAGTTTTTCGTAGTTTATGTAACAACTACTTAATTCTAGGTGTAACTTTCTTCCCTTTTAGTGTGGGATATATGCTTGAACTTTATTTTTGCTAAAATCCGTTGACAAAATCGTAACCGATCCGCGAGTTACGGATTAGATTGGAACCGGACCGTAGGACTTTTGGTCCGGACACCGATTTCATTTTGTAAAAACTGTGACTAGCGGATCGGTCCTCGAATTCTTAGAAATCCGAACCGAACCGAACCGGACCGCGAGCAGCCCTAGTTCTCATCGTCGCCTGAGTTCTGTAGGATTTGGATTAAGATTTTGGAGGAGTTGGACGTGTTCAATTTACATAAATGTAAATATGGTTTGAACGAAATACAAGTAATTTCTGAAGAGGGAGTGGGGTCACTGGATTTTACCAAGATTACAAAAACAATCGCATCCCCACCACATTAGTCTGAAAAATACTAGTCACACAACACTCTCACGTGGGGATGAGACCCCCATGGCACAAGCGGAAACGGTATTTTGTAATTAAGTACGGGCAATTTTGGTCATTGGCCTTACCTATTTACAACGCAGTTAGCTTGTAATTAGCGTTAAGAGTTTTTAGGAGGGAGGCGAGAGAAAACTGTCCCCCCATAGAAGAGAGAAGATTTGTACTCCATATTCTTCCATTACAGTGGACTGGTGTGGCTCCCATGGTTTTTCCTTGCGTTCAAATTTTTCACGTAAATCTGGAGGGGTTTCATGAAAAAAGAAAGATAAGGGTTATGATTTCTTGTGAAATTTCTCATTTGTATTGAATATTTAGGTGAAAAATGGAGAAAAAAGCACCCAAAAAAAAAATTGTTTTGATTGCCCCTTCCCCTTTCTCACGTAATCTCACAAAAATGTGAGATTTAGTGAGAAATAGCTCTCTTTTTTATCTCTATTTCTCACCATTACCTACGTATATAAATAAAAGGGATATTCAAAGTTGCAATGACTATATTGGTATGAATTGATGAATCATATAATGAAGCTACAGGAAAGAATTGTTGAGCATTTTGAGTTACTGTATGACAATTGCATCTGAGAATTGATTTAAGGTTAGGCCTTTTACATCAATTATGGAATAAATCTACCTGTTAAGGAGATTCATAAAAAAAGTACCTTCACGCGATTTTGATAGACTTAGAAAAAAATACTGTAATAAAGTGTTTAAATGGTGGGTCCTGTACAGAAAGGTTGTGACAAAATGGTATATTGAGGTAGTTTAAGTATGTCTCATATACCGTCACTACTATTAAATCTCCAGTGCGAAACAAGCAAATTTTCAATCAGGGTATGATTACACCAAGGGTTCGCTTTGAATCCGCACCGCTTTGCCTTAGCCATGGATGAATTAACTATACAAATTGGTGTTGTCGATGAAACTGCCGAAAATTCTGAATTAGAAGCTAGGAGGGAAGCTTGAATCCTACGTACTTTAGGCAAAAGTTGAGGCTAAAGCAGTCACCAATGACACAAAATTTATAAATTCTTCGTCTTAAAAAATATGCATTTTTATCGCAAGAGATTCAAAATATTTTTTGATAAATTTAAAGAACTCATTGATATTTAATAACAAGTGACAATTTTTAATGAATCTCGTTAGGATGCAAGTAGTAACTAAACCCAGGAGTTTACTTTCCTGTCATTGGTTGAAAACATCGTGGTCCAACAAAAACATTGTGCCGGTTCAATGCATGGGGAGCAAAAAATAATCTGTTATATCCCTGCTGTATGCATTGTGCACCAAACAGGCACAACACTAGTTAATAAGAGAACGGTCAAAAGGTGTATCATTTACAATGACGAGAAACAGAAAATAAATGAAGCAACTTAACTAAGAAATAAAGCACACAAACGACAAGGCAATCATTTCCAATTACGAGAAACAGAAAATAACAAAGAAATTGACAATCTGGCTCTTGAGGAGAATTCAAGTGATATAAAAAAAGGGGTGTAATGTCCAGTTTTCGAGTAAATAACGAGTTTCTTCTGCCCTTCAGAATGATTCTGAGAAAGAATGAGAGAAAAGCCCCTCAAACAGTACTGTCCCAACGCAACAAGTACCATCCAAAACATGGATCATGAGGGGGTGTAAATCGCTCACGGTTTCCCCATAATTTGAAAATGTGTCAAAAGATTACTCTTTCCACATGAAGTCTAATCCGAGCACCTACATGTCGTCTTTATATTCCTCTTCAACAACCCAACAAGGGAAACTAGAAGAGGGATGTTGGGTTGTAAAATCGGCATATATGGTACACATAGGCAAAACCTGTGCAATTTCCCCTTTCCTATCATCAGCTGATTTGACGGGGACCCCACCCATGTCCCATTTCAGATATCCGATTCTGAACCAGAAATTTCCAGCACTCAAAGAAACAGTACAACAGGCTAAGGTGGTTCTTTCTTCTTCCAAGATGATGTCTTCAATCTCTTGATTGGAGCTTGTATGTCAAATTTTCCAACGAGGCTAGTGCGTGCAGGATACCTGATATTTGGACAAACTTGCTCAAATGGTAGAGATAACAAGGGCTCCCTAGAACTGAAAGTACTACAAACACTTGGGTTCTCAAATCCACAATCAAAGAAATTCTGGGGGCTCCTGGCTCTTCGCCTGACAAACATTCTTCACTTGCTTGTCATATGTTGCAGCTGATGACGTTTGTTGTTTATAACACGTTCCACTATTTCCGGCAGGCTGTCTAATGATCCACTTGGGAGGTGGTGATGGAAGTGGACCAATGTTCTGCACAAACTGGTTCCGATTACTTGGAAACTGTCCTGAATTGGGTATCCTTGGGGACATCAATGCCGGTGGCTTGGTACTGATTTCTTCAATTGTCAAAGCGGACATTCCATCCTGTAGGCTGTGGCGCTGCTCTTCTTGATGCAAGTACCCATCTTGTCTTCTAAACTTCTGTGTGTTGCCTTGCACCACATAGGGAGAGACAGTCTGCTGCTCTTGATTTAAGTATCTATCTTGTGTCCTTAAACTCTGTTGGCTTGCTTTCAATTCAAAGGGAGAAAATGCAGGTCTAGGAGAACCTGCAATTCCATTGCCTTGGTCATAATTTCCACAGTAGGAACTTCTGTCCTCAATGAACCTCCTTCCATACCCAGAGGATCCAGTCGCTCGTGGCCTATTATGTACTTGATTGCTAGCAGCATTCCTGTACGAAGTTTGTTCTCCTGATCCAAAATTATTGTGGTTGGATTTGAGATTCAATGTGTTCTTGAGTAGACGATGTGCTGCTTCTCCCAACTGAGGAATAGACATTGCCCCGGGTACACGTGGCCTGAGGGAAACAAAAGCCATCAAAAGGGAAAGTTCGCTATGTCAAGATGTGCCGTCATTAGGAACAAAACACAAGTAACTTGTCAGTGAAAAAGCAGTAACAAAACAAAGTTGGTAATCGTGATGTTGACAACAATATCTGATGATAAAGGTGCCACTTTATATCATAATTACTACTGCATTTAACAAAGTAAGGAGTAAAAAGAAATTCTAGCCAACTACTCGAGTAGTAACTCAACTGGCATGGCCAAAATGGTGTTTCCTAAAACTTTCCTAAATACTAAATGGGAAAATTAGCCATAAGGACGGTAAAATAGTTTTCATTTAGGGGAAGGACGCCAGCAATACTTTTCAGTGAAGGTCCTTCAACTTTTTGAGTTTTTTAGCCATAAGGCCAAAACATGTTTAGGCACTTTCATAGGGTTTTAGGGTGCACTTTCCTACTATAGGGTTTTAGTAGTTTAGGCACTTTCATAAGGTACCCTAGGATTTTAGGCACTTTCATATATAGGGTACCCTAGGGTTTTAGGCACTTTCATATGGTATCCTAGGATTTTAGGCATTTTCATATATAGGGTACCCTAGGGTTTTAGACACTTTCATATGGTACCCTAGGGTTTTAGGCACTTTCATAGGCACATTTGTCCTTTTGTTTAATTGCAAAATGTGCTTGTCCTTGAGCTTAAAAAATATAAATATGAGAGATTTTTGGCTAAGTCTCCCATACTAAATTTTAGGAATCAGTTTGAGTGGTGGACTAGTGGTTCTATTTCATGGGTTGCTACCTAGTTCACATCCTATAAATTAGGATGTTGGGTTAAGTTTGTTAATTAATTCTTATCTGGTTGTTTTAATGCCAAACCCAATGCATAATAAGAGAAATCGCAATGAAGGGAGCTTATAGGATAAAATTTCAGTGTTATTTGGCATTCCTGCCTCGAAGTGAGACTGTCTCCCTTCCTCCCTACTTTCACTTTTTATTACGTGTAGGTCTGTCACAGAAACTTGACGGCTGAAGATGGTTCACTGGAGAAAGTCGCCATCCCGAGACCGGAGGAAATCTGGTCACCAGTTGGAGGTGGAGACTGCCGGTGTTGGGTGGCTGGCTGGTGGTGGTTGTGGGGTATAGGAGAAACTAGTATTTCTAGAGGGGGGTAACTTTTGGTCCCAACAAGATCTGAATTTTGGTTGGATTCCTTTATTATCCTATATTCGAAATGCCCTAAATCTTAAAAATGTTGAGGGGATTTTTCACCAAGTCACCCAAGTTAATATTCACACGAAAAGTCTATCAACATATACATTTTGCAGTACCATATTCCAAGTTCGGTAATAAGAAAAACAGAAAAAGTTGCACTCTTGTACAAACAAAAAGCTGCAACCAAGAGAACGTCCAGAAAGAGAAGAAGAGAGGACCTACTAATGCAAAGATTGAGCAGATTCAAAATAAATATCTAACCTTTCTCTGCTTTGCTGGCGCCGGCCACCATTATCTTCATGCCACAATCCAGGGAAGGGTTTTATGTCCAAAGGACCAAGATTCTGTAGAGGGAAACATGTGTCAGAGAAGCAGTATGCTGGTCATAGGGATAAAAAGGAACTACCTAATAGCACCAGCACCAATAATGCACTCCCATTAACCACAAATTTTAGCATGTGTTCCATCAAGACTAATGGTTCAAAATCCTTCAACTTGGAAAGCAGCAAAAGACTACTGATCATTTGCAGGAGGGCGAGGAAATCTTGAAGCTGATTAATGAGTCCTTTTGCATTATTTTTAAAACTAAAGGATTACTACAAGCAACTCTAAAAGCATCGAGACGTCATGTGTCACCTTTCCAGGCAAGAGTGTGCCTTTAGGATGTTCAGGGCTATGTTTATGGAGTGGAGGATTCAAATAGGTAACATTTCTGCAAAATGGATACACATAGGTGAGTACTCCTTAAACTTTGACACAATGATAAAAAGATGGTGGCAAAAACAAAAAATAGAGCAAAAAAACAAAAGGATACTTACAAAGTTTGGTTATAGCAAACATCTTGCAACCCACCAACAGGAGACGGAACCACATTCATGTACCCATTCCTCAAACTTAACCAAAGATATCCGTTCATTCCCCCACTGCAAAATATCAATGTCACATAAAGGTTGGAAACCATACTATGACTTCTGTGCACCCGTCTAACAAAGGAACAAGTATAATAAACCAACCTAACATTTGTGTCAATTGGCCAAGGATATCTTTGGTGTGGGGCTAATTGGTAAGAAAAACGGTAGTATGCAGTAACTTGGGCAGCCAAGGGATGAGAAGTATGCACATATAGCAAATCATGCATCACACTATTCCGAAATCGTTCTTTCTCCTGCATGTATACACCATTGATTAACCCTAGGGGGAAAAAACAGAGAGAGAGAGAGAGAGAGAGCCTAAAAAACTAGTGTAAGAGTTCATATTCAAATAATATGATAATAGCATTGGAAATCAGAAACCAATAACATCTGACCTGCTTCCAATAGATCTTGTGATGCAGTCCATAACAGGAGCAAGAATAAAAAACAAGATACAGGAAAGATTCACGTTTGGAAATTACATGGTTTCGAGCGAAATTCAGTTCGGATCATTTGCACCAATGGCAAAATTCAGTTCTGATCATTTGCACCAATGTATTTAAATTTGAGTTGCAAGACTTAGTACAGTCCTCTTCCTATGTTCTATAAGGTTTTAGGTTAAGTATGCTGCCGGACAGTTTATATACTTAAAGGGATTTAGATAAGAATTTCTAGACATGGGTTGTTATATGGGTCGAAGTCAAGGTTGTCAAATTACGAATCGAATCGAGAATCTGACTGACCCTTTTCCAAATCATGAAATTTCAAAAATACATTTGAAAATGCATCTATGCACCTAAATGATAAATATACACTGGAAAATTAAAAAAATTAAGCTTAAATCAATATTGAAGTTTGTTTTCTATTATCAATTGTTGAAAACGTGGTGTCGTGGTCAAATAGGAAGACACTTGTAGTTGTACATAATGGGAAATTAAATACTAAAGTAAAATGGATATGTGCATATAGATGTTAAGGATTCATTAAAAAAATGAAAGCTTACTCTTGACAAATTAAAACTATGTAGCCTAATAAGTACGAAACTAGCTTATATTGCAACATATGTGGGTTGAGCACATCTATTGTCTCATATTGTGATGAAGTATATTAAAATTAAACTAATAAAAATAGATAACTCATGAGTACAAGGTATCCTAGTTTTTTTTTTTTTGATAAGTATTTATATTAGAAACAAGGCATTAAGGGAATGCCGCCCGTATACAAAAAAGGTCACCAACACAAAAGGCCCTATACACCACCCCTATTTGACAAGAAAAGCTCAAACCAATCTAAAAATTGATCAATAGAGGGATTACAT
>JAOTQK010000022.1:18592696-18604021 GCA_025642025.1 Rhododendron ferrugineum
TCCCTATATAATGATGTGATGGCTCTTGTAACATATATACTGAATAATAGAATTTCTCTCTTCTTTCTCTCACTACAGAGATCATAATTTAGACACTTCTCATGCTATGAGGAGATAAAGTAAGGGTAATTTCTAAGTATTTTAAACAACATTATTTCCTTTCCATCAGTATATGGAATCCAAATCAAATTGATAGAATTTGGAAGATATAGACTCCTTGTAAACCAAAGTCCAACAGAGTTTTAGGAGCCTTGACAAAGCACTTTGCAATGATAAGAGATGCACATGTAGGAGTTTTAGGCATGGTGAGAATGTGTATGAGGATGGCCAAATTTCGCTACCTGAACAAATATGTATCGTTTGCAAAGTTGATATCGCTAAGTAGTTTTACCCAGCAAGCGATCCTTGTCTTTGCAAACGTTGATATCGCTAAGTAGTTTTACCCAGCAAGCGATCCTTGTCTTTCTACAAGCCAATTGCATCTTCTACAAGCCTAATAGCATTTTATCGAATTTTCGCAGTTTCAGATTCTCTCTTTCACTAAAAAGTACAGGATTTTGAATTTTCTTTTGAGTCTTAGACCAAGTATTGAGTTTCTTTGATCTTGATTGGTTTGACATTGTTACTGAGGACGCTTATACATATATAATAAATCGAAAAACAAATTCAGATGTTGAGAAATGCTGGGAGAGGTGATTTGTTGCTATAGTGAGAGCAAGTTGAGGGGGCGCTGGTGTTGATGTTGTAATGAGGGACTGGTAAGGGACGCCCCACTTTGCTGTCCACACTTGAAGACCATGGCTTTATGGCAACATATTGCTGCTTCCACGCCAACATTCCTGGATTCTTAAAGGAGATACTCAAGAATCATACTGCTGCTCAAAGGAGATAGCCAAGAAGAATATGTTACAGCCATAGGCGCTTTAAGGCTCTTGTTTTAACCATTTCTCATGCTAGTGGGCTTTTTGATGCAATAGGTTTGAGGGTATTATTGTCATTTTAGTCTTTAGTGTTAGTAGGGTTCTTTGAGTCTATAAATATAGGTGTCTTGAGTCCTCATTAGATAGTTTTTGATGTATATTGATTAAAGAATATTTGAGAGCTTTTGCTCCTTGTATCCCATTTTGGGATGATCTCTCTTATGAAATCTATTCTTGATTTTGTTTGCATCGTTTGGTATCAGAGCTCGATCCTAACCCTTTGATTAAGAAGGTGCACCGGTTGTTACCGAAGGTGCACCGGTTGTTACCTCCAAGTGGAAGTAGTAATGATTTTCAAATTCAATTTGAATCTACTTTTGACTACAAAGAGAAGAAGAACATTGATGATGACCTTGTCACATCTTATGGTCCCTTCAACCCATAAGAGTTTGGGGAGGAGATGATCCTCACTCCAGACGTATGAATTCGGTTATTTCAAGGACTTTCCCATCTTTGATGAATATCCTAATGAAGAACTTGAGGGTGTTCTTGGAGATGATTGTGCATTTGAGATTGAAGATGAGTTTGAGGATTTGCCCATCTTTAATAAGTCCCCAAAAGAAGACTTTCGAGGTGACTTTGAAGACGTTCCTGTCTATGAAGAGTATCCAAATAAGGATAGTGACAGTAACAACGAAGGAGAAGGATTTGAGGACATTGATGGTAGTGATGAAGAACAAGAAATTCCTATTCTTCTACACAATGAGCTTTTCTTCTTGCAAGGGAAGATAGGGAACAAGTACAAGAAGAAGGTCATGAAATTGATCTTGGATTGGATGTGCTACCAAAGACGAATGAGGTTGGTTTTTATGTCTCGGCGGTTCTAGAGGACATGGAGCCAAAACTTGATTATTGCTTTCAAGTTTTGAAGATCAAGTTTTCTTTGGTGCAAGACACTCCACTTGAAATCAGATTGGCGTCTTCATTGGCTCTTGCTTCTAAACCAGTAATGCCAAAAGAGGACAAAGGTTTCTTGGGACAGCTTGAGGATCCTTCGGGTATGCTCTTTACTCGAGTAAGCCTTGGCTATGAAGTGAAACTGGACACAAGAGACATGCTAAGTGGGTGGTCAATTTGCACATGGATGGACACAGTGGATGTATACAAACGAAAGCTCGTACTGAAGATGGGTTATTGCATGAGCGTGACATGGATCCAGGAAAACACAGCCACATGCCTACTTCGGAGCTGCATAATAAATAGTTCTATGTTTTCTTTATTTAGTTGTCTTATGTCTTGTTGTGCAACTTGAGGACAATTTGTTTTTTTAGAGGGCGAGTCCTGATGCAGTAGGTTTGAGCATATTATTGTCGTTTTAGTGTCTTTAGTATTATTACGGTTCTTTGAGTCTATAAATAGGTGTCTTGAGTCCTCATTAGGTAGTTTTTGATGTATTTATTAAAGAATAATAGGGAGCTTTTGCTCCAATTATTCTTACAAAGTCAATTCGTTGCATACAAACTTCTTACAAAAAACAAGACGTTGCAGCACTTTCCAGCTTGCATCTAAGACTTGACATGTGCCAACGAAGTACGAGGTGACAAGCAATGAGGCGGCAAGCAAGTGCATGCCTAGAGGACTTCTTGTATTTTTAATGCTGTGAAAGTTAGCATTTACCATTATCGACTTGGTTTCCAACAAACAATTGGACAAAAATATTACATGAAAGAGTAAGGTTTTTGCAATGGATAAGCCTTAAACCAGATGGCTTCACTTTTGACTTCCATGTTTCAAACAATTGGTCAAAAATATTACATGAAAGAGCAAGGTTTTTGCCATGGATAAGCCTTAATCCAGATGGCTCCACTTTTGACTTCCATGTTTCCATCCAAACAACTTTAAGCATTTCACGTCCTTCAAAATTTCTCTCCAACAAATACTTCTAACTAAGGTAACGATTTAAGTCCAACAACTACAAGAAAATTACTTTTTTGTATTATTTGCGGTGTAGCTTTGAAACATTATTATTACTAAAATACATCAGGAATATCACTATTGAGGAATAATATTTCATTAAATCAAAACTATCATCCAGTCTCCAAGGTAGGAAATTTTCTTTGCATCAACCTCTCTTTCTTGATGAGCATTCGTTAAAACGAGGCAAGAACGGATACAAATCCCATGGCAAGACAAAAAAAAAAGTCCAAGAAGAACCGAAGAGTACCGATTAAACATTTAATGGACAATGGAAAAGGCATGTCATTTGTTTCAAAATTCAAATGGGTCTCGTGACCAGAACTAACTAAACTATAACAGGTCGAATTAAGTGGTTATTGCTCCAAGATTTTTCAACACAACCAAGGGGAAAGTGGACCTTATCGGGCGCTGGCGGCTCTTCAGAAGCCTCTTTTCTAGTTTTAAGCTTCATCCCTTCATTATTATCCATAGCCTGAGGCAAAATTAGCAGAGTAATTAACAACAATTTGATATCACCAATACTAAATCAATTCCAAACAAAGCCATGCACAGGCCTCAAAAAGTATGAAAACAACCCAACAATCACATCAAATGGGATAAGATAGAAAAAAGCAAAAAACGGAAGGTCATGGTCCAAGCAAACCTAGTCAATCTGAAAGATACTTTCAATGATATTGGACAAATCATGGGATAAATCTCCAGGTACTGTTCACAAGGACGAAGATAAAAAAAAATATCCGAATACCTTCAGTAAGAGAGTTTATCATGTATTTCGTACTTTATGTGCAGAAACCACCCTATATCTACTAGATGTCTTGAGGTAAAAAAAACCCATATGAGTCAACCAATAGCTTATTAGAACAACTGAGCTGACTGACAAGAGGGAAAACGTTGGATCCACGAATTAATGGGAGGGCTTGTCTTCAAGGGTATTAGTAATGCTTTGTTTTCGTTAGAGTGGAATAAAGAACGGGATAAAGGGGGGAGTATCGATTTTGTGCCTTGAATAACGAGGGAGATAATATGGATAGGGGATTACTCCATATTAGCCAATTCCCCATGAGGAACGATATGAGGAAATAGTGAGGCCTAGATAATAGTCCCGGAACTATCCCATGGCCAAAGGATGGACCAGCTAATCCCAAGGGTCCAAGTTCACCCTATCCCTAATGTACCTCTTTAATCCGGGCATCAAACGTGCCACTATAGACCTATTTCTGTGAGACTGAACCTGCCATATATCTCATAAGAGAAAGTACAAAGTAGAACTACGTAAGGCTCAAAGTGCCATACATCTCATAAGAGAAAATACAAGTGTAAATTAATTGTAAGGGTAAAAGTGGAACCACAAACTGACCAAAAGGAAAATGGAGAAAATAGAAAAAGCAATTCCAGAAACACAACTGTGGATTCAAAATTTAGCAGTGCATTCCATCATCAAAAGTTCTAGCCTTCTGGGAAATATGCGAGAAAAGAGAATTTCAAAATCATATGCCAATATGGCATTGCAACGTATCAAAGTCTAAGGGTGAGTTCATGCTAAATTTTTCATCCTCAAAATACAAGTTGTTTCTGGTAAAAATATTAAGGTGTCTAAATGTTATTTTTGGTGTTTTTGACCCTTCCATTTAGACAAGATATAGTGTAGACAAGTCGTCAAAAATACCAAAAATACCATTTAGACCATTTAGACAATACAGTGAACTCACCCTAACTGCAAATAATAATATAAACCCACCTAAACAACTAATTGTAGACTCCGTTGGAGTCCGTTGATCAATAATAATATTCCGCATTCGTATTTTTATAATTATTCCTGGTTTAAGGGACAAGCTCTATCTTTTTGTAATAAACTTGTTTCTTTCCCTAGCCTGAAGAGGACAGGCTGGTGCATCATGGCAATCAATCATAATAAAATACCTGCTGTATACGAGCCCGCTTCAAAAAGATTTGCTCCTCAAAGAAAGCAACTGACTGGATAAAATGTTCCACTCTATCCAGCAAAACCTGCATAAATATACTATAGGCATCAAAATTTGTTTATTTGATTAGTACCACAAAAAATTAATAAAAAAAGACATGTCCGACATGGAAGAATCTTTTTATAGCAGAATCACTAAGTATAATTTTTAAACCAAAATCTTCAAACAAGACATATTTCTATGATCCCTGCGCATTTCTTGTTTCCTTCAAAATGCAAAATAAGAGATCCAATGGAACACTACCACGTTTCAAGAGGGATAAAACTGGGCTCAGGCTAAACCGAGAAGTGAACAAACCCAAACACCTCCGGACAGTATTGTTGAGGTTTTGGATTAGCACAGCCCTTCCGGAGCGTTACAAGATTGTAAGGTTGGTATTATACTCCAGAAGAAGTTAAAGGTCTAATATACTGATAGGAAGAAAAAAAAAAGTTGGCTGCCAAGAAACACGTTCAAAATGGTGTAACTAACACAAGGATGTTACAACTACAAGAAGAATAACGCCATTGAGATGGATTAGAGGAGATATTCGTAGAAAGATCAAGAAACAAATGCATCTGGTGGAAATCAGGAGGGATACCTATAGGAAATGAAATGAAGCAAGAATTGTTTAAAATCATTTGGCCATGTGGGGTGCCTATACTAGTGCATTGATTAAAGTGGATTTTTCCAGAAGTTGAAGGCATCAAAAGGAATAAATAACAAGAATAAATTGATTTGAGATAGTGAGAAACATGGATAAGTCCCAGACTTAAACCAAGAATTTTGTTTTGAATATAGTCACCCAGAGCCAGAGGAAACAGATCCATGGAGCAAATATCAAATAACTGGACCCCAGCCTTGAGCGAGTCAATTCTGTATATTGGAAGTCACCCCACAATATCTATGGAACCTGTTTCCCTCTTAATTCTACTATTACTAACCACTCACATCTTGTCATCAGGTAACCTAGAGCGAAGCATGAGAACATCCTTGATGGTTGGTCACATTTCTAGACAATGTTGTTGCAAATGTTCGGGTTTAATCATGAATCCATGATTAAGCAGCCAAAAAATCATCATTTATCACCTAAGAGTTGAACAATCGAAAGCTTCCACAATATCAAAAGGTTACTGAAACCAGCACGAGAGAAACCGTGTTTTATTGTTTCATCTAGTCCGTGTGACAAATCAGGTGCGAATTAGATTTTACAGAGCCAACCTTGTCAAGACGCTTCATAGAAGACCTAAACCTAGTTTTGTGGCTGATTCCAAAAAACAGTGGAACTATGAAGGACTTGAAAGGCTTTCCACCTATTAGTTCAGTGACAAGGCATCAGCATATAGGCAAAAAAAAAAAAAAAAAACTAAAAACAAAGTGTAATGCTTTATGGTTGGAGGACAATCCTAGATTAAGTGCTTATTGCTGAAGAGTGCGTGGACTCAGGTTGAGGAGTGGAGGCCCAGGTGTTTATCTGCAAGCTTGACACTGAAGAAGCCTACAGTCATAAGAATCGGAAACATTCTCTGGTACATTTTGGTGAGGATGGGGTTTTGGAAGATATGGTGCTCTTGGGAGCTATTTAAATTTCACAGCAATCAGAAAACCATAGTCAAGCGTTACTAACCTGACCTTGAAACTGTTGGAATACTAGTATATTGTGTTTAGTCCCACATTGCTTGATTACACTGTGTAACAAACTATCTCTTTATATAAATAAATGATTATGTGTGAGGGTTAATTTAACACCCTACACATTTTTCCCTTCCAAACAATATGGTATTAGAGCGGGTTCTTAAACCGCCCTTGAAACCCTAAACCCTAACCTTCGACAGCCACCCCCCACCATCGCCGACAGCCACCCACCTCCACAACCCTAAATCCCGACCCAAAACCTCCACAACCCTAAATCTCCATCACTGCCGTACATCAACCCTAATCAATACCGTCCATTACCCACGTCCATCACTGAAACCTCGCACCCATCACTGCTAGATCCCTGTCGGCACCTCCATCACCACAACCAGTCCCCGTCGACCATACCCAGCCACTACCGCCTCTCGCCAGCCACTGCCCAGTCACCGACGACCCTCACCGACCATCACCAGTCACCGGCGACTCTCTCTGGACTCCGGCGACTCTTGTCTGACTGTTACCTACCCCTCTAGGACCCCGAAAACCCTAAACAGCCCATCCATAACCCTCGAAACCCTTGATAAATCCTTGACCCAGTTCTGAAAATCATTCAAACCACTTACCCAGCCCTCGCCGGCCACCAATGTACTGTTTTCAGCCACCTGCGACTCTGACTGCACTCCAAACTTTTCGATTGATGCAACCTGCTGCTTTGGTACTGTTCACCTTATGCTCACTGCTTCGGTAAATGTTGTTTCTCGTTGGGTTGTCATATTTGGTGGTTTCTGGATCGTAGTTCTTGAATCAGCTATATTAGTATTGAATTTTTGGGTTCATTCCTTATGTTTCATGTGCTGTTGAGGAGGTTGGGTGCTTGGTAGTTGGTAGTAGCTGATTCTATTGGTTAAACTTGTTGGTGCAATGACTGAGTCGAAGTCCAGTTCTGACGCCATTTCTAGTTCTACTAATAGTGTGGCTCGTTCTTCTCGGTATCGTGAGAGGTTGTCCATTACCTCCACCTTGTTGTATGGTAGAAATTATGCTGTTTGGGCTAAGGCTGTTGAGGTCTATTATGTCGGGGAGTCAGAATACCATTTCCTTACCGATGACCCTCCCGCGGCGACTGCCGCATCATATGGTGCTTGGGTTCCTGCGGATGCTAAGATTCGGGTTGAGCTACGGAATAGTATGGAGGAAAATATTAAGAATACTCTAGTTTTCTTATCTACAGCAAAAAAGGTGTGGATGAAGGTTAAGGAGATGTTTTTTGGGGCTGATAATCTCCGGCGGACTTATACTCTTCATCAACAATTCTTTTCTCTTGAACTTGGCAGCTCATCCTTGGAGGAGTATTATGCCAAGTTCTGTGATGTTTGTGAGGAGCTCAACACTTATGAGCCTATTTCTTCAGATATTCATGTTATGGAGCGTCAGCGTGAGCACTTGCAGGTGGCTCGTTTTCTGTTTGGGTTACCTTCGCCTGCCTATGATTCTATCCGATCTAATCTTTTGGGTGATAGAAATTTACCTTCTCTCAGTGAGGTGTTCAGTCACGTCCGCCAGGCTTCTATTTCTGACCCTAGTGCTGTTGATTTGACCCCTGCTGCCCGCTCGGCTTTGGTTACCACTGTCCCTCGTGGTGGTACTTCTTCTCGCGGTTTTGACCGTGGTGGTCGAGAGTTAGGGGGAGAAAGTCGTGGTACTCCTGCCCGTGGATTTGGTCGTGATTCTGCTAGTAGTGGTCGTGTCGTGGTCGTGAGCCTCATTACTGCACACATTGCCATGGTACTAATCACACTGTTGAGTATTGTTGGATCCTTCATGGCCGCCCATCTGCTCATCAGGTTACAGTTTCTGAGGATGATGGATCCATGCTACCTAGCTCTGTGACCAACTCAATCCCACATGTTATTACTATTCCAGAGGATGAGTATCATCGCCTGATTTCCCAGCCGACTCCTCATGTGCCTTCCTCCTCCATTGCTATGTTCGCTCAGAAAGGCTCCACCTTTGATGGCCTGGCTTCTAATAATCCATGGGTTATCGATTCTGGTGCTACCGATCATATGACGAGCCACTCCATCCACCTCTCTGGTTCTCGCCCTCTCGCGAAACCTTCTCGTGTCGCCTTGGCCGACTGTTCTTCTTCTGATATTGCTGGTTTGGGTTCTGTTATTTTACATTCTTCCTTTACCATAGACTCTGTTTTACATGTCCATCGTTTTCCCCATAGTCTCATGTCTGTTAGTAAACTTAACCAATCCTTAAATTGTTCGGTTACATTCTTTCCTGGTTCTTGTGTTTTTTAGGATCTCCAGACGGGGAAGAAGATTGGTGGCGGTGTTGAGCGTGGTGGTCTGTACTACTTTGACACTGGCGAGCCTCCTACCTCCGTTGCTCTCCAGACTTCCGTATCTCCATATGAGCATCACTGCCGTCTTGGTCATCCTTCTCTTTAGACTCTCAAACAGTTAGTTTCATCGTGTCGTCTTCTTGCGCCTTTGCCATGTGAGGTCTATGAGTTTAGTAAACATCGTCATGTTTTTTTTTCCACCTAGAGTAGAGAGTCGAGTGTCTCGTCCTTTTCATTTAGTTCATTCAGATATTTGGGGTCCTGTGCGTGTTCCATCACGTGGTGGTTTTCATTATTTTGTTATTTTTGTGGATGACTACTCTAGACTTTCTTATGTTTATCTCATGAAAAACCGGTCAAACTTGTACTCCATTTTCAAATCTTTTTATACGGAAATAAAGACTCAGTTTGATGTTTCTCTTCGTATATTTCGTTCTGATAATGTTTTGTCTACTTTTTTTGATGAGCATGGTATTATTCATCAATTTTCGTGTTCTCGCACTCCACAACAAAATGGGGTTGCCGAACGCAAGATACGCCATTTGATAGAGGTTGCCCGAGCCCTTTTACTTCAGATGTTGGTCCCCAAATCCTTTTGGGGCGACGCCGTTCTTATTGCTGGATATCTCGTGAATCGTATGCCCTCTCGCGTTCTGGGGGGCCAGATTCCCTATCATCTTTTGCACCCTGATTGTTCTTTATATTTTTTACCTCTTAAAATTTTTGGGTGTACGTGTTATGTTCATGCCCTTGATCCCGGCCGCGATAAACTTGATCCACGCTCTATCAAGTGTGTATTCCTGGAGTACTCTCGGACTCAAAAAGGTTATAAGTGTTATTCTCCTACTCTGCATCGCGAATTTGTCTGTGCTGATGTTACGTTTCATGAGTTCTTACCCTATTGTCCGGCTTCCTCCCATGGGGATCAGTCTGAGTATATGCATATTTTGGTTCCTTCCGGGCAACCCCGAAAGCTGCAACCCCAAATGCAGGTATATGTCCGCCGTGCCAAAGCTGCACCTGACCCACCTCCGCCTGCCGCTGCGCCTTCTCCTCCGTGGCGAGATCCGGATCCACCTCCTTCAGCTCCCACTGCTCCGCCTTCTCCTCCCATCGCTCTTCGTAAAGGTATTCGCACTTGTACTATCTCTCATCCTATTGCTAAATCTGTCTCTTACGATCACCTGTCCCCCACCCTTCGTGTTTTTACTGCCTCTATTTCCTCTACACTTGTTCCTAAAACTGTTCAGGAGGCCTTGTCTAGTTCTGAGTGACGGACAGCTATGGAGGAGATCTCTGCGCTACATGATAGTGGGACTTGGGAGTTGGTTTCTCTACCCTTTGGAAAGTCAACTGTGGGGTGCCGCTGGGTGTTTACTGTGAAATATCATCCTGATGGGTCTGTTGAGCGTTACAAAGCTCGCCTTATTGCTAAAGGCTACACCCAGACTTATGGTGTTGACTATGCTGAGACCTTTTCCCCAGTTGCGAAGCTTGGTTCTGTACGGCTCCTTATTTCTCTTGCAACCAATCTTGGTTGGCTCTTATTCCAATTGGATGTCAAGAATGCCTTCTTGCATGGCGACCTTCTTGAGGAGGTTTATATGGAGCAACCACCATAGTTTGTTGCTCAGGGGGAGCGTTCTCAGGTATGTCGTCTTCGTAAAGCTCTTTATGGGCTTAAACAGTCTCCCAGGGCCTGGTTTGGCAAGTTCAGTGATGCCGTTTTGAAATTTGGTATGAGTCGATGTCAGTCTGATCATTCTATTTTCTCACATCTCATCGAGGGAAAATGTTATTGATTGTGTATGTCGATGATATTATTATTACGGGTGATGACCAAAAAGGTATTGATGAATTGAAGGCATTTCTGCAGAGCCAATTTCGTACTAAAGACTTGGGTAGATTGCGATATTTTTTAGGTACCGAGGTGGCACGATTCTAAAGATGGCATTAGTTTATCGCAGAGAAAATATGTGTTGGATATCTTAGATGAGACTGGTTTGTTGGGGGCGAAACCTGTTGATACCCCTATGGACCCTAATGTCAAACTATGTGTTGATCATGGGGAGGCACTGTCTAGTCCTGATCAATATCGTCGTCTGGTTGGTAAACTGAACTATCTCACTATTACACGTCCTGATATTTCATTTGCAGTGAGTATTGTGAGTCAGTTTATGTCTACTCCTCGTCTGCCACATTGGGAGGTCGTTCTTATAATTGTGAAGTATCTCAAGTCTCATCCTGGGCGTGGTCTATTTTATAGAGCTAATGGTCATTTGCGTATTGAGGCCTTCACTGATTTTGATTGGGCGGGAGGTCCATCTGACATGAGGTCAACTACTGGATATTGTGTTTTTCTTGGTGGCAATCTTGTTAATTGGAAGAGTAAGAAACAGACAGTGGTTGCACGGTCTAGTGCAGAGGCAGAATATAGAGCCATGGCTCACACCACATGTGAGATTGTGTGGGTGCGATC
>JAOTQK010000022.1:18604121-18617210 GCA_025642025.1 Rhododendron ferrugineum
TGATTACACTGTGTAACAAACTATCTCTTTATATAAATAAATGATTATGTGTGAGGGTTAATTTAACACCCTACACACTTTTCCCTTCCAAACAATTGAAACAACTTACTTAACCAAACAGGAGGGTCATTAGCCAATACAACAGAAAACGACTATACGAGAGAATAGCAAAAACATTTTCAACATGGCATGTAACGTCAGTAGAAGCCGGAAAACCTCTACAACGAGAGTGCAGAACTAGCAAGAGAAAAATGAAGCCTCAAACTAGCTGCTCTTTGCCTAATGCAACGTATGGGAGACTTTGAGGATATTGGGACATGGAGCAAAGGAAGATGGCAGGGAGACGAAAGTAGAGGCGACTGCAGGATTTACAATATGCGGGGGCCAAACCATATGTATATAATCCAATAACTTGTAACCAAATGGGACTCAATACGTAGCAGAAGAAAAATCAACCGTTAGAATCTCGTTATGGGTATTACCAAATGCTAATTGATATGTTACATAGAGAATCAATAATTAGGTTTGAGTTTGTTCCATTGTTTGGATATGAAAGAGAGAGAGGCTGAGAAGAAGAAGAAAAGAATAGATCATTTTTTGCTCAGTTAACTACATAACCGATAGAAGGGAACAAGAAAAAAATGAAAAAGGTGAGGAGATTAACTTTAATGTAGGGTTTTCTATTTTTGTGATAGATAAGGAAAGTTTTATAGAAGGGAGTTCAATTCATTTGTAGGGGCCAATTCTCGTACTAGAGACCAAGTAAATTGTAGCATTATTGGTAGGATTTCAAAAAAAGTTGCAGGGGCTCGGGGGCCCCCTATGCCACTGCCTGCGTCAGCCCCTGGACAAAAGCACAATCACGAACCCTTGAGTTGATGTAGAAGGGCAAGCCTGGAGTTCATAAACATCCTAGAATGACACTTGTGAACCTTTGGCGGCTCTACGTGTGCACTGTAGTATATATTTATACTTAAAACAACTAAATATATCTGCAAAAAACAAAGATGAGTGGAACCCCTAACGAAGAATATTACCTCACCAGCATCAGTAAGATAACCACCCATAGCAGCAAACTCCTTTCTATAAACATGCATCAATAGATTAATAGCACCCTGAAGAAGAAAAGTGTGTTTTTCTTAGTGCAGCATGAACAGAGGATTATACTAAAGAGAGAATAACATCAACCATTAGCAAGTTTTGATTCTTAACAATGCTGCAACCATTTTAATAGCGAAAAATATGCTAGCATCTACAATTAGCAAACATGATATTTTAACCATTTGTTTTGATCATAAAACATTCAAGCGACGGATTGCCAGCCAGCTACATACCTCACGAATTTCCAGTGTTGGCATATGTGGAAGAAAGTCATTTCCAACAAAAAAACAGAGAAACACAAAGTCATCCACCAATCGCTCAAAGCTAATCTCAAATGGAGGGTTGGGGATCTCCAAATCATATTGCAAGTATTCTCGCAACACCCAGATATTAAGGAACTGCCCAGGCCAAATACGCTCATAAGTTGAAGTTAACATGGGGTATGGCAAACAAAATGAAAATAATAAGTAGAGAGTGAAGCATCAGAAGCCAAGATGATAGCATCCAACCTGATATTTCTTTTTGTGAATTGGCGTGTTATCCACCACCTTCCCATTCATATCTACATCTTGGCCACCTGGCCTACCACGACAGTCAGCAGCTAGATGACCAACTTGACCACAGAGGAAACATTTTTCTTGCTGCCCAGGCAAGGTTATCACCTGTAAAATATGCAACAGACTAGTAACATTGATCATACCAAGGAGTCAGAGATACAACGGAATTTGTCAAGAGCAGCCACCCACCTCCCTTAATATTGAAAAGTGAACCTCATGTGTCGCTAGAGACAGCATAATCAGATCTGCATCCTGCTTTTAATAAGCTACATCATTCTTTCCAAACATCACAACTTGCAATCTTACGATAAGTATGCAGAAAATTCAAACCCTTTTAAGCCACCACATACAATGTGAAAGCAAAAAGAGAACAGGATTAAAGAGGTCATTCTTAATCAACAAATCAAGGACAATAAGTCACTCACCAGGCCATACAAACAATGCCGAGTATTCGGATTAAAACCTGGAAGGTTACGCTGCAGCCGTATGTAAGACATGATTTTGTGTTCACCCTCACCAGGAACATTCGAATCAGAGAGTATAACCTTCAAATAATCACCCAATGCAGCCCCATAAATAAACTAACACAGACAAAGCATCCTGGAAGCCAGAAGCATATATCAAAAAGAACCAGAAGGGATTACTCCACAGAAAAGGAATCATCGTTCTTGAAGGGACAAAGAGAACAAGAAATATCTAGGAATCAGCCTACCAAACCTTTGTACTCCACCAGCCAGGGTTATGGTTCAACCTAGACTGTATATGGTATTGAAGTCCTACTGAGAGCACTGCCATGAACTCAGTGCCAGGAGTTATGACATTTGAGTCAGATGTTTCTGTGGGAGTCTGATTTTTGCCCTCAAGTTCAAACTCCTTCCTCAATCGTTCCTCCTCCGCTTCCTGAAGAAGAGAAACAAAAGGATGCATATTCACTTACTTTCTCTAAATTTAAGTATGGTATGACCATCTTTCAAAAGTTAGAGAAACTACAGCCGTAGCCGCATCTTTTGCTGCTCTGAAGCGCCTGGAACGTTGCTGATTCATTTTAGCTCTTGGGGCAACCCCATCTACAAAGTTAAAGATTAGGTCAAGCTAGATGTAGTGCAAATAGGATGAGAATAAGGCACTTTTGGGTGAAAAACAATCTTACCAATTGCCATGTAAAGAAGCTTTCTTGGGCGGACCAGTGAAAATAGATGATCGATGTAATCAAATATTGATTTAAATACGTCATCGTAAGTGGTAGGTGCAGGCTGCATGTGCATAGAATGAGTCTTCAGGATCAAGCTAGTATAAAATCAAACTTGTGACAGAAGAATGCAGAGAGGCAAATATGAGAGGTAGGACAAACTTGAAGTCCTTCTCAAAAGCATAACAATTAAACGGTTAAACCAAAACAGATCACTCAACAACACTCCACATATAAAGAAGCTTTTTGGGCAAACAATGAATCTTTACATACATAATCATAAGTGGCATGTGGACACTGCATGTGCAGAGAATCTTCAGGATCAAGCTAGTATACTACGAAAGTCGCGACAGGAAAATAGGGAGAGGGAGAGAAGAGTAGGACAAACTACTGTCTTTCTCGTAATAGTATCAATTAAACCAATCCAGATCTATGAACAACATTACAGGTAGGACCGTAGGACCAACTGAAATCTCCGAAAAAATAATAAACCAAGCACTAATTAAGGTAATACAGATCTCTCGACAAAATTGTGAAGCAGTACAAGAGCAAAGTTGAGGTTAGGCACATTTGCAAGCAAGATGAATGGAATATTCTCATGACCCATAAACTACTAATCCAAAAGAACACAGCTCAAACCGAACACATATCAATTAGTAATGTTTTAAAAAGCACCAAACAGCAAATGGTCCCCAGCCTAGGTAGGTTTCCAGAAGATTGTGGGTTGAAACGCATATGTAGATGTACTTGCCCTCATGTCAAAGGTGTCGGCTTTAACATACATGATACATCCATGGTCGCCCAATTTAACTTCAGATGTTGACACAGAAACAAACTCATACAAAACTTTGTCACAAAGTAAATCTCCTATTGAAATCTCAACATCTTGCACTAACTTCTAGTGTTTTACCTTGATACAGCCATGAGATAGAATACGGTTGAGCAATTGGCAATTCTTTAAGTCCCAACCTTTGAGCAAAATCCCGCGAAACAAAATTTTTGGAGCTACCATTTGCAAGAACCAATGTGCAATACAGCCCATAAAACACAGCTTTGGTGCGAAATATAGAATCACTCTTCCAATCACGAGTTGCACGTGGGAAATGCTTTTGATATTGATAAAGGAGCACCCCGGTTATACCGGCATAAACCTCGCCATGAGCCTGACCTCTTTTGTTTTCTTCATTGGCACATTCCTCGTCTTCACTGTCTTGCACCGCTAAAGTAACTCTCCGATTAGGGCATGTGCCACCAATATGACCTTTATCATCACACTTGAAACATGTGGATTTTGACTTCTCATCTAAGGTTTCAAGATGCTGCAGTGCTGGTTTTGCTGCAGGAACTTAAGGATTTAATGCTGGTTTGAACATAGCATATAGACTCTTCATCTTCTCTTCAAAACCATAAAGCGACTTGGCAAGTCTCCTCCACAGGCCATAGCCTAAAGTCAGCCATATCATCCTGGATTGGAATTCGCAGTCTGGCTCTGTTATTTCTACTTCTTCAGCTTCATACACCCCTGCTCTCATGGACAACACAGAGAACTTCTCTGTGTATTCATGAACACTTTCATGTCCTTGTTGAAGGCTAGGAAATTTCGTAAATAAGCTTTGCTGACAGTCCATGGGAAGAAACCACACTTTAGAAGAGTCTTCAGTTCATCGCATGTAGCTACTTCACCCTTACCACTTCTTCGATTAGCCTCTTTGAGTTCTTGCCCACCACATTTGTGTTACTCCTTTCAATATAGCACTAGCGCATTGTACATTACTTCCTCTGGTTAGTTGATGTCATTAACGTCCCGGTCGAAATATGGCATCAACCAATCAAGGAAAGTTTTAAGGATTCATCTTCCAATTAAAGTGAGACTCTGCTAATTTAAACCCTTTATAGCCCGTTCAAAAATTTATCATTCACATTTCTAACATTTGTTTGACACATAAGTTGGCCTCTTAAATAATGAGGACAATCCAAATGAGGTGGATTTTCTAAAAAGTCTACTTGCTGCCTTTTAGAAGCCATGTTCATGGACTGCTGCCCATACTCCAGAGATATTAAATTCAGAAAGATGTCCCCTTCGCTCAAAAACATATTGTCCTTCTCCTTGGTTGGGAAACATCTTGTCCTTGGCCTCAGAAATGCACGTTAATGGCATATGTTGTGCCTAGGATGTTGTTAGCTATGATAGTTTTTTAAATGATAGCTTAAATGTATGTTCGGCAGCTGCGTATGAAGAAGTTGGTGGATCCACAACACCTTTGCATTTCCAAGAGAAATTTCTTCCAAAATAGTACCTACCATGTCTTCCAACCGGTGAAAATGTTCATTGTTTTCTTCTCTTTGATCTTCAATTGTAGTCTTTAAACCATTGGTATATTGTTCAATACTTTGAATCCTGTCACCATGGGATTGAATCTTCTCATCACGCTCCGCGTTAGTTACCATTTTGAAGAAGACTTCTGAAAGCAACCTAAGGATCTTAATTTGCTCTGATACTAGAATCAATGTATCTAGGCGGGAGGTTCCAACCGGTGTTTTAAAACCGTGCGCCTAGGCGATGAGGTGAGGCGAGGCGCACCGTTGGGGCCTAGGCACCCCAAGGCGAGCCGCAGGTGAAGCATGCGCCTCAAGTCCTCATGGAAGTTTCACACATCTTTACTCAAAATTCATCCTAACCATTGAACTTATCAAAAAACAAAAAAAAATTCATCCTAACCATTGATCAAAGGATTAAAACATGGCCCAATGCACCAGATAAACCCTTCAGATTAAAAGTGCTTGATCATTAGCCCTAGGTGACCAAAAACGAAATACAGCAGGAAACGAAGTCTTGAAGAGATACTGCAGCTCTGATCGATGAAATACATAAAAAGTAAACGCAATTCTAAAAAAGTCCCAGAAAAAATGCAAAATCAATTTTACATTTTATTCTGGCGTATGGTCTGAACGAAGAAGTATGTTTATGGCTGAGCATGACATTTGGTCCACGAAATATGTCAAAACCTGTTTTTATTTTTGGTGCATCAGAAAGACTCAAAACATGTATTCGTTGTAATTGCCGTGGGGTATATGAAGAGTCAAATTTATGACCCAAGATCTACATAACAGCCCATCCACAAAATCAATTTTCCTGTTTTATGACATTTGGAAGTTTTAAAAGTGTCTGCTTATGTTGAAGTTTTGCCTATATTAGAATTCTACTTATTTTAATAAATTGCGCCTCACTTTGATGAGGCACGCGGCGAGGCTCCAGGGGACCATGGAGCCTCGGTGCACCTTGAACCTTTTAAAACACTGGTTCCACCAAATACAATATGTAGGTGGACCCAGATAACTTGGATCAAGGCCGAAAATCAAGTGTACTTAAATCGGGATACGTATCAACATCGTGTATCATTTTTCTAATTTTATAAATCATATCGGGAGACATATCTTGAATGCTGATACGTTACCAAAAGGCAAAAGCTAATATACAACTGAATGTTAGTTATACATACAATCTAAAATCTGTTGTATACATATGAAAATTAAGTTTTCAGAATGAAAATTTTCCGAGTTTCCCAAGTGGCGTCTAATGGTCTATCACATTAAGGCTTTCTTGTGCCTGGATAAAGGGAAGAGAAGAACCCTTGTCATTCATGTAAAATGTGATTGAAAAATGTTGTTTCTATTCGAGATCTCTGATTTAGTTTTCTTAAATCGTTCAAATGTCACCATAACTAGATCACACGATTTAGAACGCATTTTAGTTCCACTTCTTAACATATGGAATGACTTTTTGCAATAAGTAATCGTACCGAATCAGATACGCAAACATCTCGTAGGATACGAGGTGGGACACACAGTTTTTGGAAGGAGACGATACGAATCGTAGGATAAGTATCTCGTACCGTAGGTTTCTAACAACTATGCAAAACAGAAAATCTCCTAAAACCAGATTTTCGGATTGATTCTGCCAGCAAATAGAGCCTGGTGTGACCGATTTAGGCCCCCGAAAATTTACAAATGGGAAGGGCCCCTTTAACTTTGGTACTCCTTACAAGTGTCCAACAAAAAGACCCCATCTTTAATCTTCACTTTAGGCCCCCAAAATGTCAGGGCCGGCTCTGCGGCAGCAAACAAGGCTCGAAATCCACGAGCTATGGGCTCAAAACCAAACCCTAAAAGGCAGAAGCACGAGGCCTCAATACAACAACATCTGACTCTTTTAATCCATCAACTGCCTTCAAACTAACATTACATTCATGCACACAATAGCTAATGGATTACTTAGTGGTGAAGTACCCAACAAATACAATGTAAAAAAAAACTAACAAACAACAAGGACAGGCCAAGCTGCAAACAAGCAGCCATGTCGTCAACAAGCAGCTTACAAACCCCTCCTTTCTAACTCAAAAACAAAAGCGCGTGTGCATAAAGAGTGTTTACTTTACCTTGCCTTCGGGATGAAAACAGGGGTGTATAATCCCGTTCATGTCGAGGTAGAGGTTATCGAACTCCATGCCGTTAGGGTTTGGTTTGGAGACGTCAACGGGTAAGAGGACGCCGTTGGGGCCTTGTCTGGGCTCCTCCTCGACCACGTCGGCCATGGACTTTGGGTACCGATCGGCGAGCCACCTGTAGAAAGCCGGGACTCCCATCGCCGAGCCCTGTGTTGGGGTCCGAACCTCAAAGGTTTTGATGCGACGGGCAGGAAATTGATGGGGATTTCGACTGCTCGCGATTCGATAAATTTCTAGTTAAAAGTAGTATGAATAGAGCCCTGCGAATAGCAGGGAAGGTTTACAGGGATGGACGCGAGGAAAATTGCGTTTGGACTATTCTGGGTCCTAAAAAAACTTTAAAAAATATTCATAAAATTTTAAATATTGAATTTCATTCAACGAATTCAAAAATAATACTTACTGATATCCGTTGAAGCTGATTTTTTACAGGGCTTCATAAAATAATATTCAAAAATTTATGAATATTTTTCTAGATTTTTTTGGGATCCGGAATGGATCCAAATGCAATTTTCCTTGCGTGGATCCCTACAAATTTGTCCTTCCGATTAGAATTTCCGATTTGAATAAGTGAAAAGATAGAGAGATGCTACTTGCACAGCAGATTGTGCACAGATCGCGTTGTGGGGCCCACTAAGGGTCCCATACAAATAATCCGATTCATTAATTATGTTTAAAACATTTTTTCAAGAGCCTCCGTGAAAAATTAGCTCAATCCGAAACCTATAACTGCTTGATTTAATCATCTAACTTTTCATTCAGGTTTTTAGAGAATGAAAAGTTAGACGATTAGATCAAGTACTTATAGGTGTCGGATTGAGATAATTTTTCGTGGGAGCACTTGAAAAAATGTTTTAAACATAATGAACGGCTCGGATTATTTGTATGGGACCCTTAGTGGACCCCACAACACTATCTGTGCATTGTGCACAGATCTGCTGTGCAAGTAGACTTTCTGGAAAAGATATGCTACATACACTACCTCATTTCACTACGTCATCCACTACATCTTTTGTGGGATCCATTCTGGGTCTCACAAAAATATAAAAAAAAATGCCCATAAATTTTAGAATATTATTTTATGGCGCCCTGTAAAAAATCAGCTTTAATAGATATCGGTAAGTATTATTTCTGAATTTGTAGAGGCGAAACTGCGCAGTTGAGCAGTTTCGCCCCTACGAATCTAGAAAAAAATATTTACCTATATCTGTTGGAGCTGATTTTTTACAGGGCCCTATAAAATATTATTTCAAAATTTATAGATATTTTTTCATATTTTTGTGGGACCCAGAGTGGACCCCACAAAAAATATAATGGATGGTATAGTGGAATGAGATAGTGTATGTAACATTTCTGAAAAAAAAATAAGTAACGCAACTGTTAAATCCAAACGTACCCTAATGCATTCTTTTGGTCTTAACATAAAATAAGAATTTTGTCCTTAATTTTTTTCGCATTTGTTAGTTTTGCGTCAAACTTTTGTCTTGACTATTGTCGGCGATTGATTCGTCTAAACGAGAGAAATGGTTATTTCTCAAAATATTTGGGTTAAGGTGAAAACTTTTTACTTTTCCAATTTCTCTCGTCGAGACGAATCAATAGCCGACAAACGTTTAGCGCAAAACTAACAAATGCAAAAAAAATTAAAATAAGGACAAAATTCTCATTGTAAGTTTAAGTTTAAGTTAAGACCAAAAGAATGCATTAGGGTAGGTTTGGATTAGGGTAGGGTTTTCTTTTTGCATTTGTTTGTTTTGCGTCAAACTTTTGTGACTTATTGATTCGTCTCAACGAGAGGAATCGGAAAAGTAAAAAAAATTTGATCGAAACTCATAATTTTTTGAATAAAGACAAAAATAAGTCAATAAGTCAGTTTTTTTTTACTTATTCTTGTCTTTTTGAAAAAAAAATTATGAGTTTCGATCAAAATTTTTTACTTTTCCGATTCCTCTTGTCGAGACGAATCAATAAGTCACAAAAGTAACAAATGCAAAAAAAAAAATTAAATAAAGACAAAAAAAAAAAAGTTACTATTCCACTTTTAAAGCCAAATGAGCAATTATTTCGGTACAGTATTTTTTATTGGAAAATAATTTCTACACTCTCTTTTTTGATTATCGTATTCCATTTTTTGTCTTTCAGTGAAGTTTTTGTGTGTATTTTTCTCACTAAAAGACAAAAAAGAGTATCATAATAAAAAAAAGGAATGTACAAATCATTTCCCTTTTTATTTTTCGCAACTTTTTGTTTATCTTTTCGATGTAATTATACAAAAAGTATAAAAATATGGACTGATGTTGAAAAAATTTAAATAAAACGGCATTTAAACTTCAAAAGACAATTGTTTTATACTTTTTCGTCTTTAGTGAACTTTTTTTTGCTTTTGGTCATAATTTTGTATACTTTTTAAATTCCTCTCGTCGAGACGGATGATTAATCTAAAAAAAATCACATAGATCTAAAAAAAATTCAAAAAATATGAATAAAACACACAAAACGAAAAATAAGTTAAGTTTAGAAGAACTCAGTCTTAAGTACCACTCCGGTTCATTGCCCGGTCCGCAAAACCAAAATTTTTTTGTCAAGAAAAATTGGATTTAATAACAATGAGCTCTTTTAAGTTATCAAAGAAGTTTTTTTTTGAATTATTTTATTTTTTTTATTTTTTTTATTTTGGCGGGTCGGACAATGTTTTCGGGCGAAAAGAGTATTATTTTGAAGATATTTCAATAAAATACCACAGTTTAGAATATTTTTCTACGAACAAGATCATCTCATATATATCAAAATATGAACAAATACAACAGATCGAACAAAAACTGTTTATGAATGCGCATTCTTAAATGCACCATAGAGTCGGGTGAACCTGAGACTTGCCACATAAATTGTTACTGTGACATAGGGACGTTAAATGGAGCACATTACGGCAATGCGCAGTACGTAGCATTGTCTAAATGTGCCTGTGCACTTGTATGTATGACCATGGTTTCATTGATTCGTTGCAACGAACCCGGTGGTGTGCTGTGCACAGTACAGTGTTGTGTAATCTCAATCGTCTAAAAGTGTTCTGAATGGTTCAACACACTACAAAGCGCAGTTCCTACTTACCATTGCAACTTTCTTTGAATGGATCTATATGATGCCAATGGATGGTCGCTCTGTGCTTGATGAGAGTAGAAACCTCTATGCTCTCTTATTGGTTTTTTTTCAGTCAAACGGAAATTTCATAAAACTAAACAAGAGAATACCGCAACAGAAGTGCGAGCATAATAAGTATCATTACAACCAAAAAAAGCACAGATTACATAATCTAACACTTTCCTAATATTTAGGCTATCTCCAATGATGAACTCCCTAAGAAAGACAAGTATGTCAACAAGCATGACAATTTCTTCTTCTTGTTCTGCACCTACTCGAGCAAGATGGTCAACGTACACACTAGTTTGTTGTTTCGTCCGTCAATATATATATATATATATATATATATATATATATATATATGATCACCTCAAGCGTAGGGCTAATATGTCATTTGAAGCATAATAATCCGAAAGATCGGTATCGTACCCAAGAGAATATCATCAGCTCGATTGGATTTGTAGAAGTAAGATTCGCTGCCTTGAGACGGCCAACTTTAGGAGCAGTTTGAAATGGAAAAAATGTGTGTGAATCTGTGATAAATTTGAGTTTTAAAAACTATTTAAACTAAGCGGCTAGGTTTAGGGGATCTTAACACTCACAACTCGAATCAACCAGCTTTTCTCTTTAATTACTCGATTTGAGATACGCATCAATGATCTCCCAAACCGGAAGGTTTATCATTAAGACCATTTTATTAGAAAATGAGTCGAAACACTAAGTGAGTTCTAGTGTTCATCTAGCAAACGCAGGGATGATATAGCTCCAAGCATCATGCGTGGCAAGTAGATTCGCTCTTGCCTACGCAAGATCAAAGAGGTTAACACCGCCAAGTTTTAATAGACAAACACGAACTACCTTGATTTTTCAACTAAACATGAAGATTAATTGAGAGAAACGCATGATCAATCCAAGTCATGGAGTGTTAATCACCCCATGACCAAGCCTAATTAACTACTCACTCATATTAGAAATTGAATCAATAAAGCTAATTATGAAAAACACAACAAAATTCAAATTAAACTAGAGATTTATATAGATCAAGAGTGCAGCTACAACTTTAATAAAGAGTAAAATAACTAACTACAATTATCTAAGGTAGAAAAGTGCAGAATTAACTAAGAAAATGTAGAACAAAGCAAGAGTAAGTAACAAGTAATGAAATCCTATTTTAGATCTGCAAAAGTGTTGTCCTTTGATATTTGTGATATAATGGGGTATTTATACAAACCCACATTCGCCCACGAAAATATCTCAAAAACGCCCTAAAAATTCGTTACGAAGGCCTTCGGTATCGATACAAAGGTTTCTTGTATCGATATTGGATAGCTTTGAGTAGAATCCACTAGGCAGTCATAGCAACTCGGTATCGATACAAAGAAACCTTGTATCGATACCCAATGTCTATTGGCCCACTGGATTCTGCTTTTCAACTGGGTATCGATACAAGGGACGCCTTCGAATTCTCAGGTTCTTCAGCTTTCAGCCTCTGGCTTGGCTTCCAATGGTCTCGGCCTCCCAACGGGTCTTCGACTCTTCATTCTCGGGCCCCGATGGCTTCATTCTTGATCATATTGAGTCTTGGATGCCTCCGGCTCGCTTTAAGCTTTAAAACCTTCTTTATTAAGCAGTTTTCCTACAAAATGAAATAACATACCCTACGTACAATATCACATAAAATGCTAATTTAACTAAACATAAAGCGATAAAACTAAGGATTTAAGCACCAAGAATATACATTATTGGATGCTTATCATTTGCAGATCAATAGATATGTCAAAGTGGGGTGTTGGTTTTAATTTAATATTTTACTTTTACGTTAAAATTGATAACGTGGGTCTGAGGAGGAATTATAGGGATGTACAGTTAGAGTTAAAATGGGAGTGTTTAGTTGAAAACCACTTTGACTAGGTATCCTATTTTTCCTCCTAGTTTTGAGACCACTATCTTTTAGCATAACAAACTTACGTTATATTAATGCCTATAAAACCTCTGCTTTGTTATTCGGCTGAAAGAGATACAAGTTCACAACTCTATCAAAAACTCTCTCTCTTGCTTTACACAAACTTACACACTGATATTTGGTACAACAATATATTTGGCTTTTGAGTGTTGGGAAACAATCGGTTCGTGAGTTTGATTCGCAGCATCGAAGAGAACTTGAAGGTCGTTGTATCTTGGGGAAAGAACGCCATCCAACCCCGTGCAGAAGGGGTTGTATCATTCCTTAGGAGGGCGCCATCATGTGCCTCGACTACCCCACATGCTATTCTATTCCTTTCTCTATTTATCTATATTGTTGATTTTGATCGATGAATATTATTTAGAATTGTTATTCTACCAGAAAATTCCTATCGCATATATTTTCTCCAACAATCTAAGGAATGATATTTGTTAGGATTTTCTGTTAAGGGTACACTTGCTTAGTACTGTTGAGCAGCTTTGTTTTGGGAAAAAAAATGGCATTTGATGATTCGACTTCTTGCAAGCCCTAGAAGTTCAATGGTCAAAATTTCAGAAGTTGGCAACAACAAATGAAATTTTGGCTCACCACTTTGGGTTTATATTCTGTGATTCACAAGGGTTTGGTTTCAAAAGG
>JAOTQK010000022.1:18647584-18661621 GCA_025642025.1 Rhododendron ferrugineum
CCCCCCCCCCCCCCCCCCCCTCTCTGTGTGTGTGTGTGTGTGTGTGTGTGTGATATCTTTTAGGCAAGTGCCCAAACAAGCATTTGGCAGTAAAACATTTTTTCTCTTGCAGACTGGGCTGCTTAGTGCCTACATCATCAAAAAGCTGTATATTGGCAGGTAAACATAGAATGGTACTACTACTTAACTTTATGATTGTTCCACATTGTGCATTCAGAATTAGATTACACACTTAAACTGAAACATGGATTGGTACGGCATATCAGATGTCTTGTTGGAAGTACCGCTTGTTAACTCTGTTTTACCCATCCTTTACAAGAGATGCATTTGGCTCATTGTCAAGACTCGTTTAAATTACTTCCTTATCTTATGGAAAACCCATAAAATGTAAAATACCTTATAAAAAAACCTAATGAATTATTATTTATCTATTATATCATTAAGGGTAAAGTACTGAGGTGTTAAAGTGTCATCAAATATGGTATAATTCCGCAGACAATTTCCTTACGAAAGGGAGCTCCCCTCTTGACCAGTTTGCAGAGATTGGATCTCCTTTCATGGTACTTTAGAAATCTCACTTCCATTATAGTTGTAGGGAATTTGTTTATGCTGACACATTGTCCTCCTTCACGTTCATTCTTGTTTTATCCACATTGATTTAGATAGGTCTCTTTGGTTTTGTAT
Organism: Rhododendron ferrugineum; assembly: GCA_025642025.1. NCBI lineage: Eukaryota > Viridiplantae > Streptophyta > Magnoliopsida > Ericales > Ericaceae > Rhododendron > Rhododendron ferrugineum. The sequence continues at coordinate 18,648,269 of JAOTQK010000022.1, forward strand.
TCAGAATGCTTCTACCCTAATCACTTGACTTTCTCGACGAGATTACAAGCATTAATATCAATTACAAATTTCTTCTCTATGGCTAGGTGTTGTACTCTGATTTGATTATGGGTTTGGCTATTAATTGCCAACACCCTGACTGAAGTCATTCTTGAGGAGACACGTACCTCAGGGCCTAGGGTGGAGTACAAGCGTCCAAGAAAAACTGCGTATATTCAGCAAGTAACATAAGATGGGTCCTTTGTTAAAACACAGATACCGTATGCAGGCTTTGTGCCTTGCATGTCATTACAAAGACCTCTGCATGTCTGTCAGTTTGGGACATTTATTTGGCTTAACTGTTTGGTCAACCTGAATGAATTCTTAAGACAAACAACACACTTGAGCTTTACATGATTTTGGGCATGGAAAGTGACTGTCTTAGCATCCTGTGCGGGTCAAGATGCATTGGGCTAGTCCATTGGAGAGGCAAAATTCATTATATGTACTAGAAGCTTGTTTCCTTTGCATCTAAGGGAAGGGCCCTAACAGCTTACTTTAACTGGACATGAACATTCTAGGACATTCCAGTGCTCACCATTATAACTGGATCTTTGTGCTTCCCCCGCATCACTGACACTTAATTGATGACTAATACTTCGTTTCATGAAATCTCCTTTGCCGACCCTGGACTTGGTTTGCCCCTTCTCCGAGGAACCTCTATCACATTAATCCACCAAAGTTCACGGAGGATTTGCAAGTATCACCTGTTCAAATTGCAACAAAGCTTTATATTTACTATCATTCGTTTACGTTAAAGAATACAAGGGAAATGGTCGTGGTTATATATGCATACGCTGACAAAACTCAATTGGATTACAGTCTACAGAACAATGAAATTACCAGACAAAATGGAGAAACGCTATAGACGAATCAATAAGTAACAATGGCATCGTGGATATCTATTTTGCAGTGTAACTCCGGCGATTTCTTCTCCCTGAAAATTAAGAAAGACGGAAAGGCTTTCAGGGGAAAAGCTCGTGGTCCACACCACATTTCAATGTCTTATAATAAAAATGGCGGGTATTTTTTTTTGTTCTGGAGATTGATTTTTGTCTGAGATTGCAGTGCTGGAGACGAGTAGATGTAACAATTAAGAGAGATAATTCGGTTAATGTTAAACAGAAATGCAAGGGGAGGAGAACGCCTAAACTGAACACGGGATGCAGTGTAAAAAGATACTCCACAAGTTTAGTGAACTTACTTGATTATTTGACCTTTGACATAGCAGAATGGCTACAAAAGATTCATATAGACAACCCCAATTAATTGGGACACAAGGCTTAGTTTGCTACTCGTTGTACATTCGAAGCTCATGTCTGCAATACCAAGTTTTTTTTGTTTCTTTTTTTGATTGTTCCAAGTTACAAATAACAAACCCTTTTTATTTTTATTTTTATAGACCTACAAATTATCAACCTAAATGATTATGCAAAGGATTTCAAAAGCTTAGTCAGGAGATCATGAAACTAGAACTTCCCTGCATGAGGAAAATCTCCCTCCCTTGTTTATTTACCAGACATGCAAGATGCAAACAACACTATTATCATCACGCTATATATTGGTTAACCTTGAAATTATTTCAAAACATTGGTTTATTTGATTTCACTAATTGCATTTTGTCAGTTCCTGATTTTGTTTAAATAAAAAATCTTTACTGGGGAGAGCAAGAATGTATTCTGGAATTTAATATGATCTGACAAAGTCCAGGCACTCAACAGATCGCGAGGTCGCTCTTATGATGCTTATGGCCTACCTTTCGTATATGATAGCTGAAGTAAGATTCTTACTAATTTCATGAGCCATTCCCTTGAGGCCCTTGTTTCCTTTGACCTTGAGATTGCCAGGTTATGGAGTCTGTATCAGTCTTATTTACGTTTGGTAATTTTCTACGCAGCTGTTCTATTTAAGTGGCATTCTAACAGTATTTTTCTGTGGGATCGTGATGTCCCATTACACATGGCACAATGTGACAGAGAGTTCGAGGATCACCACAAAGTACGTTTCTTTTAAAATTTCATCCAAACCATTGGAACGAACCTATTTTGCTGACTGTTTCACTTCCTGATGTCAATGGTCCATGAACTTATGGTTTAGTTTTTTCATGAATCATGCAGGCATGCTTTTGCGACGTTGTCATTTGTTGCTGAGATTTTTATATTTCTCTACGTTGGTATGGATGCTCTGGACATTGAAAAATGGAAGTTAATGAGTGATAGGTATGTTAAACATACACGCAGAGGAGAAACTCAGCTTGGTAGATTATTGGATGGAGAATTAATTATTATTCTATACTCAAATTTTTCCAATTTGGAGTGTGTCAGATACTTCATTTCACTGTTCTCACACTATTCTGTTCATCCCAGGCCTGGAACATCAGTTGCAGTGAGTTCAATACTGCTCGGCCTAATTTTGGTTGGAAGGGCAGCTTTTGTTTTCCCCTTATCCTTCTTATCTAACTTATCCAAGAAAACTCAAAATGAAAAAATCGGCTTCAAGCAGCAAGTAAGCATGTCTTTTTTAAAGTTCCTTGTCCCGGTTAGTTGATTGTTTATCCCACCATTATAATCGATTTTTCAGGTCACGATATGGTGGGCTGGTCTTATGAGGGGTGCCGTGTCTATGGCACTTGCTTATAATAAGGTACGTGGACTATACTTTCTTATTTTAGCCTACCGTATCTGCCAATATCTCAGAGGCTGATCACAAGGTAATGAGCTTCGAAAAGAAGGGCAAAAAAAGCTAAGTTGTTCCGTAGAAATTGATTCACCAAGACTTTTGACCAAATTTTGAAATTATTATTGTAGAGATGGCTCATATGCTGTAATTTATTACTTCTTTGATAGATTCCAAGCAACATAAATTTTCTCATAATGTGCAGTTCACTAGCTCAGGACATACTCACTCGCAAGGACATGCAGTGATGATCACCAGCACAATTACTGTTGTTCTTTTTAGCACAGTGGTAAGATTTCTTTTGGTCAATTCTGTGACAGGCTTCTCTTCTCGTACTTCTTTATTCGTAATTAGGGAGGAAAGAAAATTTCCGATGGAAAATGTGGCGCTTAGTTCCAAGTCAGGGAGGAAAGAAAACTTCCGATGGAAAATGTGGCTCTTATTTCCTTCCTACTTTTCATGCATTTTATTTTATCTTTCCTTTGCTCTTTTCTTTTACTATTGTATGTGTTGTTATTTTTCTATCTTTACTTCAAGGTCATACAAAGCAAAACAAGTGATATTTGTTTTCACGTTCCTTTCTTCTTCTTTGCAAAATAAACCCGTCTGTAAAATTTCTCACCGACTTGCTTTCCGTTCCTTCTCTTAGCATCCCATGAGTTCCAAACTCACCAAAGTTTTACGAGAGCGATAACATTAACATCACATCGTTTTTGGGGTTTGCATAGGTTTTTGGTTTATTGACGAAACCACTTGTAAGGCTGTTGCTGCCAAAGCAGTCAGGCAGCACTGTATCATCGGATCCCGGAACTCCAAAGTCGCCATTTACCATGCCTCTTCTCGAAGGTGGAGACGATAGGCATTCTAATGAAGATGTGGGTGGCGATAAAATCCCCCGCCCAAGCAGCCTACGATTACTTTTGACCACGCCAACTCACACTGTGCATCGCCTTTGGCGTAAGTTTGACGATACCTTCATGCGACCTGTGTTTGGTGGCCGGGGTTTTGTTCCCCAGGTTCCCAGTTCACCACCAGAACAACAGTTTGTCAACTAAGAGGAATCAACGATAGGGGATACAGAAAAGAGCTCTTAGCAATGTACAACTTTGTGATTAAAAGGGCATTGTGTGATATTTAGCCCATTTATTAGATTTTTCTCTGTATAGTAATTGTATATCTGATTTCACTGACCAGCAGTGTTCGCTGCTGCTTTTTATTGAAGAATTGGATATTTTCTCATACGGACTTACGGAGAGGATTGCATCCCAATCGGCATTGTGGTTGTAACTTGAATTAGAAACAGGTGGGGCCCACTAAACATTGCTGGTTTGGTAACTATGATTTTGTAGAAATTGGGGTCAAAACGTAAGGTAAATAAGAGAAGGAAGAACAACCTTTGTCTTCTAGGCCTCATTTAGTTTCCCTTACTTCACCTCACTTCATTTTTCTTGGAAATCCATTTCCCATGCAAAATTTCCGACAACTGAACTGACCATAGGAAAACAGATAACAGACTCACATAATCGCCCTCTCTGGAGAAAAAATAACAATAAGAGGACTTCAAATGGACATTCGAGTTGACGATACTGACATACTCATCAACTCTTGGACTTTATTCAAAACCAAGAAAATTCAAGGCCATTCGTTTCTTTTAAGTTTGAACACTTGGCTCTCGATGTCTCCACTATTTTTTGCTTCCACTTGCAAGGAACTATTTACGCAGATCTAGAGTGGATTAAGCTTAGAACAAAATGCAATCTACCTTTACTTGGCACATCACCTCCCCCGTCGTTTGAAAATAACCAACTTAGTACCTTCTGCTTTTGGATATTTTTGCAACTCTAACTCTAAACCAAACCAAACAGAGTCTTAGTCCCAATCAATTGAGATCGGCTACATGAATCTTTTTTTCATTGAGCTATATCAAGGGCATTGTGTTCTATCATAGTCCAAAAACCTAGATTGTTCGAACTACTACCTCTAATGTGTCAATTTTGGTCTACCCCTCAATCTTATCCATATCACTCCTCCAAACTACCTACCCTATCAGTCGGGATCTACCATAGACATGTTTGAACCACCTTAATCTATTTTCTCCGACCTTATGTACTACTGGTGCTACTCCTACCATTCCACAAATGTTTTCGTTTCTAATTCTATCCCGCAAAGTCTTACTACACATCCATCTTAAAATTCCCATTTCATCTACTCATCTTACGCGCATATTGTTTCTTCATAGGCCAACACCCCGTGTCGTATAACATGGAAGGCCTTCCTTTAACTTTGTGGGTATCTTGCGGTCACACAACACTCCTGAAGCACCATGGCACTTTATCCATCAACTTAGCATTTCTATGTGCTACATCATCCCCAATCTCTACATTCGCTTCTTGGTAATTCTTGATCTTGGAGAGTCATTCTGTCAAAATTAACACTTGGACAACTACTAAACCTACATTCCAAGTACTCTGTTTTTCTCCTATTGATTATAAAATGTTTCTCTTCAAGTTTCTAATATAGCATTAACACCTCTTGCAATTTTATTATTTACTAAGAAAACATCATTCGCAAACAACATCGACCACATGATTACATCCTAAATATGTCTTGCCAATTCATTCGTAACTAAGGCAAAAAGTTAAAAACTCGAAGTGAACCCTTGGCGTAATCCCACTGTGATTGGGAGTTTGCTTGTTTCTCCTACCAAAAATCTAATAGAAGTGGCACCTTCATACGTGTCCTTAATCACATCAATATACCTTTTAGCCACACCCTTTCTCTCCAAGACCCATCATATAACGTCTCTAAGACCCATCATATAACGTCTCTAGGCACCTTATCATATACTTTTTCTAATCTATCAAATCCATGTGAAGGTGCGTCTTTTTCTCTTCATACTTTCAACTAATTTCTGTAACAAATAAATTGCTTCCATAATTGATATACCAGGTATAAAGCCAAACTGATTCTCCAGTAGCGTTGTCATTGTTTTTAGGTCATGGTCAATAGTTCTTTCCTATAACTTCATTGTATGGCTCATCAATTTAATACATCAATACTTATTTCAACTTTGAAAATTCTCTCTGTCCCAATGTACACGTACTAAAAAACTATTTCTCCACACATCAAGCATTTTTTTTTATCGGCAAAGAAAACATTTTATTAAAAATAAAATAAAATGTTGGGGAAAGGGAAAAGGAAAGGGGATACCAACCAAGGGTTGGATACATCAAATGGGCCAAAGCCCAAAAACCTAAAATCAGAAAATGGGCCAAAGGCCCAAAATTCATCCCCAAAACCCAAAACCTAACCTAACCCTAATCTCCCAAATCAGAGAATGGCTGTCCCATTACAGGCCACCACCTGAAAAAACCAAAAACTAGCCGAGATGAAGACCATTTGATCCTAAACCCTTGGTTGGCGTCATCATTCTCAGCATTCGCCACTTCAGACTTATGTACTCTACGATAAAACATGTATTCTTGGCTCTCATTTTTACTAGAAGCACCCATATACTCTTTGCCTAGGTTTTCCTCGTGATTCTCATTCCTATAGTTCATCAAAGTAGTTCTTCCATCTTTCCGTAATCTCATCACCATTTACTAATCCCTATGATCATCATATTCTATGCACTGAACTTGAAAAAAAAAAAACCTCTTATTTTCTTCTTTTTCCATTTGGTAAACTTATAAGTATTCTTCTCCAATCTTTACCATCTAGTCTAGCATAGAAATCCTCAAATGATCTCATCTTAACTTCTCCCACGGCTTTCTTAGCCTCCTTGCAGTTTTTTTGATGGCTTCTAAAATTATCTTCATTTCTATCCTCTATAACTTTTAAAGCTCTCTTTTTTTAGCTTTCACTATAGATTGGACCTCGTCAATCCACCAGCAGGTCTTGTTCGAGGTGAGGCCTCTCCCTTTCGATGCATCAAGGATTTCTTGAGATAGTCTTCCAATGCAGCCAGCCATTGCGTTCCACATTTTTGCACAACCGTTTCTCAAATCCCATCTTGCTTCTTTTAATATCTTGTGTCCAACCAACTCCAAGGTCTTCTCCCATAGATTCCATCATTTAGTTCGTGGGTTCCTACTCTCTCTCGTCATTCTCTGTTGACCTTCCAAGCAAATATCTAGGAGTACAAGCCTATATTGGGATAACTAATAGTAGACTTAGTTTGAAGGCATTTGATGGTGCCAATACCAATATTTAACTCGCCTATACCAATAATTCACTCAGTGGTCACTGCATGTACAGTGTTACTTGTAGGATACTTTGCTCAACTCAGTGGACACTTCCGCACACTCCCAACTCTTAGGAAGACAAAAAAAAAATTATAACATTTTGTGTTCAATGAGTTTCTTTTTTGCAAGATGACATTGCCATTCTAAAATTGTATTGTACGTGCGAGTATGCATCGGGATCATAACCTGCTATAAATATCCATGTCCTTAAACAACGAAAATAAATAGCTAAATTATTCTCGATGAGATTATTATTAAGTATTGTCTCATGTGTCAACGGTTAACAATTATTGTAGAAGAACTAAATAGCTTCCTTGAAGATTGCAAACAAATGAAAAATAGAGAAGTTTACCCTACTGGATTCTAATATAGCTAAACTTTTACAAAGTTTGGTTCTACAGAAAATGTATAATTATCGCGCATCTGCATGATTACTTTTAAAAAGAAAACCAAATTCCTTAACTTGAATATTTGAAACAAGAAGTTAATAAGGGTTTCTTAAACAACATCACTGTCGAAGAGGAATGCCAAGTTGGCGCATACAACTCGAACAATCATACGCTAATCGAAAACCTCAAAATTATCGTCGGTTAAATACCAACACCAAAACGTGGACATGAAGAAAAGAAAATCCATCCTGGTAGTTCCAACAAGAAAAGAAGTATCCTGATCATCATTACTCCATAACACTTCCAAATAAAACAATAGCAGGGCCAGCTCTAATCCAAAAACCTGGAAAATCCAGAAACACCAGCAAGGGGAAGTAACAGCAATGTAGCCAAAAGATATCAGAACAAAGCAGCAGCAAAACCAGCAACAAAATTAAGAAGGAAAAAAAAAAACAGCAATGCAGCAAAACAAACTACCAGCAATTTAACTGTAGAAAACCCTCATCAATACAACAATGCAACATAGTATCAACACAATCGTATGTGCATTGGCAACTATACGTGTTGGCAAACAACATGCCCTTGTATATTCCACCCAATGTTTTCAAATCGGGATACGTATCGTGTATTGTTTTTTCATTTGTATAGTTCAAATCGAGATATGTATCGTGTATCTTGAGATACGTTTGCTGAAAGAGTAGGAGTTTCTATTGTGTAGTTGGACAATATTTTTGGACAATATGTTTGGAAGAGGGAGAATACTAAAGATAAGAGTGGGGAAGGAGAGTATATGTATTGCACTTGAACTCAAACCTTTTTTTTGGCTTGGTACAAAATGGTTAGAACCCATCCCTATTTGTACTACTCCATCGAAGACTCTAGTACAAAGATATTTTCATACAAGATAAACTTTGAGATAATTCTAGAATTACACATGAGACTAATTCTCACAAAAAAAAAACTCTAGATATTTCACAAGGACATTCTAGAGCTAGATATTTTAGAGTTTCTAAAAACTAGATATTTATATCTTTTTCCGATAATATCTATCATATTGGAGTTTTGTCAATTGGAGCTTTGTCAAAATATTAAATTTAGTTTATGTTTTAACAACGTTAATCATAAATAAAATATAATTAAGAAGTAGATACACCAAATAACACCAACAAACTATGCTTACATTTAAAAAAAAATTTAAGATGCAAAATTAAAGGGGCCTATCACATTAAGGCTTTATGTTCCCTTTGTTAGGAAAAGAAAAGTAAGACAAAATACAATCGAAGTATGGTTCTTTTTTTTATAGCATTGAGGTTGAATTTCTATCAAAGGGTTTGAAAGATGCCATAATTAGATCAAACGGCTTAGATTAATGCATTTGGGGTTTTGCTTCTTGAAATAAGGTCCAACTTTTTTCGAATAAGTAATCGTAGGATACGTATAAAATTACGATACGCGTATAAATCGTAGGATACGCAGTCATATCATAGGATTTTTATACAAAAAGGATACATGATGGGATACGACGATACGTATCGTTTCCCGAAGGAGACGATACGTATCGTTTCCCGAAGGAGACGATACAAATCGTAAGATACGTATCGTGTATTGTAGGTTTTTAACAACTATTCACCCCATTGGTGAACTTAAACAGGCATGTAGAAAAGTAGGCAACATGTCCTTCTACCATTATGCAAAAATGCACCACAGAAAATACGAACCACTATAATATTGTACCTTTGCAACGAATGAAGTCTTGATACATTGAGGCCCTTGAGGGAGAAACAAAGCTGGATTCGATCACATCTTTAGCCTCTTGCTGCCATGAAAATTCCGCTTGAGCACGAGATATTCACTTGCCAATTGCACAGTTGTAAAGTTTCAAGTTAACATCGAAGGGCAGAATATTGAAACTACTGTTCATTGGGTAGTATTTTAGGTTTTAATGTGGATTACGAAACGATGGAAGCCCTTGGTAAGAGGTGCGAACATCTGCTATTTTACATGCAGTATAAGTTCTTGCCTCAAAGGTTCGAGGGTGTTTCGGGAATTGAAAACGAAGAAAACACTCTACCTTCTTCGTTGAAGTAGTAGAGTAGATATATCACACACAAAATCAAAGAATTAAGTGAATTGTTAGAGCATGGAAGGGAAAAAAACAAATCAAAGTCAAATACCAATGTACAAATATTATCTTCCTTCATCTCCTTTCTCTTTTGGACTAAAGGTCAACATGCTAGAGACGCCAATGAAGCACAAGATTTTCCTTATTCTTCTTCAAATCATGCAGCACAAGAAAAGGGCAGGGTTTTTTTTCCCATTTTTTTTCTTATTGTAATATAACAAGAATCAATATTATTGCTACCATAACTCACCTCATTACAAAGAATATGAACCTCCCCTTTACAGGAAATGAACTTGCAATCACTGCACCAATTGCATCTACACAACCACCAGGTCAATTGACCTGTTTATAAAAAAAAGTCAGTCAGATCAGTGAAACTATCATGAGGTACACATGAATTTAGCGATTGCTATTTTTCTTACTTATTAATTTTTTTTTTTTTTTGGGAACAGAGATAATCCAAAAACTTTGTAATTCAACTTCTAAACAAGTTCATTGGAATAGACAGCTACCCTACTACCCAATTAACAGCAAAAAGGTGCGAAGAACACCAAAACAATAGAGTCAAACCCCCCATTCTCCCAAACCAAAATGTTAACCATGAACCATACAATCCTCCAACTCACAAATCTTTGGCTGTGTTTGTCTTCAGAAAGTCATACTTAAAAATTCCACGATACACCTTTTAAGAGTCCAAATTCAGGCCGCAATTACAGAGAATTGGTTCCAATTTCAGAACTTGGCACAATTGAAACCATATTCATAATAGATCAAGAGAGAAACTCACTCACTCTGCTCTGATGCAAGAAGCCAAGAATACCAGCAATGTCCATAAACTCAAAGCAGATATTTAGGATTATCCATTCATCCCAATAAACTGCTGGATCAGCCAGGCTGTACTCATATTTTGATGTTTGATTCCATATCAGCATTCCCGTTCAGTTAATCCCCGCAACATGAACTCTTTTCCTTCTTTACAGTTGACAAGAGGGAAAGGGAATCCTTGGAAACAATTGGTTCAGATGTGTTTCCGTTCCCATGAAATTGTAACACTGGTTTTCACGGGAGTACATGTTAATAAGGTCATGTTCCACAATCGTCCACAACAGCGTTAAATTCTGGTTTTTTGTTTCACCAATAATCATTACATGAGCATGACCCGTCAATAAAAGAATGGAAACGGTTATTGTCCCTAACTATTATCTCTCTACCTGTAATCTTGGAGATGAGTTTTATGGCCGCATGACAATCACCACAGACCCGAAGGTTTTTCACAACTCGAATTACATAATCTGGGGTAGTACAAATAATGGCAAATGCAATTGCCAGCTTCTCACTATGACAACCAAGGAAATGTTCCTTCTCCTCTTCTTCAATATCAAAGAGCACGAATTCTGTCGTTGGAACAAAACCAGCTGCTTTCAATTCCTTACTCAATTCATCAAGTTTTGCATATATCTTATTTGATAGGGGATGAGACTTGTCTCCCACAAGGAACTCGTTGACAACTCCATCTACTTCAATCCAACTGCAACCAGGAGTTTTCCTGATACCTCTTTCAATCATACCCAATCTGATTTTTTCTGCATCACCCCATCTAAGATTTACGGAGTACATATTTGACAAGAGCACATAATTACTGGCATTCCAAGGTTCCAACTCAATCAACCGTTCTAATACAATTTCAGCCAGCTGTGTATTCTTATGTACCCTACATCCACCCAACAAGGCTCCCCAAACAATGGCATTAGCCTCCATTGGCATGCTCTTTATCAATTTATGGGCTTCATCTAACAGCCCGGCACGGCCAAGAAGATCAACCATACATCCATAATGCTCAATAGCAGGTGTCAAAGAATAGGTTTGCTTCATGCTATTAAAATACTTACGACCATCACTAACAAGACCCGCATGGGTACACCCACAAAGCAGGCCAAGGAAGGTACTCTCGTTAGGACGTATCCCGAATTTCTCTAGCTGACCAAATAGACAAAATGCAGATTTCACATGACCATTCATGGCAAGGCTAGATATTACAGCATTCCAGACCACAATGTCTCTATCCTTCATCCCTTGGAAGACTCCCCAAGCTGAAGCCATCTTCCCACATTTTCCATACATGTCTATTAGTGCTGTGCCTAGTACAGGGTTAGTCAAAAACTCATTTTCCTCCATTAAGCTACGCGCCCAATCACCTAATTCTAGCGCTCCTAGCTTAGCACAAGCGGAAAGAACGCCAACCATGGTATACCGATCAGGTCTTAGATTCTCTCTTTGCATGCAGTAAAATTGGTCTAGGGCTTCTTTCGGGAGTCCATTTGACGCATAACCTTGAATGATGGCACTCCAAGAAACTATATCCTTCTCCGGCATCCTCTCAAAAACACTACGAGCTCTATCCATGTTCCCAAACTTGGCGTACATATCCACTAAAGCCGTCCCTATAAACACATTCCTCCCCATACCGGCATCTACTACATACCTATGTATCCACTCTCCAGTATCCAAATCTCCTAACTGAGTAACCGCGGATAAAACCCGAACAAATGTGTAACTATCAGGCCTCAAACCCATCTCCAACAACTCCACAAACACGCCAACGGCTTCCCCGAATCGCCCAACATCAATGTACCCACTAATCAACGCAGTACAAGATACAACATTCTTTTCAGGTATTTCATCAAACACTTTGCGGGCACTTTCCAAGTAGCCGCATTTCGCGTACAAACACACCAAACCGGTCTTAACAAACACGTTGCAAACGAAGCCGGCTTTCACGACTAGGGTGTGGAGCTTCACACCCAACTGGTAATCCGAAAGCCTGCTGCACGCTTTCAAAACGAAGGGGAAAGTGAAATGGTTGGGTAAAAAGCCCTCTTTTCGCATCAAATGGTAGAACTCGATGGATTGGTCGAAGTGGTCGTGGGAAACCAGGCCCCTTATCATGGTGTTGTAGAGATACATGTTGGGTTGGTGGGTTTGGTCGAAGATGAGTTGGGTGTAGCGAGTAGTGTTAGCTGAATGATTGAAGCAAGATTTCAAGATGAGGTTGAGAAGATAGTTGTCTTGGTCGAGGCCGAGGCGGATAAGGCGAGCGTGGACATGCTTGAGCCGGTTCAGGCCATCGCCTAATCCTACTCCGTCTTGAAAGAGAAGGAGAATTTTTTTGATCTCTAGGGCATTGGGAGTCATGGGAAGGGTTTTGAGCCAGCACCCCTTACCGCCTGCAACTCATTCAAATTAGGGTGGTCTGGGGTGTTTCGGTTTCATTAAAAAGGATCTTTTAGAAAAGGAAAATAATGGTAATTTTAAGCTAAAAAATAGGGGTGTTTAAGAAAACCGTCTGAACCGTAAAATCGGTTCGATTCGGACCAAATCATCCTATTTGATTCGGTTCTGCGGTCAGATTATGGTTCCAAAAAAGTAATAACCGTTAATTTTGGTTCGTTTACTGGTTCTCAATTAAAGAATCATGGTTAGAACTGGACCAGACCGTTTAGAACTAATATATATAATTATAAAAAAATAAATATATGTGTAGAGATTGGTCTACTTTTTGAATATGGAAGAAGTTAGTACTGCTAATTTAAGTGATGTTTTGGGTATTGGAGGTGCTGTTCTTTACTTTAAGACGTGCTGCTATATTTTATAGTTTACGATATATGATTAATTTTAGTCATTTTTATAGTTTATAATATAGGTTTAATTTTAGTCCTAAATATAATGGGCATTAATGTTTTTCTGTCGCTGAATTTAATTATTCCATAAGTGATTTTGGCTACTTTATTGGTGGTTTTCGTCAATGTTTTTCGGTCAAGTGTCAAGTATTTCGTGAACCATATTGGGTTTTGATTCTTAATAAAATGTCTATTATTATTTTATG